>OY744528.1:98949893-98967393 GCA_963556195.1 Sepiola atlantica | reverse complement strand
GATTTACATTAACAGATCCATCAACGACGTCATATGAAAAGAGAGAATGACCTGGTTTGAACACGTGTCCTTGCTACCTCACTCCAGCTATGCAGAGAAATCATATGAAGATGATTTTATTCAATAAAGATCAAGCGGGAAAACACTGAAGAAATGAGCTGATCAGATAGGAGTTCTTACAGCATGCCGCTCCTGACAGATTACAAACAGGCTCAATACTGTGAAGAGAGGCGAAATTGCGTTCTCAAGACTGTGGCGAAGCTTTCTGGAGTAAGCAAATAGATCAAGTATGTCCCTATTCTTTACCCTCCTTCCACCGATGGCAGAGGTAGACACAAGGTCGTTTTTTTATGTGAGGAAGTAAAGATCCTCAAAAAGGAGCATTGGATTATGACAAAAATTGAGATTAGCTCAGTGTAGTCGGACCTTCCTTCACTGACCGAGGACAGAACAGATGAAGTTTAGTATCAAAAGCGATACTACACGTTGCTAAAAGACAAATTCAAGTAAGTCAACGTTCATGTTCAACTGATATCTGATTTCATGAAACTGCCAGTTACTTTGCGTTGTTTCTGAACTTAAATATTTCTCTTTTGTCTCTCTCTCACTCACTTTTTCTCTCTATGTATATATATATATATATATATATATATATATATATATATATATATATATATATACATATATATATATACATATATATGGGAAATGCCATGCGAATATTGAGTTGACATGATGGGTTAATGAGAAGAAATAGTAGCCACTACTGGCAGCGCAGGACCGAGGTCCGGGCTGAGAGAAGTCGGCTACTACTTCTTCCCATTAACACATCATGTCAACCCAATATTCTCATGTACTTGCATGAGATTTTTCTTAAAATTATCATCCTGAGGAAGTCTTACAAATAAAGACGAAACGTTGATGAATACATAAAAAACATATTTTGGTTTTTCCTTTTTCATTTCCCATTACGTCTGATTACCCTCATCCCTCCTTTCTCATATATATATATATATATATATATATATATATATATATATATATATATATATATATATATATATATATTATATATATATATATATATATATATATATATATATATATATATATATATATAGAGAGAGAGAGAGAGAGAGAGAGAGAGAGAGATTCATTTGAATATGACTAAATATTAGTTAATAAACGTTAAAGTAAATATGAGTTAATCAACGTTTTTTTATTTAATGTCCCACAAGTCCCATATCAGTATTCAGCACAATCAGTAGGCTTACTGCTATTAATCGACTTTCACTAAATTAGAAATCTTCGAGAATTATTTTAATGTTCATTAAATTCTTTTGTTTAGCATTGATTCAAACTATTAGTTGGCTTTGCAATGAGTCACGCTTTATTCTCTACTATAACATGCCGGTCAATGTACTAAAAAAAAACTGCAACCCGAAACAGCTCCTATCCTTACAAAGTTGTTCAATCGTTGCTTAAAGGAGAAATGCTTTCCATCACCTTGTAAGACTTAGTTACTCTCTCCGGTATTAGAAAATACTAGGGGCCGGTCTCCTGCCTCCCAGTACAGACCGATCATTCTCCTGTGTGTCATGGGTACGTTGCTTGAATCTGTAATAAATCAAAAGAGTAAGTTGCTTGAATCTGTAATAAATCAAAAGAGTAAGTTGTTTGAATCTGTAATAAATCAAAAGAGTAAGTTGCTTGAATCTGTAATAAATCAAAAACCAAATTCGATGCCAAAGATTTTTTTATACAAATAAATCAAATATTTTGGCCAGCATAGCCCTATCGAATTTGGTTTATCAATATTACATTTTTTATTCTGATTTGTCTCCCGATTTAGAAATATTGAATGTGTTACATACACACGCTACCAAGCGTCTCTCTACACATATATAGATATTTACCACAATGTCCATTTAATGACGGTAGAGATCCGCCGACTTTGTCACTTGCCATTTCGGATCGACAATGAGGAAAAAAAGGAAAAAAATTCATTGACAAAGGCCTGTGTTGGTCGAAATATTTAATTTATTTGTATATAAAAAATAAATCTTCAACATCGAATTCGTTTTTAAAAATCATATTTTTCATTTTGCGATGTCTTCCTATGTAGAAATATTAGATGTATTACACACACACGCTACCAAGCGTCTCCTTACACATACATAGACATTTACCACGATCTCCATTTAACACCAGAAGAGACTTCGGCACTTGCCGCTTTTGGTCGACAATGAGGAAAGAAAGAAAGAAGAAACGAGCCATGTCTATAATTAATTCGCAAAGGTCTGTGCTGGCCCAAATATTTTATTTGTTTGCATAAAAAAATCTTCGGCATCGAATTTGGTATAGTATAATTATCTAAAAGGGATCAAGGAAAAAATAAGCAGGCTTTTTCAAATAAGATTATGTTCTTATCAGAGGGGTATGACATAATTTTCATTAATAAAAGGATGCTTCAAATATTTTAGAAAATTTCAACAAATTTTAAACAATTTTAAGAATAATTTTAAAGTGACGTTTTAAAGGATTTTAAAGAGTGTTTGTCCATACAATAAGAAAACTTGATTGTAGGTGAAGAACGCTAAAGTAAACAAAAATTCATTAATTTAAAACTTTTCGTATTCTCTCAATTCTATCGTAACTTTCATGAAATGCTCTCGCATGCCTATTTGAGGGGGGTGTAACTTGCTTTGTCCTTCCTGTAGAGACGCCTTTGAAATGGCTGTTAACGTCCTGGCACGATACTACACTAATCCCGCAGAAACGATAGGGACATCACCCTTAATGAAAAGGTTCATCTTTTCAGTAGACTTGACGAGTCTTAGGCAACGCCATTAATCTTCTCCAGAGAGAGACGTCGTCTTGCTGAAATTTGAAAACTGTATAAAAATAGCGAACAAAGCATTTTCTAATAAAAAAAATAAAATTTCTTTATTCATTTCAGCTTCCGAAAAGAACATAGCAACTCGAAAGTTGGCTGGAGTTGGTTGCGTTCGAAATTCTAACTTTGCTTTCTTCTTATAAGACATTCACAGCGAGAACTCGTTTTGCTACGAGAACGTCCACTACCAAAAAAAAACTTCCCTTTCTTCCTACGTCACAAAATTATCCAGGAACAAAGCTTCTTGGCAAAGAATTCTCGTCTGTAGAACACATTATCGCATTAATTCTCCTGTTGATGATGCTATTCCATAAAGATAATTGTTGTATTATTAAATCATACATCGCATAAACAGTTGTTTTTTCCTTCTTTGGTTTTCATTCGCTTTTCCGCCTGTTTTCGTTTTTATAATTTTAAGATATTCAGAACATTCGATACTTTCCATCAAGTTTAATTATCTTCAAATATTAAGTTTTAAATGAATTGAACCCTCCGGTAAGTCTTTTTTTATATGGACGTTAATACATTTTGTTCATCTCTGTGATATGCAGTTCTTTTTAATCAAAACATATCCCAAACTAAAACCTGTTCTCCATGAAACCAGTTGATTGTTCCAAAGGTCATGATGTACTTGAAATTTTGAAGCAAAACGAAAAAAAGAAGTTAATTCAATGCACATTTAATCAAAATAACTTCCCTGTGATTAAACACACTTCCCGAGGATAAGATCACCCGTGCTCTTCTTATAAAAATCAATACCCATGGATTATCAAAACTATTCAAAAGAAAGTTATACAGCTGTGTCATTTCAAAACGTTTTACGCATAATAAAATAATGAAGATTTTGAGAGAAAAAGCTGAGAGTCGATGCAGGAAATAAGTGAACACAATATGAAGAGGTTATGTTGCATTTCCCTTCAGGCTCTGCCATTTTATTTTCATAGGTTATCTAGTGAGATACTAAATCCAAGTTAATCAACGTTTTTTTTCTTTAAGGATTTGTTTATATATAGTTTAATTGCACAAAATCAATAGACATGACCGGACTGAGATGGATAGATATGAAACAAGATAATAAATTAGGCATAACGATATATATATATATATATATATATATATATATATATATATATATATATATATATATATATATATATATAATGAAGAAGAATGGAAAGGAATTAGAGAAGCAAAAGTCAAATCATAATTCAATTCAATTGCTCAGAGCAAGGTATATTCCGCAAAAAAGGCAATTTATTACAGTTAAATTTTCCTTAAGCCAGGCTTTTCAAAGATCAAAATCTTATCACCAGAGGAAGTCGCTGGGATAGATAAGTTGGCAAAGGCAAAGATTTAAAATTTGAAAAAATAAAATAAAATAAAAGTTGTAGGGGGAAGAAACAACATGGCAAATTCTGCCCGAATGCAAGCAAATGTCCGATTGCTAAAAAGTCCGGTGTCGAAAATTCCAGCGGAGAGAATGAGATGTAGATATTGATCTTTGAAAAGCCTGGCTTAAGGAAAATTTAACTTGAATAAATTACCTTTTTTGCGGAATATACCTTGCTCTGAGCAATTGAATTGAATTATGATTTGACTTTTGCTTCTCTAATTCCTTTCTATTCTTCTTCATTCTACCTGCTCTATCCTGAATATTGAGCTATATACTCTTCACAATAGGTTTCACTTTTCCTAAAAGTTCGCTTTTAGTACACCACTTTATATATATATATATATATATATATATATATTGATGCATGTTTGCGTGTACACGCATACACATGCACACAGACACCAAACTTTTAAGAAAATAAATAAACCTAATGTTTTAAAATCGACAAATGTCTAAAGAGAGCACGCACGCGCGAAACGTTATACGAGAATTGTTATCAAAAAATATTTTAAGATTTATAAAATATTTAATAATAAATAATTTTTTTTTTTAATTTCGGTAGCCTCAACTTTTTTTCTCGTTGGGACCAGACATTTCTCTAGTTACTATATATATATGTATGCATATATATATATATATATATATATATATATATATATATATATATATATATATAGTAAGCTATGAAAATATATTTATGGCAATTAAGCTACAGAGAAGGTCCCGCGTTTAATCCCTGAGGGGAATCTTCAGGCTAAAATACATGGAGTTATTTTTGCCGGGTGTATATAAACGGCTAGCTAGATAACCAATATAATTCGTTGTTGTTCTCTCAGACAATCGTTGGGCTTCCCACGAACAAAGGTGTGACTTCCTATATCCTGTCCTAGAAAGTAACACAAACCACACCTTTGTTCATGAGAAGCCCAACGATTGGTTGAGAGAACAACAAAGAATCTGATTGGTTAACTAGCTAGCCGTGTATATAAAAACACTCGGCAAAAATAACTCCATGTATTTTAGCCTGAAGATTCAGGCCTACGTACGACGAAGCTTACGGCTTTCATTGTAGTAATGACGAAAGTCGCAAATCACTCTGTCAACTTTCAAAGCAGCTCTCACCGTTCGTTACGTGCACTTGCTTCGCACCGACTCGCATGAGACGGTACGAGACCCGCTTTTATATACCGAGGCACACCTAATTTGCATGTAAATGCAACGTAACTTTGCGAGTCTCTGCGTGAACCGCATGCTACAAACGCTCACGGACGCCATGTTGGGTTTCCTTCTTTCATCCGCACACAGGACAAACAAACGCGAGGACGCTTCGTAGGTAAGCCCCCCCTCATGTTCCCTACACTCCCACCTGATCTCATGATCACAGAGATGGCAGGGAGGCATCGATCGCCTTCGCCGGTTGCTTCTTCGGAGGGGAACAACGCAAGCCTCATCTTCGCTTGTGCTCTCGTCCGCAGTCTGAGGGTCGAGAAACATCGCGTCCGCTGGGATACTGCTGATATCCGAGTCACTGTCCGATGGGGCTGCTGCAAGCCAGAGCGATGCCTTACTACTCTCTGACTCCGACTCGCTCTTGTCGTCCAGTGATGGTTGCGTTGCTAACCGTAGGTCTTTAACGTGACAGGGCATACCGTCGACTCGCACTGTCTGTGGGCGGATTACCTCAGTGACGCGTCCAACTCCGTATTTCGTCGTACACTTGCCGCGCGGGTTCTTAATCCAGACGACATCCCCTTTTTTCAGTTTCTCTTTGGTTACTTCCAGTTCGGGCAACGGGTTAGTCTCTATGCCTTTCACCCTGACGTGATACCTGTGCAAGGTGTCAGCCGGCACTGTAGAGGGTGAAACATTATCTTTTGGGGTTACGTTATACAGGTTGACTGCTTCAGATACCGTGCAGCCCGTCCTGGCCGCGATGGTTTTGACGGTTCTGTGATTCCGCTAGATGACCTCATTTCCACTCGGTACGTGGGTGCATCGAAACCTCAGGTGTACTCCCCAGCCATCAGCAAACTTTCTGAACTGCTCACTAGTGAATGCAGCGCCATTGTCGGTTAATATCTCCGTTGGAGGGCCACGTTCAAGAAAAATACTGTTTAACTGACGAACGATGATGGCTGCATCTTTCCGGTGCAGCATGCGCAATATCGCAAACCTGGATTAACCGCAATCAATGAGAGTCAGGAAATCCTCGCCGTTGTGGTGAGTAATATCCATCGCCAGCCGGCTCCAATGGCTTTCCACTCTCAGCTTTCCTTTCTCCCAGCGAACGGGTGCTGGATCAATGGATTGGCATGCTACACAATCTTTGACCACTTTCCTGACGTCTGCCTTCTGTATCCTGGTTACAACCAACTTAGCGAAATATAGGGTCCGCTTGACCCCATGGTACCCGGTTTGTTGGTGGACTTCTTTGATGTGATTAGATCGAACGGGGATCACGGAAGCGGCGCAGGCGGGCTGCATGGGTTCAATAGTCTTTCTTATGGCATAAAGCCATCTTTGAAGTACTCTCGTCAAACAATCTGCTTTGTTCAGGCTGGATTTGACCAGGGACACCTCTATTGACAGCGCATATTCGTTCACCAGCTTCATGATCGTGTCAAGCCGCCGTCGGATGAGCATCTCGCTCGTGGCTTTGGTTCGTACTCTGGCCCTCCCGGTGAGAGTATCTGAAATCCACTTATGGACGCAAGCAGAATCCGTGAATAGTCGCAGGGTGGTCGTCTTCCAAAGAATTGCCAAGTTTATCCCCTTGATAACTGCATCAAGTTCTGCCAGGTTTATGTGCTAGGAGTCCTTTTGGCGTAACCAGCAAGCGTCTTCCACCACCGTTCCATCATGGACCACCGATACGCCAATGGCGAGAGAGCTTGCATCAACCCACACACTAAGGTTCCGGCTGTCGACGCACCATCTTCCCCGCGCTGGGTCTTCCTTGTGCACCCTGGTGAGGACCTCTTTGAGCATTGTATTGAGAGGGACGTCATGAGTTTCGTCTTCCTATCCAGTGGTTACGTCGGAGGCTCTTCGCGTAATAAATGCCACCGCAACACGAAGCCAGCCTCCCACAGGAAGGTGTCCAACTAACTTTCCGCACAAGGAAAATACGTTTCGTCATGTAACAATACAAGGCATGTCCGGGGTTTCATTTCCTCGTTTCCAATACAGAACGTCATCTTCCTCCCAGACCTGCAAACCAAGTACCCGTGCGCCATCCCGTAGCCTTTCCGGTTCCTTGCTGAGAAGGCCAAAGTTTTAAAGATACTCCCTCACGCGAGCCGCAGATACAATTTCCTCGTCCACGTACACGTCATCAATATATGCAGACGTTGCCCGCTGAATGCGCTCATCCTTAGTCAGAATGGCGTCAACAATCATTTGCATAATTGATGGCGCCACATTAAGTCCAAATCCCATGCGGATTAGGCAATACCTTTTCCCCTTGATGAGCACCGTTTGATAGGCCATATTGATCTGTGTACACGCACTTGAAGGTATGCTTTGTGAAGATCAATTACAGATACATTAGATCCCGCTTGCCGCAATTTCCTCAACTTTTCAGTGCATACGTCCGCGCGAGCTGTAAAAGGGTCCACGTGCTCATTCAATTCTCGACAGTCCAGCACCGGCCTCACCTTCTGCTTATTCTGTTGGATAACCGCCATTAACGGGATCAGCCACTTTGGGGGACCCAATTCCTTCTCTGAATAAGGAACTAGCCATCCATTACTAATCCAAGTTTGTAGTTCCTTGTCGTATTCTGCACGAGCTCCGGTGGGAATTTTGTATTCTGGCACCTTATTGCGTAATTTCTCGGGTGGCTGTTCCTCCGACCACTTCCAGGAAGCTGTCCAGGACTTCGTGCGCTGGTCGAATTCCGCACAAAAATCAGGCTGTTCCAGCTTCATAGCTGCACTCAGAGCAAGGCCCGCTTTTGCAAAATGTGCCCTACCCTCACCATCAATGCGTACACCACCCAATTCCTTGATGACGTCCATTCCGAGGAGCAGGTCATAACTGAGCAGGTCACCGTTTACAACCAAGGCTCGTACGGTTACTGTGGGTCCATCGCCGACACCTGCGCGAATGATGCTAACGCCACAAGAGGCAATCGAGCCACCGCCAACCGTCAATACCGGGACCCTTTCCTCATCCCATGCGTCACAGCATGCCTTGCGCACGAGGGTCTGCGTGCATCCGGTGTCTACGAGCGCGAAGCGCTCACGCCCGTTTACGGGCACGCTCACTGTGGGTAGCGCCTTATTTGGCGACAATCTGGGGAGAAGACTAGCGCTATAGCTTACTCCCCTTGCTCGTTTCCCGGACAACTTCTTGCCACGTGACCCAGCTTGTTGCACCGGTAGCAACGCACGCGTTTTAACGTTTCTTCGATCGGGCGCGTCCTTTGCACTGCTTCGGCTTCGGCAGTCTTTTGAAAAATGATTCGGCCCGCCACATTTGTAGCATCTCACGTCTTCTGTTGGTAGTGAAGACGCTTCCGCAGCTGCCGAAACCGGCTCTGTGTCCTTTTTCAAAATGTTTCGGGCTCTGGCCAACAACTCGTCAAGCCCAATCTCACTGAGTCTGGACGATGCTCGCAGCAGTCTGCTGGCGCCGTGTGGGAGTCCAGTCAGAAAAGCGCATCCCAGTATTCGCTCGCTTGTTCCACCAAACGGCGCGGCTAGCCTCCTCAAATCGGCCAGGTAGACGTCCACAGTCTCATCTAGCCCAAGCCGGCGTTCGGTGAACTGCCTCCAGGCGACGAAAGGGTTCACAGCAAAGGCTGCGTATAGCGCCTGCCTAACTTCCTCCAGGCCTGGTTCGTCTCCGAGCTGCTGATACACCGAATATGCTCCTTTGATCAGCCTCAGCGGGATGACCAGTGCAGGATCCTTTATCTTGCAAAGTCTGCAGACGCGCTCGGCTTTCTCCCACCACTCGACTACAGAGGGTCCGGAGGGGGAGCCGTCGAACTCGGGTATTAATCTCAAGTCGAATTTGTCCATCGCCGAGATAGCTTGTAGTAATGACGAAAGTCGCAAATCATACTGTCAACTTTCAAAGCAGCTCTCACCGTTCGTTACGTGCACTTGCTTCGCACCGACTCGCATGAGACGGTACGAGGCCCGCTTTTATATACCGAGGCACACCTAATTTGCATGTAAATGCAACGAGACTTTGCGAGACTCTGCGTGAACCGCATGCTACAAAGGCTCACGGACGCCATGTTGGATGTCCTTCTTTCATCCGCGCACAGGACAAACAAACGCGAGGACGCTTCGTAGGTAAGCCCCCCCTCATGTTCCCTACACTCATCAGCGCGGGGAAATAACAATCTCAGACGGTAACAGGGCGCGAACCCGGTTCACAGTAACAACTTGAGTTTGTAAGCGTTTATCTAGTTCCATTAGGCCACCTGATAACGGAGAAATTAAGTGATATTTACACTGAAAGCGGCAAGTTAAATATCTAAACATTCGAGAGAACTCAGCGACAGAGTTGGAGTATTGCTCCCAGGCCCTAGGTGAATATTTGTTTTGAAATTTTTTTGACAGTGATCTACTTTCAATTTTACTTGAAAAAGTCTTCTGCTAATATTAAATTATATTTTAATATTTTACCTTCGTACGACGTCGTTTTAGGCTTACGGCTCTCATCAGCGCAGGGAAATAACAATCTGAGACGGTAACAGGGCGCGAACCCGATTCACAGACACACCTTGAGTTTGTAAGCGTTCACACGCACATACACACACGCATATATATATATATATATATATATATATATATATATATTAATAAGTAATTTCACAGCTTAATTCAAGATGGCTAAGGAAAAACTCATCTTAGAATTATCTATGAGAATTAATCCGAATTTGCAAATAGATGTAAGCTTAATCACTTATCATTTCTGTAAGGCGTATTTATTATGTAATTATATGGATTTAATGTTTACTTAAATCGAGTTTCAGAATGAAAGCATCGTAAAGACCAATTACATGTATTTTGGAGCATTTATTTAGGTTGTCAAAAGACTTTTAAACATGTAAACTTTGTCTCATCAGAATATTTTAAGTTTTTAAAACTGTTAACTCAATGGTTACAATGATGTTCTTTTCGCAGTTAAATGCTGTTGTATTAGTCAATAATACGCACATTCGATATACTCACAAAATGTCCACGCAGCTTTATTCTTTTAGGTTTAGTCATTAATCAGTCAATCCTATTTTCACTTTTATTTAGCAATTTAGTCCAACACTATTTATTATTTAGAAGTAAATACGGTTGTGTGGTTGATTTTTATTTTTTAAATATTTCTTCTCAGTAGATTTCCAGTGTGAACAGATGTATTAAAAACTGTTATTTTGAAATTACATCATTTTTTAAAATCTACCACAATTCTTCTCTCGAGTAAAGTACTAAAACCTAATGATTTAAATCTATTTTTATAATTGATATTTTTCATTAATTTTAGTTACCTCGTTCCGCAAATTAAGCACTCCCCGATTGTTACTTGAACTGTTTTCATACAACTTGACTTACAGTAACATTTTAATAATATCGTGTTGGAAGTGAAAGATTAAGACGAAAATGAAATTTACACTAGAAATAAAGTAACTTCGAGATAGAAAATGTTGCTAACGTGTTTAAGGAAATGACATCACAGGACGTCTCGAGTGATAAGTGGCAAATAAGCCTTTCTCTTTGGCTTTTGGTCTGCGACACGAGCGGGCTTGTTTTCAGAGCATCCCTCCAGCATTTGCGTATTATTAAGAATGTATAATCTTGTGCAGAGTAAATTAAATGAAATTTAACAAAGAACATAAAATCATAAATCGAATTTGTTATTTCACAACAACTTAAACTACGAATCACAGCACACAAATACTACTGTTCTTATTACAGCGGGAGAGAAGGGCGGCTTCTATGAACATCACAAGAGAAGGTAATAGACATATCAACACCACTGCAACGTGTCGATGATCAATGCAGTTTGGATTATTTAGATTATTCGGATTACTGTTCTCATCTTGAGCGTTATTCTCACATCGTTTCGGCCGATGTAACCTCCGACCTTTTTCATGTATATCTTGTTTAACTCGGGAATCTTTCTGTCGAACTCGGGAATCTGTACTGAATTTCGAACGAAACCCTTTATTTAATCCACGGGGTAGCAAGGACATGTGGCGCAACGGATAAAGTACTAAGTGAAATTCAGTCGTACGTAAACACTCTTTTGGGGTTTAAGGTTCAATCCTAAGTGTGGGCAATACTAAGAATTACTTAAGACTTCTACCCGGTCATGGCTGATGGAAACGAGAGCATGTCATCCCTGTGGAATAAATAAAAGGTTTCCGTTCGAAATTCCGTACAGATACCCGAATTCGATAGAAAGATTACTGAATTTCTACAAGATACATCTGAAGAAGTTCAGAAGTTACATCGGCCGAAAACGTTGTGAGAATAACACTCAAGATGAGAAATAGTGGTCTGAAATAATCCAACTGATTACAAATGATCAATCCTAATCTAAAAAATTCAGAAAACAAAGCAGTTGGTTAAAAATAATTTTGAAAAATACCCAAGTAAAATCAATGTTAAAATGTTCCCATTCTATGTACATATTTTTAAATATTCTTTAAAATAAGGCGCACATTTTATTGATCCGTTGTTGTTGTTGTTGTTTATTGTTTTTTTTATATACATAAAAATATATAATTTTTGTTAAAAAAAAGCAGATGTGATACACAAACCAATAGTTTGGTCGGTTTAGGATTCAGGTGTTAAAAAGTTAGTTAAAAAACAAGTGTTAGATCCAATTCAACAAAAAATATTGTTCGCCAGTGTAAGTATGTTTTATTTTTATTTATTTCTACGACGTTTTTTCTTATTTTGATTGGCAAAAAGGAAAAGTCAATCATCGTGTTTGATGCTTTTGCGTTGTTCTAGGCGTTAAATAGTTTCTCGAATATATTTTTTACAGCAGATTGTTCTTTGTGTGTTGCGCATGCAAAATCCCATTCATCGACACTGGCAAAACCTAAAAAAATAGATATCCTACCCACGGGGAGGAGGGAAGTTTGTAAAAAATAATTATTTGTCAAGCAGATTGTTAAAAAACAAAAATAAATCTAGAGCATCTCCCAAAACTCTGCAGGAAAATTGTACAAGAAAAATGTTTCCATTTTCATCGCCCCACCTATGCAAATCGGTGTTCATCACTGTGTTTAGATAAGGTGTTATTCAAGCGTTAAAAAAAGGCGTGGAATAAAGAAATGCTGAAATGATAAAGAAAGAAAATCGCAGTGATTCAAGTGGAAATTCATGTTTTGGCATGAGCCTAAAACTCATCCGCTTTTACCTTTTTCACGGATGGCAAAGTGTACATTAAGGTTTAACATGCATGTTTCTATTAACATACAGGAAGGAGACGGTGGTTAAATAAATAACGACACGGACTGACGACCGTGGTGTGCCAAGTTCGAATCCAGTCGATTTCCATGATATCATTTTCGTTTTAGAGATGTTGACAGCAATAAACGTGGCCTCTCCTGTAAGTATGCCGACAACTAAATCAAACCAAGTAGTACCATTCTGATTCATACGGATAGAGATTGTAGGTTCTTCGATTAGAAGAATAGATTCATTAGACGGCCTCCTCTACAGGATAATAAATAATTATTTCTGAACTAGTTGGAAAATGGTGTGAATTACATTAAAGGAACGACGTCTAATATATTCAATTGGACACGCGTTCAAAACTGCTTCTCGGCCTGTCAAGCCAGAAGAGCACAAAATGTAACTTCGTGATATTTGCATATTGCTTTTGTAAAAAAATTAATTTTTATTAAATTTAAAAACTAATCTCATTTTCTATATTAATAAAATTATTTTAGAATTTATATATATACATATATATATATACATATATACGTATATATACACATATATATACATATATATACATATACATATATATATATGAATAGATGAAAAGAATAAAATAATCCGACGGTATGAAATTAAAATAGAAATAAACGGAAGACCTAAAAACTCAACGTTTCGCCCAAATGTAATATGGGCTTTGTCAAGAGCGAACGAAAAAAATGCAAAAAAAAATGACAAAAGACGAGAAAGTCTAATAAATTATGAAAAATATATATAGGGTTCATGTAACACAATTAAACTTCAGCAAGTATTATAAATTTAATCAAAATATCTAAACGTAACACTAGACCTAATGTCAAAGCGGGCATATTACTCCATCCCTAGTCTAGATTGTAATAAGATCTACATAGGGGAAACGCAGCGTAGTCTGGGACAAAACGGATTCATGAGCATAAAAAGAGCGATTAAAACCAAACAACACGCTTTTACGCATTATATGCTAACGCTATGGAGTATGGGCATTGTTTTGACTTTGATAAATCTACTTTAATCAAGATAATACATAATAAATCAAACACGTCGACAAAATTGAATCTGTACTCATAGCCCTTTCCACAAATAAAATTAAAACAGAGAATGGGCTTCTACTTTATCTCCCCTATACTATCAAAAGCAATTATTCATGAAAATAATATCTATCTAGACACCGGTTGATTCCCTGAGCTTTTAATTAGTTTTCCTTTGGACCCCCTTTTTATACTCTTTATTTTTTCTTTTCTTTCCCGTTACTATTTTTTTTTGTTTGCTATGTATTTATCTTTGACTCTATACATATTTACATATCTTCCCTCTCTACATGAACCCTACCACTATATATTTTTTCATAATTTATAGACTTTCTCGTCTTTTGTCATTTTTTTGCATTTTTGTTTCGTTCACTCTTGGCAAAGCCCATAACATTTGGGCGAAAACGTTGAGCTTTTTATGTCTTCCGCTTATTCCATTTTAATTTCATATATATATATATATATATATATATATATATATATATATATATATTTTAAACCATAAACAATGGTGGTGTAAAAATAAATAAAATTTATTTTCATCTTAGCTTTCGAGAATATACTTCTTTTAAAAAAGTGTTTTTCTTAAGTATATTCTCGAAAGCTAAGATTAAAATAAATTTAATTTATTTCACACACCACCATTTTTTTATGGTTTTTTTCAAAAAAAAAATATAATACTATTACGAAACAATGGTTTAAAAAAAATATGTCTAAATACCCTTTTTTATTCAAACCGGCGTCACCTCGCCTGCAGACATAAGGTGATTTTTCTGACCAAAAAGTTTCATTTCTATCGGACGATGAGAAAAAAAAAAAAAAAAAAAAAAAAACACTCTTTGAAAATGAGAAGTATATTCTCGAAAGGTGAGATTAAAATAAATCTTATTTATTTTTACACCACCATTGTTATGGTTTCTTGAAAAAAAAAATGATACTATTACGAAACAATGGTTTAAAAAAACATGTCTAAATACCCTTTTCTTATATATATATATATATATATATATATATATGTATATTAATATATATATATATATATATATATATATATATATATATATATATATATATATATTATATATATATAAGTAAACAAATGGTATTTTAAATTCCAATGACCAAGTGATTATTCATGATTTTGCTTTGCGAATTTAAAAATATTTTTTATGTAACTCTTGACAATTGTTTCGTAGGGAAAACGACAAACCAGGAATAAAACACATAATTACCAGATTTTTAGCTTATGCAGCTCATCAGAAGTGAAAGAATCTTGGTAATAATATGTTTTATTCATTGTCAAGAGTTACATTGAATTTTTATTTTAACTCAGCAAGTAGGAATATAAATAAAGACTTGGTCATTTGAATTTATAATTGTTTTTCTTATATATGCTCTGTTATTAAATGTTTAAATTTTCATCGAGCTTTTACATTGAACATTCCTGGCAAGTTATCTTTAAATATATACACACAAAGATATATATATATATATATTATATATATATATATATATATATATATATATATATATATATATATAATGTGTGTATATATGTATATATATAATATCTCATGTACGTAAATTAATTTATAAGTATATATATATATATATATATATATTATATATATATATATATATATATATATATATATATATATATAAGACTATAATAATGTCGTAAACATAATCATGAGTTTCAAAAAACCTAATATCAACTTTAGTTATTTCTTGAGAAGATTCTATCACTTGTATTAAAATAAACAATATAGCGGAAATAATGTATTAAACGGTTCTGTTGAGTTTTACGGCATATCAACCCTTGTTAGGTCATTTGATTCTGGAATCGTACATATGTTTTTGTATATGATTGGTTTGTAGATTAATTTATTGGTGTATATTTTTGTAAACAAAATGATCCATAAAAAAATAGTTTTTTTACATTACTTATAGGTGGGCCTTTCGAAAAGACTACAACTACTTCGAGAGATCCTGAGAGTAATGATAACTAAATATGTAACAGCATTATTTTCAAAGGTCTAAAAATATCAGCCTGAGCACTGGATGTGATTGTGTGTCGTATCGAGTAATGTGAGGGTAGTTGATAGTGTATCAAATAGGGTTGACCGAAAAAAAGAGAGAAAAGGGCTAAGACAAATGGATTAAGTGTGTTGAAGTGGGATAGAAGCGAACGCTTCGCCCAATGATGTATGATATATTTTTAGTGTCGTGCATACGTTTTAACCCATAGATGCTTTCCATGATAGGTACTGCCAATCCTGGTCAGAGTAGACCTTTTAGTAATGGTTACTAAGGAGTGACTCCACATTTCAATAAATCTATTAAATTAAGGCCTCACCATTGGATGCACTTAAAGGTTTTTATGCAGGACTTGTCTTAAAGTGATACATAAAAAAAACATCGAAATAAGGCGTGACTATTTAACATTCAAAATAAAAATTTCCAATATATCTTTTCTTCCGTACTGTTTGCTTATGTAACCAACCTATGATGTGAAACTACGATGTATTCAGTAATTCGGTTTCTGGTTTTCTTATCTGGAATTAGCATTGTTTTACTCTCTGGTATTTTGGCTAGATGCAAAAACACGAAATTATGCAAACATTATTCTTGTGGAACAAGTACTGGTAAAATGGAATAACGCCAAAGAATTCACACTTCCCCCTTAAGAATGCGTAAAGGAGAAAGTGATGAATTACGAAAATTCAGTCCACGCTATATTATGTTTCTCGCCAGGGGCTTCGTTGACTATTCTTATTTGAGGACAAAAAACATATTTTTCTTTTGTTTATTAAATTGTTAGGTAAAATTACAGAATAGTTAACAAGACCCCATGTTAAGAATGGATTTCTAAATTATAACTTTTTTTATCTAGAAAGCCATTCGTAAACATGGAAAGGGTGCTTTGTTAACTATTCTGTACTTTCATATTTGTTAAAAATATTTCCTTTTAGTATTTGTAAAAAAGAAAAACATTTCTAATCATAATAAAATACATTTTGTATTAAAAATAAAACTCAAATTTTTTCTCTGAAAGAAATCACTTTTCACAATTCTTTTATGTGTTGCCCTAGATGTTCGTATGTGTAAAATACACAGGGGACTGATATTCGCACTTCACCGCTTTCTGCTGAAACACATGCTTAGCCGGAAGTGACAATTCTCGGGAGTTATGCTGTTATGCCAAAGTAGTTAGCAAACAATCTCTTATGGTAACAAAAGAATATATGTCTGAAGTAAATGTGAATAAAACCCCTTAAGGTCATGCATTCATGTTTGCATTCCTGTTGACCATGTGTTGTGGAAAAAACGGTACTATTTTCGTTTTTACCACCCGAATTATTTGGGATGTTCGGGCAGCAGGGGCAACTAACGTTGTATCACAGTCATACGGCGCTGTTTTCAAGGTTACCGTGATGCTACAATCAACTGTGTTTCTCGTTAAAGTGATGCTGGTGTCAACATAATTCTTTGTAAAAAGATCCTGTGATTTAAAAAGAAAGGAAAAAACTGTAAAAACCATCCGAGAAGGCACAAGAAAACATGTAATGCCCCGCTTACATGTAAATGCCCCGCTTTCAACAACTCGGTGACCACATTACTTGTCGATTAGGCTTTGTTTTACGCCGAGAAATGCGTGGAACGTAGAAAGAAGGTGCAAACTCAGAAAAAAAGATTTTTAAAATGCAGTATTTTAATTCAGTGCCTCAGGTGA
>OY744528.1:98901109-98949693 GCA_963556195.1 Sepiola atlantica | reverse complement strand
TTGATTCTGGAATCGTACAATATGTTTTGTATATGATTGGTTTGTAGATTAATTTATTGGTGTATATTTTGTAAACAAATGATCCATTAAAAAATAGTTTTTTACATTACTTATAGGTGGGCCTTTCGAAAAGACTACAACTACTTCGAGAGATCCTGAGAGTAATGATAACTAAATATGTAACAGCATTATTTTCAAAGGTCTAAAATATCAGCCTGAGCACTGGATGTGATTGTGTGTCGTATCGAGTAATGTGAGGGTAGTTGATAGTGTATCAAATAGGGTTGACCGAAAAAAAGAGAGAAAGGGCTAAGACAAATGGATTAAGTGTGTTGAAGTGGGATAGAAGCGAACGCTTCGCCCAATGATGTATGATATATTTTAGTGTCAGTGCATACGTTTTAACCCATAGATGCTTCCATGATAGGTACTGCCAATCCTGGTCAGAGTAGACCTTTTAGTAATGGTTACTAAGGAGTGACTCCACATTTCAATAAATCTATTAAATTAAGGCCTCACCATTGGATGCACTTAAAGGTTTTATGCAGGACTTGTCTTAAAGTGATACATAAAAAACATCGAATAAGGCGTGACTATTTAACATTCAAAATAAAATTTCCAATATATCTTTCTTCCGTTACTGTTGCTTATGTAACCAACTATGATGTGAACTACGATGTATTCAGTAATTCGGTTCTGGTTTCTTTATCTGGAATTAGCATTGTTTACTCTCTGGTATTTTGGCTAGATGCAAAAACGAAATTATGCAAACATTATTCTTTGGAACAAGTACTGGTAAAATGGAATAACGCCAAAGAATTCACACTTCCCCTTAAGAATGCGTAAAGGAGAAAGTGATGAATTACGAAATTCAGTTCACGCTATATTATGTTCTCGCCAGGGGCTTCGTTGACTATTCTTATTTGAGGACAAAAACATATTTTCTTTTGTTTATTAAATTGTTAGGTAAAATTACAGAATAGTTAACAAGACCCCATGTTAAGAATGGATTTCTAAATTATAACTTTTTTATCTAGAAAGCCATTCGTAACATGGAAAGGGTGCTTTGTTAACTATTCTGTACTTTCATATTTGTTAAAAATATTTCCTTTTAGTATTTGTAAAAAAGAAAACATTCTAATCATAATAAATACATTTGTATTAAAAATAAAACTCAAATTTTTCTCTGAAAGAAATCACTTTTCACAATTCTTTTATGTGTTGCCCTAGATGTTCGTATGTGTAAAATACACAGGGGACTGATATTCGCACTTCACCGCTTTCTGCTGAACACATGCTTAGCCGGAAGTGACAATTCTCTGGGAGTTATGCTGTTATGCCAAAGTAGTTAGCAAACAATCTCTTATGGTAACAAAGAATATATGTCTGAAGTAAATGTGAATAAACCCCTTAAGGTCATGCATTCATGTTGCATTCCTGTTGACCATGTGTTGTGGAAAACGGTACTATTTCGTTTTACCACCCGAATTATTTGGGATGTTCGGGCAGCAGGGCAACTACGTTGTATCACAGTCATACGGCGCTGTTTCAAGGTTACCGTGATGCTACAATCAACTGTGTTCTCGTTAAAGTGATGCTGGTGTCAACATAATTCTTTGTAAAAGATCCTGTGATTTAAAAAGAAAGGAAAAACTGTAAAACCATCCCGAGAAGGCACAAGAAAACATGTAATGCCCCGCTTACATGTAATGCCCCGCTTCAACAACTCGGTGACCACATTACTTGTCGATTAGGCTTTGTTTACGCCGAGAAATGCGTGGAACGTAGAAAGAAGGTGCAAACTCAGAAAAAAGATTTTTAAAATGCAGTATTTAATTCAGTGCCTCAGGTGAAACTATTTTTGGCATCAACGGAGAATTAACCGCTGCTTATCTTTCTCGGATGATAAAGTTTCCATTAAGATTTATAATGCATATGGCCAGATGCATTAGGTGTGCTCGAAAAGTACATTGAACATGAAAATCATGACCATTGTCGACAAAAGAAAGAAATGTACTTACGCATGATGCTAAATTTGTTGGACATCGTTTTAAGCTTTTTTAGAAACCAAGCCTAAATACATTCAACTATAATAGCCCTGAACTTAAATAAAGAGTTTATAACGAACAAACGTTAAATTTCTTAATAGAGAGAGAAAGAAAGAAAAAGAGAGAATTCTGTCACTTTCAGGAAACAGAAAATATAGTGTTAGTAATATCTTAAAGTTTCCTTAAAGTTTCCTCTACGTGGCTAGAAAACTACGCACAACTGCCAGTATCCTATATCTCTACAAAGCCACCATTCGACCATGGAGTAGTGTTGCTACATCCGGGATTGTGCACCACACCACTAGTATCTACCTTTTGGGCAGAGTCCAGAAAAGAGTTCCTAACCTAATAGGTATCACACTGTCTGCCGGGCTCCAGACCCTGTCCTATCACCGCAATGCTGCATCTATGTGCTTGTTTTACAAGTACTTCAATGGAATATGTTCTCCGACGAACTTGCTACATTTGTGGCCCCCTCAACGTAAATACCCCCATCAAACCCGAAAAGAGCAAAATCCTACCCCTTCACTGTATAAGTCCCCAGTTGCCGAAAATCGTTATACTCTATATGGCTTCTTTCGTCAAATTGTTTGCCTTTGAAAATCTCCCGCCCCTGCTTCCTGTTTCATCAACTGTATCAACATGTAGAAATAAAAATTTAATCTGAACAAGCATCTCGCTGAACGACTCCCCACTTAGGATGTTCCTATAAGTATGGTCTAATATACAGTAGCACCTTTTGTCACAGGTGTGTCTTGTTTGAGGGAAAATTGAAGTAAAAATGCAATTAACAAAAAAAAAATTATGAAATAATAGGTGAGTAAGCAAAGTTTGAAAAGTGTAATTTCCATGTCTTTGCTTTTACCGTTAAATACGATTTCTAGAACGGCATAAAATACGATCTCTAGAACGACATAAAATACGATTTCTAGAACGACATAAAATACGATTTCTAGAATGACATAAAATACGATTTCTAGAATAACATAAAATACGATTTCTAGAATGACATAAAATACGATTTCTAGAATGACATAAAATACGATTTCAAGAACGACATAAAATACGATTTCTAGAATGACATAAAATACGATTTGAAGAACGACATAAAATACGATTTCTAGAATGACATAAAATACGATTTTTAGAACGACATAAAATATGATTTCTAGAACGACATAAAATACGATTTCTAGAATGACATAAAATACGATTTCTAGAACGACATAAAATATGATTTCTAGAACGACATAAAATACGATTTCTAGAACGACATAAAATATGATTTCTAGAACGACATAAAATACGATTTCTAGAACGACATAAAATACGATTTCTAGAACGACATAAAATACGATTTCTAGAATGACATAAAATACGATTCATAAAGAAATTTTTTGGTTCGTTTTCTCGCAATTATTTTTCTACTAGCCAGTCACTATCTATCAAGGCGAAAAAACACTCGAGGTTTAAAGAGGTTGATAGATTGACAGTTTAATGATAATAAATTCTATGATACGATTGAAAATCTGAACATACTACCTAACTAAAAACAACAGTCGACAAGGCAAACAGCAATTCTTTCTCCTTTGTCACCAACATCGCTCATGGACTGTGAGGACGAAATGAGGAAATAGGGGGAGCGAGAGTTACGAGGCCAACGAAAGTTAACCTGATGTCTACTTTCTACTCTCCATCAGTATGTGTGGCCGTTGATACCTATCGACTTCATCCCCTCCCCCTCTCTAACGTTAAATTGAGTTATATCTTGAGAGAGAGTGTTCTGTCTTTTTCAATTAATATACAACATGGTAGAAATACCGACTGATAGAAATGAACAGAAACAACGATGAAAAATGACGTGAGTGAGCAACGTATTAAAAGTTTAATTTCTATATATGTGCCTTCACTGTTGGATACATATTCGACCATGATATATAATACGAGCCATGAAGTGATTATAAAGTTTGTTTTTTTCTCTTAATTAGTTTATATACAAATCAGTCACCATGCTTAAAAAAGATTAGTGCATAAGAGTCAATGAGATTGATAGTGGAATGGTGATGAATACTATGAGAGGATTGAAAACATACCAACCTAACTCGAAACAGCAGCAATTCTTCCCCTTGTGTCAGAAACATCGAGTCATGGAATGTGAGGACTAACTAGTGGAAAAAGCGAGTTACTAGACAGCTGAAAGTCCCCTTTCATGGAGAGTAGAAAGGGGACTTTTATCTTATCTACCCTTTGGCATCTATTGTCTAGTGTTACTTAATGTAGATACACCTATCACATTAAACAAGCCAAAACTTGCCTGATAAATGAGCCATTTTAGTCGCCGCGGTGTTTACGCTCCGCTGTGATAAAAAGATGCAAAATATAAAATGCTTACAATGTACGCGCACTTTTAAAAAGTTATCAAAAATACTCTTCTATTAATAAAAGAAGCATTTCTGTAATACATTTGATTGACAGCTAAATGGAAATACATGGATGAATTAATGTTGAACATTCTGGAGAAAACCATTATTTCCTTCCCTCCCTAACGTTGCAAGTATTATATTTTGGTTGAGATATGAGACTTTATTGTAACGTTACTGGATCGTTGTAATCATCTATGTTTTTTGGGCTAACTGACTGTTCACACTTCTTAGAACTTAATAGTAAACTTTCTGAAATGTTGCAGCTTGTAATTTCGGTGTTGTTTTTTTTTTCACGTAACAAATTATGAAACGGATGAAACATATCTGCTTATTTTTTGTAATTAAAAAAAGACTAATTTTAAATTGTTCCCGTGTTTGTTATACATTTTCGTCAGAATATCTGGCGGCATTTCAAAAATCTTTAAATTTTACTCACATCGTGTCAGAATGATTCGAGGGATTACAATACAAATATAGAAGAAGAATAACATATATTAACAAAGCTCACATCGTCAAGTTAAAGCTCTAATTCATTGTCTCTCTCTCCCTTTATATATATATATATATATATATATATATATATATATATATATATATATATATATATATATATATATATATATATATATATATATATATATATATATATATATATATATATATATATATATATATATATATATATATATATATATATATATATATATATATATATATATATATATATATATATATATATATATATATATATATATATATATATATATATATATATATATATATATATATATATATATATATATATATAAAAATAAATATTTGTTAGTGTTTATTATCTATGTTCGTATACGTTTCGTCCTTTTTCAATCGGGACTCATCAGAATAGAGATATGACTATTCACTACCAGTCACGCGATTCGAAACCCCGGATCACAAGTATTTTTCAACCGATGCCTTAACCACTCGGCCAATTTTAAATAGCAAATAAACGGTGATAATATTAACACTTTATCGGCGGGCTTGACGTCTAGAGCATTCTACTTCTTTTTAAGGGAAGGAACGATGCATTTTAAAGCTAGTGCTCTACTTTTTCGATGAGCGACAAATATATATATATATATATATATATATATATATATATATATATATATATATATATAGGCAGCATCTTCTCTTGCAGGCAAGTATTGTTGAATATAAGAGACAACTCATGTCTAGATATCCTTTGGTGCCTTCTTTTCAATAGTCCGAATCTGGATCTTAGTTTCGGAGGGGAATTGACTGATGAATTTGCCATAATTTGGATTTGTCTCCCAGGTACTTTCGAACCCATCTGGGTCCATCTTTGGGGGGGGAGGTTAATCAGGTATAGACCATGTGTTATTATTTATAGAAGGATTTTGGCGGGAATTATGTACTAAATACGAAACTATATTTGGAGCTATAAACATTTTAGAATATTATTACTGATATTAAAGTTAATTCTATTAATTAGGGGTTTTTGTTAATTTTTATATATAGGGCTTCTAATATATGGAGTTTTTGTCTGTTAGTACTAAATTCTAATATATATATATATATATATATATATATATATATATATATATATGTGTGTGTGTGTGTGTGTGTGTGTGTTTGTATGCTACGGTAAGAAACAAATAAAAAATAAGTTACTAACATATAGCTGCAACTACTAGTTTTATTTACTAAATCCTTCCAGTTTGATTGGCTTATTTTTCGAAATATGATAGATATATATTGTTCAATATAAATGTTATTTTTTTTCTTTTCCCATTGCGATATTAGAAATTTCGACAACTATTGTTGACTTTTTCAACCATATGAGAAAGTATAAAAATCAGTAGAGTAACTCCGTGATTTTAAAAACTCGTGCAAGAATGGCGTGGCATAGTTTCATTTTTCTTGCATAGATCGTTTTCTTTTAACAAGATATGAAAATACATTTGAATAATACTTGTCCATAAAAACCTTTTACTATAAGATGTTTTTGTAGTAAATAAATAACAAAACAATAGTAATCCAGGTAAAGTAAACATCCACCGGGTAAAAATCCAATTAAATTTTAACGGGGATTATATAAAAGTGCTCAATAGTATTTAAGTGAAAGATCAGACCTTCCACCTGAAAAGATCTTAATTTCTTATGACTAATGGTATTTTTTAATTATTTAAATGCTGTTTTTTATAGATAATTTAAATGTTGCTTTTTATAGATTCTTTAAATGTTGCTATTTATAGATTCTTTAAATGTTGCTATTTATAGATTATTTAAATGTACTCATTTTTAGATCATTAAAATGTTGCTATTTATAGATTCTTTAAATGTTGCTATTTATAGATTTTTTTAAATGTTGATATTTATAGATTCTTTAAATGTTGCTATTTAGAGATTATTTCAATGTTACTATTTATAGATTCTTTAAATGTTGCTATTTATAAATTATTTCAATGTTGTCATTTTTAAATCATTTAAATGTCGCTATTTATCGATTATTTGAATGTTACTATTTATAGATTATTAAATGTTGCTATTTAGAGATTATTTCAATGTTGCTATTTATAGATTCTTTAAATGTTGCTATTTATAAATTATTTAAATGTGGTCATTTTTAGATCATTTAAATGTTGCTATTTATAGATTCTTTAAATGTTGCTATTTATAGATCATTTAAATATGGCTATTATAGATTCTTTAACTGTTGCTATTTATAAATAATTTAAATGTTGCTATTTATAGATTCTTTAAATGTTGCTATTTATAGATTATTTTAATATAGCTATTTATAGATTCTTTAAATGTTGCTATTTATAGATTCTTCAAATGTTGCTATTTATAAAGTATTTAAATGTGGTCATTTTTAGATTATTTAAATGTTGCTATTTATAGATCATTTAAATGTGTCTATTTATAGATTAGTTAAATGTTGCTTTTTACTTTTTTTCTTTTTAGTTATTGTTACGTTTGTAACGTTTCCGCCGTATTAACTCCAGCCGTTGCTAATATGACAAATCAACAGCATAATTAAAATAACATGAACTCGTTTAGGAACTTGTATTCTTTTAATAATTACATAATCCTTGTTGCTGTTCTCTATCATCAATATCAGTACAGTGGAACACACCACCACTTGACTGCTTCCTTGCAGACTTCAATGTGATCGTCCTGAAGTCGAATGTAAACAAATACTTATCAAGCTGCCTTCTTAAGTAATCAAATTATATATACCATTTTTATAATTTTTCGATCCTCTCATAGCATTATCGATCATACAAGCGATATTATTTTAACCATTTATCTTCGAGTGGCGTTTAGCCTTGGTAAATGGTTACTCATTTATATTAAAAACACTTCGTTTCATTCACAATCTTAAAAGTTACACTAACCGAGGGCAGAAAAAATGAAGTATGCTATATTGCTAGTTGAACACTTGCTGTTCGCTGGGCACTTATTCTTACATACGCGTGCCCACATTTTTAATGGATATTAAACAGAAAAGCAAAACGATATAGAATAAGACTAATTATATATTTAAGAAGTACATTATAATTTTTATGCTTTACTACTTGTAAAAGTTATATTTGACAAATGGCGGCCATTAGTTGGGTCATTCTCAAAAGGTCGCCATAATCATCCGTGTTATATTAGCTGGATTATCCTTCTCATCATTTCCTTAAAATCTCCAAGATTCGAGGAGGATGTCGGAAATCTTTTTCCTTCAGGTATCCTAAAAAGAAATAAGTCACACAAACTCCACTTCAATTATCCGCTTCAAGAGACCAAACGGCCAGGAAACATTTCTACTCAACACACCGTGGACATGGAAATGGACATGATAGAAACATTTTTATAATTATTGATGAAAAAGATATACATGATATAGCCTACAGTACTGATTCAAACCTGGTCCGCCTTTGAAACACCACTGTTGCCCGCGCCGTGCACACTTCAAATCCTGAAGATAACTATTCCAAACCGCGTCTTCTTGTCAAGTCTTTTGCTATTCTTTCTTAGCATTCTTACTTGGCGCATGCGTACTTATTTATAACGTGTCTTAAAACATCTGATAGTTCGACCAGTCTAGTTAAGTCTCGCGCAAAGTCATTTAATATGTTATACTCATAGAAACAATCACGTCAAAATTTGTCAATTCTCCGACATTTCAATCCCGTATTTATTCTCATACTCATAGGGAGAGTTTATCAAAATATCTACTTCTGCAGGCTAATTGAAATCAGAACAAATAGTTTGTTTACGTTAAATTGTAATAAAATCAATTACAATTACTCGTTTTAATCAGTAAGCATTTAATCACAATTATTATACATTACTTATTACCCCTTAATAAATAGAATTTATCCATGATTACAGATTTTGTTCAATTAAAAATGTAACACTTATCAAAAGGATTTATCTTATTTACACAGCAAACTGAAACGCAAGGTATTTCTGCAACACATGTAGTGTCTTCCCATGTACGTGTCTCTTCACAAGCACAGAGTTAGAAACAAGGTAATTTTTTTACGTGGGGAAAATTCAGCTTCCCAAAAAGTAGCACCTCTAGATTAAGACAAAAATAAAAAGTGCCTCAGTGTAGAAAGGGGTTCTCTTTCACTAACCGAGAACAACAAAAAAATGAACTGTAGTATCAGATACTACACTTTGATAGCAACCAAAAGGTTACGATAGTTCCTTGATAAGTGGTTACACATCAGTAAAAAATAAGTTGATCAATAGAAATAATAGGATGCTGATCAAAAGATGCACAAAGACCTGTTGCGCAACGGATAAAAGTACTAAGATATAATCAATTCTATTTGATATTTTTCTGGGATTCTATTTGTTATGTTTAGGTTACTTATACCTGTTTTGCGATCAAATTAAACCGTCAATTAATTTGAAAAATTTAATATAAAAAATTAACTACTTGCTAATTAAACAGAGTGTATATTTATTGTGTGGAGTTTAAAACAGAAAACTATTCGCTTTACTTCTAATCGGTCGTAAAGTAAGGATCCAGTGGTTTGATCGAACATCAATGATTGTCGTAACAGGTTCAATCAAAATGCTTTCTTTTTCGATAAAAATAAATCAGGTTTAATTTATAAGTAGGACATGTTTTAGGCGTCGGTAGGTTGTAACAGCGTACAAAGGAACAGACAGACAGATAATGTTCGTCTAATATATGAATATGGATAATCCACTCTTTCGTGGGGATTGCTGAAAAGTGTGAACAGAATTAAATTTCCTGGTAGCTGGACGTTTGTCATGGAATCTACAGACTTTTGATTGCAATTAAATGGTGGATTCTGTAACATGGCCGCCATGGTCTAAAATATCAAAACAAAACAATAATTACCATTGTATTAATTCCATTCTAATATGTTAAGCATTTTTTAATTAACTAGCTGGATTTGCCATCTCACTATCGCTTTGCAAAGTTCATAACTTGAAATACTTGAAACCAAAATTTTAAATAATAAACATTTCATTCATAAATTTCTTGCAAACACAAGACTAAAACTTTCGCATTTATTCGTATGAATAGATAAACATTAACATCTTGGTAATGTTGATACAAATTTATGTATGCTTTAAATAAGTTCGTAATGAAATCAAAAGAAAGAACAAATCAATTTACATGAGAAAAATTCGGCGTCTTTAATAGGAGAGAGGAAGAAAGAGAAGAAAGAGAAAGAAAGCGAGTAAGAGAGCCAGCCATTCAGTCAACTACCCGCTCTCTTCCTTTTACTCTTCTCGCTTTTGCCTGTCGGTAAGAATGCTAGCGAACAAAGTTTGAAGAAAGGGTTTTACAAAGTTTTTTTTTTATTATTAAACGAGTTTAAACAAGCCGCGCATGCGTGGTCCCTCTCTGTATGTGACTCGATGTGGCGAGTGTAAAATGCAATACATTTGGGCAATTTGGGGCATTTTTGACCCCCTAAGGGCGCGAACCAGAATTTTTCTGAGGTCAAGGATGCTCATTTTATATCCAGAACAATTGCCTTTACATTTCAGAAAAATTGAATGGATGGATCAAACGTTATTGGAGAAAAGGGTAATTTTTTGCCATTTTGGGGGATTTTGACTCCCTGGGGGCGCGAACCAAATTTTTTCCAAGGTCAGCGATACTTATATTCTATTAGGAACAATTGCCTCCATATTTTGTGCCAAGTTTCAGAGACATTGAATGGATGCATGAAAAGTTATGGGCGAAGAATGTCATTTTTTGCCATTTCGGGGCCTTTTGACGCGCTGGGGGGCTAACCAGATATTTTTTCAAAAATCGGAGAATGTCACTTTCTAACCTAACCAAAGTTACAACTTCATGCAAAATTTCAGAGAAATTCAATGGATGGTTACGGAGAAAAATCCGGACGGACGGACATGCCTCAAAACATAAGTCCCCCGATTTATGAAATCGGTGTACCAATTAATTAATGTTAATATCGACGAAACTATATATATATATATATATATATATATATATATATATATATATATATATATATATATATATATACAAAAAATGGGATACAATAAAAAATGAATAACACTACACATTAAATTATTATGAACTTTAAAAAAAGTAATGCTAATGAGGTATTCAGATAATTGTCTTTGAATCGCTCGTCGGTTCTATATATAGAGTATTGCAAAATAGTATGTTGTATTATTGACTTAAATAACAGTAATCCTTTTTTTATGGTGATATAGAAATAATAAATTTAAAAAAAAAATTCGCATTTATTCATTTAGATGAATGTTTTATATAAATTATGTGGATTATTCGGACTACTATACCATATTGAGCGTTATTCTCACAACGTTTCGGCCGATGTAACCTCCATGAATCTTGTCAAACTCGGTAATCTTTCTGTCTGAACTCTCGTATTCGAACGGAACCGTTTATTTAATCTACAAGGATAGCCACCAGCAATGACTGGGTAGAACTCTTAAGTAATTCGCAATTGTATTTTTCGTATCGCCCGCACTGAGGATTGAACCTTCAAACTCCAGTACTTTATTCGTTACGCCACACGTTACGGACAATTCTAGTATGAATCTTGGGAGCCTTAAACCTATTCTTGTTTTTAGATGTGCAGTCTTACTACTTATCACTATAGATTACTATAGATTACTACGTATATCTATACATCTATGTATCTATGTTTTCGGAATCATTTAAAATAATACAATCTTCATCTAAAAAATTCAGAAACATAGTTTCACATGCAGTTTATTTTATGAGAAAACTTAGTTGCATATTTTACAATAAAACAAATGTTTTATGTTTTCCGATTCATCTAAAAAAATTCAGAAACATTGTTTCACATGCAGTTTATTTTATGAGAAAACTTAATTGCATATTTTACAATAAAACAAGTGTTTTATGTTTTCCGATTCATCTAAAAAAATTCAGAAACATTGTTTCACATGCAGTTTATTTTATGAGAAAACGTAGTTGCATATTTTACAATAAAACAAGTGTTTTATGTTTTCCGATTCATCTAAAAAAATTCAGAAACATTGTTTCACATGCAGTTTATTTTATGAGAAAACGTAGTTGCATATTTTACAATAAAACAAATGTTTTATGTTTTCCGATTCATCTAAAAAAATTCAGAAACATTGTTTCACATGCAGTTTATTTTATGAGAAAACTTAATTGCATATTTTACAATAAAACAAGTGTTTTATGTTTTCCGATTCATCTAAAAAAATTCAGAAACATTGTTTCACATGCAGTTTATTTTATGAGAAAACGTAGTTGCATATTTTACAATAAAACAAGTGTTTTATGTTTTCCGATTCATCTAAAAAAATTCAGAAACATTGTTTCACATGCAGTTTATTTTATGAGAAAACGTAGTTGCATATTTTACAATAAAACAAATGTTTTATGTTTTCCGATTCATACGAAAAAAACTATCAGCGATATTTTCAATAAGAAAATATTATTAAATACATTATTTAAAGATCTGAAACGTATCAGCCTAAATTGTTAAATAAATAAATTTATAAATCTCGTAAAATATTTATTGTAGAGTTTTCATGTCCAATATATTATCATACAAAAACTTAATTGATCAAGGTCTGTTTCTCTCGGGATTTTTTCTATATACTTTAATCGCACAAAATCAATGTTAAAATATACCTAAGTTTTGGAATGAATCTGTGTTCGAAAAAAAATCAAATTAATTGTTATAATTAGCTCCAGATTACAATTATTTCACAAAATAAACCATCATTTGCCGTGTCTGTCTATCATTCTCTTCCTTTCTCGTTGTACCTTGTGTTATCCGCCGTTTTTATTTTATAAAGTTTTTATCACGCACTCTTCTATCACTCTCCATTTTAACTATAGGGTAATTCGATGTGCCAAAATGCCTTGTCAACACTCGTAGTATGACAATATCTGTTAATTGAGTTATCTCCCCTTTGCAGATTGGCTGTTTGGGGTCTCTAAAGCTAGATGGCTCTGGCTGGTTGTCAATTTGCATGGGTGGTAGGTTAATTAGTATAAAAACTGTAACTTTTTTTTTTTTGATTGGAGAGTTGAGTTCATGTTGAGAGAGATGAGAGAAGTGCAGAGTTGTTGAACGGGGGATTGCCATTAAAACCTTTTAATTTTTACTTACGGATATATAAGATTAGGAAGTATCTCCCTATAATTAAGTGATCGTAATTAATTACTGCAATATAATTATTATAGAAAGTTGATATGGTAAGGAAGTGTATGGTATAGGGTTTCATTTAAAATTAAAAAAGAGTGCCAGCATTCCCCATAAGCTTCTCACTTCTTAACTTATGTGTTATCACTTATTTCTCGGTGATACGGATTAATAGAATGGATACATTTACAGATAAAATGATGATGAATGGTTTGAGAGAATTGAAAATCCTCACATACTACTCACTCAAAACAAAAGCCGACACAGATAATAGTAAATATTCTCCTTTTTTTTCAGAAACATCGATCATGGAATGTAAAGCAATGTAAAGACTAAACGACTAAATAGTAAGTCTCGCCCTTCTGTCCTGCAGCGTTTGTTTTTATTTCTACAAGTATTGACTCATCAGTAAACAGAAAAAATCCTTGTAAAATATATCATGCATTCACCAAGCAGTTTTAAAAGCTGGTTGCGAATGCTGGCGCCTATAGTGAATTCTTTAAAAAACATGCTATACACATTGTTATCATATTCATTTCTTTTAAGTATTTTATTTCAGTAATTACTCAGGAGCACTATATTAAATTAAGATAATTTTATAATCTTCCTGTAGAATTTTCGTCGGTCTGTCACGCTTTATTTTTAAATATCGTTTTCACTGCTGACCCATAGATTGACGAGACGCACTTTAATAACATTAGTTTAGTTTTTAATTATTAACTCACGTATTATTATCGGTTTAAATTGAGATTGAACTTAAAAGTAGGAAATTGAATCATGTAAACACATTTTCATTGTTTGTCCGTATGATTTTATTACTTTTGTCCGTGTAATGGTGAACATACCTATAGCATATACGTACTGATATTGTCTTATTGATCTTACGAGAGTTAAAAATAGACGAGTAGAATGAAAGCCACTTACCCAAACATTCGGAAATGAAGATCCAGTTTGGGTTCAGTCGGCTCGTCTCCACTTGTCAGTCATCATACCTAGAAATAGTTAGATGTTTTGACGTGCATAGAAATATAAGTTGCCATTTCTCCTTCATGAACCTTCGTAAAAAAATCCAGTTCGGGGACCTTTTCAGGTCACCTGAATTGACAATGAATGAATGGAATAGATTCATTTTTCTATTGTTTTATTCGTAAGCGTACGTTTCCCGTTAAGATACGACAAAAGGCGAAGCTGAAGGTAAATGGATCAATCATTGCGACACAGCTTTTAAGTTAAAAACACTGTTTCTAATGCACCCAATTCCTTTGTTTAATCGAAGATATATATATATATATATATATATATATTTATTATATATATAATATTTGTTTTGTTTATTATCTATGTACCTATGCGTTTCGTCCTTTATAATCGAGACTCATCAGCATAGAAATATTACTATTCACTACTGGTCATGCGATTCGAAACCCCGGATCTCGAGTATTTTGCAACTCAAATCCTGACGACTAGAACTACTTGGCCAACACTGAATAGCTAATAAACAGTGATAATTTTAACACTTATCCGGCGGCTTGACGTTATAAGAGTGTTCTACTTAATGAAAGGAACGATGCATTTATAGCTAGCAACACCATGCTATGTTAATACTACACTTACAGTGCTCATCTAGACGGGGTTTCTAGGAAATACAAATAATAATTATTTGTTTTGTTTATTATCTATGTACGTATACGTTTCGTTCTTTTATATTCTGGACTCATCAACATAGAGATATGATTATTCACTACTGGTCATGCGATTCAACATATATATATATATATATATATATATATATATATATATGTGTGTGTGTATGTGTGTGTGTGTGTGTGTGTGAGAGAGAAGATGTGTGTTGTATGTATACCAAGTTAAATGAAAAATATTAAAGTGCTCCATCGTAGGTTCTACAAGAGATAATGTAGATTATTTTATTAAAATATAATACATACCCGTGTTTTACGTATTTCATTAATCTGGTCATCCGGTTGTCTTAAGTCCAGGATAATCAAATTCATGAATGAGTACCTAAAACTGAACGTTTCGCCCAACTATTTCGTTGGCTTTATCAAGAGAGAAAACGCTAAAAGTGGCACAAAACAGACAGATCGGTAATTTCGAGAAATATATATAGTGATAGGGTATAATAAATGTAAATCTATATAGAAAAGGGCATACAAATATATATATATATATATATATATATATATATATATATACTTAAATTCATATATATATATATATATATATATACTTAAATTCATATATATATATATATATATATATATACTTAAATTCATATATATATATATATATAAAATTTAAAAAATTAAAATAAATAAATATAGAAATAATTATAATTAAATAGATGAAAAAATTCATGAGACAATAAATGTTTCAATAATTATGATCGTGCTCTAAAATCAACACTAAACAATGTTTGTCTATATGTACGGACATTTAAAATAAACATTTTTCATCACTATTACATCAGAGTAAAACTTCATCAGCATATAGACTTTATCAATTCCAATTCAGATAATGTCCAATAGATATATTCGCAATCATCTCAAGATCAAAACAATGTTTGGATGGATGGATCAAATACATTTTTTCAATAATAGGAATCTCAGAACACTTGAAATTAACATTTTAAAATTTTTTTAACTTTTTAAATCCTTTAAAGAATTTGAAATTGGGAGAATATTTATGAATTAGTCTATAATACTTATTGTTAAAATTTTACACAAATCGGAGGTATCTAAATTTTCACGAAGGGCTTCTAAATTTTCTATATTTGCCTAAAAAAAACTAAGTTAAACTTAATATAACTAACATTATCCAACCTTACGCCTAAGAGCTGTGTTAGAAAAGTCATCATGATCGGTGTTAAGGAGTGAACTTATACATAAATATATATATATATACATATACTTAAATTCATATATATATATATATATATATATATACATATGTTTACCTGTATTATATATATATCATGTTTATATATGACGTAGCTCTCCCTTATGATTTGATATAAATAGACAGACATTTTTATATCTCACATTTTTTTTCAAAACTTTTTTGTAATATTTGTATTACTCAGACTATTGATATATTATTCACAGAATTTCTTATTTTCTGTTACCTTCTTTAGTTGTACCTATTATTAAAATGTATGTTATTTAAATGTATAGAAATTACAGAGGTATTATTATTATTGGGTGGTGGGATGTGAGTTGTTTGTGTATATACGGGTGGAGGAGCTAATTGTGTATTCATTTTAGTTTGCGAAGGGGATAATTATTTTACTGTACAAGTATAAATTATGTTGTTATGTATACAATCATTTTGGAGCGGACATTGTAGCATGTTTTGGCAGGAAAAATTATCTATAGGGGTTGAGGGATGGAATTATCTGAGCTTTTAAAAAAATGTTCTTATTGCTTGCGAAAATTATTAATTGGGATATGTTAGGCATTGTGGAGTGTGTAATGTTTATAAAAGGATTTATTTAAAATGGTTCTATATCTATGTGAGTACTTAAAGGATTTATCTATTATTTTACAGAATCCCCTAGGAATATTTGTTTTTACCTTATAACTGTACGGATTTTAAACCAAGAGGGTTTACTTACGTCTAATATGTGTTGGGGGCCTCTTTGTCTGTATTGATTGCATAAATTAGAGAGTCTGGCATTATCTAGGTATTCAGTATTCCTAATTAAATTCTACTTGTTTCTGTGTTATGATTAGCAACTATTCTATTATTTGGTTTATTTGATCTTGTTGTCATCTTATGCGTGATAATATTATTTCGGCTATGAGTAAGAGTATTCTTATTCATATGTTATTTCTTTAAGATAATCCTGAATTTAATTCTGCATTATTGAAAAATATTAAAAGAATGGTCAAATATAGTCTTATTAGCTGAAAGCTTAAATACTCTATTATATACAAATGGGGTTGCTAAGGCTGCGGCAAAGAAGGTTGGCTCCCTCTACCGTGCTAGTTAACTCCTCACACCTGACATTATCATGTACCCCTACAAAGCCACCATCCGCCCATGCATGGAGTATTGTTGGCATATCTGGGCTGGTGCATCATCTACTAGTCTCTCTCTCCTTGACAAGGTCCAAAAAAGAGTCGCCAACCTAATAGGTCCCTCACTGTCAACCAAGCTCCAGTCCCTGCCCCATCGCCGCAATGTAGCATCCTTGTACTTGTTTTACAAGTACTTCAATGGATTATGATTATGCTCCGATGAATTGGCTACTCTGGTGCCACCTCGACGTAAATTCACTAGACTAACTCGACAATCAACTAAATCTCATTTATTCACTGTGGAGGTCCCCAGATGCCGGAGAGCCTTCTACTCAAATAGCTTCTTTCCTCGTACTGCTGGCCTCTGGAACTCCCTCCCTGCCCCCTGTTTCCCCGACAGTACTGACATGCAGAAATTTAAAATTAATGTAAACGGACATCTCGCTGCGCAGATCCCAATTTAGATTGACCCCCTCCTCCCCAACCTTTTCTTTTTTCTCAGTAGCCCCTTACGTCTACAATGGCGACCTGCCTTGTTTGGGGTGAACTATATATAAAAAAAATACTATTGATTTAATTATTGATTTAGGGGTTTTATTATATTTTGTATTTTTGATTATAAGTATTTATGAACGTAAAATGATTTTAGGTTAGTTTTATGATAGAGGTTATGTGTTAAGGCTTGTATCTAGGCAATTAAATGTTTTCTTCTTCAGATTGATTGTTATTGAGCAGCCAAAGTTTTATAAAGAAAATACCTCGATCCTTTATGGTGTTATTATACATCCGGATCAAATATCGTGTGAAATATAAAGGAGATCATCCCTGTATAACTATCACTGGATAGTTTAAAATATATAATTAAGTTCATTTAATAGATATATGCCTACTAGATTATATGTATTGAGAGGGGGAATTTCATTCACGCGTACACACACATGTATAAGTAAATATATATACATGTATATATATACGTACATAATAATTATACATATACGTGTGTTTGTATCTATACGCCAATATAAGTATGAATGCATATATATATATATATATATATATATATATATATATATATATATATATATATATAGTGTGTGTGTATATAAGCAGCATATTTTCATTTGGGCAAACATTATTAAATAACAGTTTTCTTTTGCTTGATTAGACTTTTTTATTTTTTCAATTTTCCGAATAGTCCATTTAGTATTTCGGTCAAATTTGTGTATGTAAGTTCCGTACGTCTCTTCTTTCATTTTTATTTCTTTTTTTTTCGATACCAACATCAAAAAATGAAAAATTCTTGAAGCCCTTTAGACAAAAATTAATATTTATCAATAATGTGAATTACGAAACTAGTCACAACACTTCAAAGTATCAAGCATAGTTACTAATATTACCAAATTCTCAGCCGTTAAGCAATCATACTTTTGAATTTTGCACGCACTTAGAACGTAATCCTGTTCCCATGTAACATGTCAATAGTATAGACGTTCATTTTAAAGTTCCACATTACTAAGCGTTAAAAAACGCAACACTAAATAGGTATTGACGAAGACACCAAGACTAACACCGCCTGGTGATTGTTTGATGAATTAAATCGAAAGTACTTGCGATAAAAGAAAGGAAAATTGAAGATGAAACCTACCGAACTTACATACACCAATTTGACAGAAATACTAAATAGACTATTCGGAAAATTGATAAAATAAAAAAGTCTAATTAAGTAAAAACATTCCGTGTTATTTTATAAGGTTTTCCTAAATATATTTTTTTCAAGACAGCCAAACAAACTCCCAATACTTAAACACTCGCAAACATATTAAACGTAAAAAAAACTCTGGTTTAAACTCTGTAGAGTAATAAGGTAGAAACTAATATTCCTAAGGAATTCTGTAAAATAATAGATAAACCATAAAACTACCCACATAAATATAGCACCGTATATATATATATATATATATATATATATATATATATATATATATATATATATATATATATATATATATTCCATGAAAAATGTATACTGAAATCATATGCCCTTAATAGGGTTAAGATGAAAATTCATATACACTAAATGTACAAAAGCAAGGAAATTCCCAAATTTTTACACTTTTATTGTCATTAAGGTGATGCGAGCACAACAGGGCTATGTATTTTACTGGTAGGAATTTTTCTTCAGCGAACCTAAAACACTTCATCCACTCATTCATATAGATTTATACTGTAGTGATGTGATAATGAAATGGTTTGGTTGATATGTAGTCATACCCTTAATGACAATAAAAGTGTAAAAATTTGGGAATATTTCCTTGCTTTTGTACATTTAGTGTATATGAATTTTCATCTTAACCCTATTAATGGCATATGATTTCAGTATACTGACATTTGTCATGGAATGTCACTACTTTTGTAAAGGCTATGCCTCAATACAATGCGCTCTCATAAGTTTTTTTTTTAATTTTCTGGAAAACTAAGGTATATGGTAAACTGAAATTTACATGTCATCAACTAAGCCCTAGAACCTCTATCTCTGCCAAAAATCAGCTGAATCCATCAACTAGTTGATGAGATACAGGGTGGTACATACATACGTACGTACGTACGTACGTACGTACACACAGATAACATGATTGCATGATTGAACTTTCTGGATCTCTGGGTTGCCTTGACTAATGATGCTAGAGATTCTACACACTTATAGAACCTATCAAATAAAAATTTTGTGCAAAGTTTTAACTAATTGGGTTTATTGGTGTTTGAGTTATGATTGATCAAAGAAATGAGATGTTAAGCATAGGCCATTCGTGTGTCTATTAAAGGATAGAGCGCTCTCGCGCCTCCCTTGATTATATATATATATATATATATATATATATATATATATATATATAAAAAATATTCTTCGACCTCTTATTAATCACATCGTGTCATACCGTCATATCCAGACAACCAATAATGTCTGGAATGTCGCTGAGGCGATAACGTCCGGTGACACCAATATAACAGAATCGAGCAACCAATTCACACCTTCAAGACGGAACAAGAAAACGAACGAAATCCTCGGTTGCAACAAGCCTGTTTTTTGTGCTTATCTCAACACTGTTGACAGCTAAAACGTAAATGAGGAGCGTAGAAATCCTCACAAAAGTAATATTAATGTACATTTATGTTTTCGAAGAAAATAATTCTCTCTTTTTCTTTTCTTTCTGATAAGCACATTTGAAAGAAAGTTCTAAAAAGTTCACTGAAATACAAAGTTACTAACTCTGAGTCGTCTAAGTACTGACCAGAATTGGCATTGTTTACATTTTTGGTCAAGTGAATACTAGGAATATTTTAAGTTTTTAACAATTATACTGCTTTTCAAATAGTAAGTATTATTTCTAATTCAAATTGGTTCAAAACTATTATCTGACGCCAATAATGCAATATATTGTAGGCTCAATATTGCTAGTTTTAATATTTATTTCGCCATTAAGGCGTTGTATTGTTTGTTCATTTTCAATAATATTTACTCCTGTTAGAATTAAATATACTTTTAGTCCCTCTTACAAATTATATATTTTAGATAAATTACTCTTGCCCAAAATGCAATGTAATTCTAGTACATAATGCTAATTCATATGTTAAAATAATATTTTCTTTCTACTAATAATGCAATATTCGTTAGTTATTTTTAATTACTAATTTTTTCATTTTTTCATCTTACTTCCACTCATAATTTTTAGAATGTTCGCTAACTGGCTGAAGACTAGAGTTTAATCTTCGTTCAAGTAACGCTAATAATTGATATCTTTTGCTAAAAACTCAGCATTATAGGTTGAGAATCATCGGGAAAAATAGACTTATATAGGGAAATAAGTGTTTATCTCTCTCACACCTTGATGAAATAGCCAATGAAAAGCAAGCATTCCGATCGCCCTTTATTTCGGTCGACCATTTTTTTTTGTTAATGTAATATATTGTTTGTTCATTATTGCTAATGGTTCAGTCACAATTACTGAATCATATCTTGTTGTTTTTTTAATTGCTTTTGCCTATAATACATTATTTTGTAGATCCATTATTTATATGCTGCTGTTTTTAAATGTTCAGCCACCAGGAATGCAATATATGTTTGTTCATTTAGTTTATTTAGGAATGGAATGTATTGTTGTTTTGTTATTGCTAATTAAAATATTTTTTTATTATTTACTGAATATGAAGAATATATGTTGTCGAATTATTATTGCTCATATGTTTATTTTTATTTCAATATTTACTCATGCTGAGAATTAATTATATTGTTGGTTCACTATTAATCATTACTATACTGTTGTTTTAAACAACAAAAACAATATATGTTTGGTTTATTATTGCCAGTTTTTTTTAATATTTTAATATTTCATATAAAAGTCGCTTCAGAAAAAAGCATAAAGATCTTTGATGTAACTAGCTAAGCAGAACTGAAGATGATTAACGCAAATACAGGAGATGCCAATTGACTTTAGTCTTCAAAACAGGAGGAAAACAGTCACTAAGAGTTCTACACTAAGAATGGTGTATGTTATTTAACTATGTTGTCAGAGACATGTTTTTTATATTAACTTCCACCAAGAATATAATAGTGTTGATTCAATTATGTGTTTCTCTGTTATTAGCGTGCGTAATACTGTTTTTGGGGTGGTACGCAGGTTTCCATCGGTAATACTATTATTAAATTAGCAGTTATTTATTCTACGGGGCGTGGACTATAGACTACTGATAAAAGAAGGAAAAAAACGAGACTTGTACAATCAATTTTCTATATTTTTAAACAAGTTAACGTTCACTGGTAAAACAGGTAGAGCTGGAATACAGAAGGATTTTCAGACCTGCAATACTCTTTTGCACATGATTTACACTTCGCATCAGCCATTTACCATCGTTTTCTCGTTGGTAACGTCAGAGAGTTCTCTTTAGAGTTTCAATAAATACCGTGGGGAGTCCAATACACTTCATGCCTTGGTTAGTGCTCTTCCTATATTGTCCATTATCTCATATCTTCGATTGTCACCGATATTGGTGTGTCTGCCTATTATAAGGTGGAATAGAAAATAGTTCTCACACGAGGCATTACCAAAAATCGCTTATTAACGACAGCATTTGGTGTTCCCTAGAATCTGAGTGACTATAAGTATTCCAAGTACATTTTTCTTGAATTTGACTTGTAATAAACCTCCTCAGCATTCTAGTAAACCCCCGTGTCATTCTGGGTGAGGTCTGGATGGTGCTGTCTTCCCTCGGTATTTCTATGTTCCTTGACACACCACAGAGATTTTCGTGGTACCCACGGTTGCCACATTTGGAGAGTGGAGTCACAGTATGTGATTCCTTCTTTTAATTTCTAGCCCAGTAATTCCAGTTCTTCTTGGTTTCGTATAATGTTGTTTTCTATAATGTCTTTAAGAAGCATGCTCCTATTTCACCCTACGCGCTCCAGGATTGTTTTTAAATGATTTATCTATTTTCATAAGCGTCGTCTTTTTTGCCTATATCCTTTTTGTTTCCAATTTATTCTAGTTTTTTCCAGGTTTTTGTAATTGTTCTTAGTGTCAATACAATTAGTGTATATTACTGTATGTTTCGTTGTGTTCCATAGAACTTTCAGTTCTCTGTACTTGCGTAGTTGTTTCTGACTTCTTCATCTTCACCCTATGAAATGCTGGGACGGCAAATCTACAATTTAGTAGGTTTTGCCCTCCTTCTTTACGATTACCACGCCCGGCCTTTTTCTGTTTGTATTCCCAATACCCAGAGGATTGGGTTCCTTTTATTAGCAAATACTGTCTCCGATTTGTATCTGTATTATTTGTCGACATGTTCGAAATGCAGTAGTTTGCAAAGTTCTTATCAGATTATCTTCTCATCAAAGTTATGTCACTTTTTATACTGCTGTGTGCTAGTTTGCTTTATTCGTTATGATTATTTGTACTCACTAGGAGTTCTCACACAGATCATCGTCAGTGATTGTTAACCAACAACAACCAGTAGAATTTCCTGGAGTCTGAGTGACAACAAGCCTCCCCAGATGTCCAGTATTCTCCACCTCTTTTCGATAACCACCGCAAATAACCTTGCGGTATCGCAACAGCCTCTTACCATTGATTTCTCGCTGGTAAAGACCATTGGTCTTCTCTGGGATTTGGGTGGCAATTAGCCTCTTTAAGGTCCCAGCATTCCCCGCACTTTTCCAGTGGAAGACTGGTTTGTGCTGTCCCTCCTCGGTCTTCTCATCCTTCTTGACCCTCTACAAATATTTTGTCTGGTGGCAACCTAGGCCGGCACCATTTTAATTTTTATTTATTTATTTTTTATTTTATTTTTTTAAATTTTTATCATTATTATTTATTATTTTTAAAAAGTTTATTTTATTTTTGTAATTATTTTTTATATCATTATTATTATTATAAGTATTTTATTTTTTAACTTTTTTATTATTATTATTATTATTATTATTATTATTATTATTATTATTATTATTATTATTATTATTATTATTATCGTGAAGTGCTGTTTATGTTCACTAGTGTTTCACAATTGGGAATCTACTTAATGTTTTGATATTATACTTTTTATTTACTTAGTAACGTTTTCCAGTAGCAACATACTAGAAAAGCTTGAAAAGTTTTAATTGCAATAAAACTTGAAAACGAAGTCGAAAGAAGATAAATTAAACATCTGCACAGGTGCCAAGCACACGCCAAATAAACACACATGGTAAAAACAAAATGAAAAAGCGAAACAACTATATTCTTAAGAGGCTTTGTTTTTTTTCTATTTTGTATATATATTTATTTTGCCATTTAACATATATATATATATATATATATATATATATATATATATATAAAGAGAGAGAGAGAGAGAGAGAAATAGAGGGATATATATATATATGGAAAAAGAAAGGAAAACCAAAATCTATATTATTTATCTGTTTATTTAGGTTTCGTCTTTATTGTAAACTTCCTAAGGATGAAGAAAAATGCAGAAAAATCATAGTTATTGATTTTTATTTGCCTGAAATTGTCTCAACGATTTTACATTCATATAAAATATTAAAATTGTTTTTCCTTTTCTTTTCTTCTTTCCTTTGTAATTCGAAGTAGGGCAATGCATTTAGACTTCTCCCCCTCCCGCCATCACATCAACTATCGGTCACGCTCAGCTTTGACATATTTTGACCCAGACAGTCTCCCTACGGTAAAAATATATATGGGAACTAATAAATCCAAGCTGTACCCCATTCACTCTTGGTTTCCCTTGAACTGCAGAGACTGCTGCTGATAACGGACTAGCGGGTTTATTTTTTTTGTTGCTTTTTCTCATCCACAGCCATGCCGAAACTTGAACACTTTCAGGCAAATAAAAAATAATTAATAACTATGATTCATCTGCATTTTTTTCATCCTGAAGAAGTCTACAAAAAAGACGAAACGTTGATAAACACATAAATAATATACTTTTGTATTTCCTTTTTCATTTTCCATTACGTCGAATCATTTTATCCCCATTTTCATTCATCGTCGCATATTTATCACTCTTTTTTCTTCTCTCTCTCTCTCTTTCTCTCTCTCTCTCTCTCTCTCTCTATATATATATATATATATATATATATATATATATATATTACATAAATGATAAGTTGTTTTAATATCGTTACCATGGTTTCACCCACATGTTAGTGCGCCGAGATCAGGGTCGAATTCGGTATTTGTTATCAATCCCCATTCATTTATTCTGTTTTATTTGACTCCAGTCGAAATTCCCAGAAATCAAGAGGCTCTTTCTTACAGTACTCCTTTATATCTCAAACGTTGACTCAGTAGAAGTTAGAACATTAATTTTCCTATCCTCAGTTGATCAGTTAACTATGTTATATTTAATCTTTCGTGTGGCCTCTTAGTCTTAGTGAATTCCAGGACAATAATTCATCTAGTCTGGTGGAGTATCCAGCTAAGTGTTGTTACTATAGGCAACATCACTTGGAGTGGGTGCACTATTTCTTGTATAAGCCGGTGTGGTATAGTCATACTGAGTGGATCTTATTTGTGCTGCGAATACTATGTTATTTTGGATATTTAGTTAGAGTTTACATGTAGGAGGAAGTATCCTCATGTCAGATTGTTCTGACAAAACCCTGTACAGAGAGACCTTAGAAATTCGAAGACAGTATCTAGTAGGTGTTCAAGTTATTTCTTGTAGGCATTCATGTTCTCTCCTGCAAGCATTCGATTTATCTTCTGCAAGCATTCGATGTATCTCCTGTAGGCATTCAAGTTAAAGTTCCCTCCAGTAGGCATTCAAGTTCTCTCCTGTAGGCATTCAAGTTATTTCCTAATGTGTGTGTGTGTCAAACGGAAAATGATGATAATAAAGGTTGAGCACTGTGGTAAGTGGTATCGCCAATTACTATTAACGACAATGCAAAGCGCTTAATAAACTAACAAAAGGAGCACTCTCAAATAGTTGGCAATTATTATATAGAGCATTGAATTGTCACTTGCCAACGGCGCCCGCCCCGTAGCAATGTGGTTACGGTCGCCAACTATAAACTAGATCGTAGTAGGTTCGGCTTGAAGCGAATGCTAGTTTAGCTGCACTGACGTGCTGTAATACAACGAAACGGTCTTCTGGTGGATGACTATATATATTTTCTTTTCTCTAATTATTCCCGATGAAAAACGCAGACAGTTTAAAATATTGATTTTTTTTTAGATAAACAATATCCCCGTCAATTTCAAAATACATATACTTCTCTATGAGCATACGTGGAATACAAAACACATATATATATATATATATATATATATATATATATATATATATATATATATATATATATATATATATATATATATATATATGTGTATATAGTCATCCATATACAGACGGTTTTGCTGTATCACAGCTCTTCAGTGCGGGTAAACAGCTAGTGCCTCAAGCCGGTATTGAACCTCAACGATCGAGCTCATAGTCGGAGTTTCTACCTCTACATGATCACGCAACACCTGCTGGATGTAAGTTTTATCTCAATATAAACATTGTCAAGTTCTAAGAGCCTAGATCGGCTTTACCCAATGAGCTATGCCTTAAAGCTAGTTGCAGTTGGCGATTTTTTTACAAATAAGCTCTACTTAAGAAAAGGAAGCTTATATAGTCAGACTGTTTCGCTGTATCACAGCTCTTCAGTGCGGCTAGACCAGCTAGTGCCTTAAACCGATATATAAATATATATATATATATATATATATACATAAATATATATATATATTGATATATATATATATATTGATATATATATATATATATTGATATACATATATTGATATATATATATTGATATATATATTGATATATATATATATATTGATATATATAATTATATATATATTAATATATATGTATATATATTGATATATATATATTGTATATATATATATATATATATATATATATATATATATATATATATATATATTGATATATATATATATATTGATATATATATATTGATATATATATATATATATTTATATATGGGGTAAGGTACACGATAAGTCATGAAAATGAAATGCCATGGTAAACAAAATGTTTAAAAAAAGACAAACGGAAAACAAGTTAGAATGCAGGCGAAAAACAAAAAAACAAGAGATTTGACCGGTTTCGATTGTATTAAGAAACCGGTCAAATAACTTGTTTTTTGTTTTTCGCCTGCATTCTAACCTGTTTTCCGTTTGTCTTGTATCAAACATATTAATAGATATATATATATATATACATCGATATATATATATATATATATATATATATATATATATATATATATATATATATATATATATATATATGAGAGAGAGGTGTTCGTTTTACTGTTCTATAACATATCGACCCTTTTATTCGTCGGTAATAAGTATGCAACAGAATTATCTACCATTCCAAGTTGTCAGTTTTAATTAACTTAAACGTTTTACATTTGTTTATTTTTTTAAAAACCACTTGTCTCATTTCATCCTCTTTATCTGATACGTTGTTTTCATTTTTTGTGAAGTGTTTGTTTTCCGTTGCCGCAAGAGACACTTGAAGTTTAAACAACAAGTCAAGAGTTTTTTTAGTAATTACTCAAAACGTCAGTATACATTTTCGTTGTTCAAGATAAAATCACAGATGAAAACGACTAGTCTGCTTATTATTATTATTATTATTATTATTATTATTATTATTATTATTATTATTATTATTATTATCATTATTATTATTTGGACTCACTAGGAGTTCTCACACAGATCATCATCAGTGATTGCTAACCGACAAGAACCATTGGTATTCTCTGGAGTCTGAGTGACAACGAATCTCCTCAGATTTTCAGTATTCTTCACCTCTTTTCGATAGCAACTGCAAATAATGTTGCAGAATCGCAGCAGCTGTTTACCATTGATTTCTCGCTGGTAAAGACCATTGGTCTTCTCTTGGATTTAGGTGGCACCATTTTTTCGAGAGGTAGGAGAGCGGGGGAGCGGGTAGAAGAGTGAGGGGGAGAGTGAGGGGGAGTGAGGTAGGGGAGCTTATGGTGTTTCTTGCAGTTATTATTATTATTATTAACATTATTATTATTATCATTATTATTATCATTATTATTATTATCATTATTATTATTATTCATCTTTACCTTTTTTTCCTTTCTTAACCTTCGTCACAATTATCTTCTTGTTTGCAATGATCTTCTTTACTTTCTTCTTTTATTTCTTCTTCATCTGCTTTGTCATCGCAACGGTGATTTTCTCACAATTATATTTGAAAAACACTCAGACAAATTCTTTCTAATAGAAAATAATCAATTTCATGAATTCAATGAGGTGATATTTAATAATTTCTTATCACAACACAAGACGAGCAAAAATATACGGAATATATACACTTAAAACATACGCGGTTTCAATTTTTTAGGTTTAGAGACTGTGCAGTTCTTCCTTAGTTTCTATCACCCTAATATTCACTTTGACTTGATGTGGTGGTCATCCCTTAGTTTCTATCACCCTACTATTCACTTTTACTCGACGTGGTAGTACCTGTCTGAGTCTCATCTACAAGTTAAAGATTTTCTGAGCATACCATGAAGCTACCTCTGTAATTTCTGAGAGGTTTATGGAATGTATAATAACATTTTACTTGCCAGGTCACACTGATTTGAAGTAGTAGTACTTGCCAGGGACCCATCTATGAGTGAAACATAACCTGACTTAGGTATGATATTGAACTGTATACGATGATATGCACATAAAGGTACATCATGTTTGTAATTATTTCTAAATAAAATTTGCCAATTTCATTACCTAAAAAACAAAAATTGGAAAATAAATGAATAAGAATTTTTTTTACAATCTCTCATCTTTCAAACATGGCTGATGGTTAGTTTATGTTACTAGCACACCCAACGAATTACTATGTTTCGCTTTTTGAGACTACACCTGGCTTGAAACCGATGGTATTATGTTGATTTGATCTTGTGTTACACAGGTTATAATTATTACGCTCTTATTATTTATAAAGTTATTATTTATGAACTGAATACTCTGTTGAATTTATATCTACTAAACTAAAGCAAAAATTATAGAAGAATTAAAGATATGTATTTATTATTCATTTTTAAATGTATTTTTTAAAACTAGACAGAAAGCCATATATAAATATTAGTAAAATAAGATAATCATATTAGAATAATTTAGATAGTAATATAAGTATCAATTGTGTTGGTTCGACATATTTAAAATAGCTAATACAATCGACTTCATTCCAGTAAATAAAATAGTATTACTTCATCTTTAGAAGAATTGACCAACTTCAGTAAAAGTATACATACAATCAAATCCTAATAATGTTCGTAAATAATTTAGACAATAAGGAAATATTTTTCCGTGCACAACGAATAGCTCACCGGCACGCCTGCTATAAAAAAGAGAATGAAGTTACAAGCTATCGCTAGTGTGATGGACTTGGTCATCATTAGATAACTAAACTTCATGACAACTGTCTCATTTTTCTTATTCAGATTTTATTTAGAATATAGATAACACTAATAAATATTTAAAAGGAATTTACGCACACTTTACTGAAGTTTCACGGTAGATCCGATCATCATAAATGCATTTCTATCATACACATCTGTGCTCATTTGAATGCGAGTTAAGACTAGTCAGAATGGAATTTCAATATTAAATTAAAAACGCTTTTAAAAAAAATTGTGATGACATTATGTCACGAAATATTCTTGTACATGTACAACTATAAATGTGGTTAAACGTGTGCTTAAATTATAGTGTAATGAATTAAACGGTACTTAGTTGTTGTTTTTTTTCAAATAAATTCTATATTTATTAACCCCAAACCAGCCACATTGTCACTGAGATGTAAGAGGCTACTGTACATTACAGGCCAGATTTATAAGGATATCCTAAGTGGGGAGTTGTGAAGCGAGATATTTGTTCACATTACATTGAACTTTCTGCATGTTTGTACAGTCGGGAAAACAAGGAGCAAGAAGGGAATTTCAAACGCAAGAAGTTCGTGGACAAAAGCTATTTAAGTATAAAGCTCTCGGGCTCTGTGGAACTTCTTAAGTAAAAGAGGTGGGCTTTTGCTGCTTGTCGGGTTAGTCGAAGGTATTTTCATTTAGCTGATATAAGTGCAGCAAAGCTCGTCGAAACACATTACATTTAAATACTTGTAAAACAAGCATAGGGATGTAATATTGCGGCGATAGGACAGGGGCGGAAGCTTTGTAGACAGTGTGGGACCTATTAGGTCATGGGCTCTTTTATTAGACCCTGTCTAAGTGGGAAAATCTAGCGGTTGGTTCACCAGTCCATTGTGGTAACAATACCCAATGTATGGGTGAATCATGGTTTTGTAAACATATAGGATACTGGCATTTGTGAGAAGTTGTGAGGAAGACTTCTTCCTGTGCAGCAGACTTGGCAGTATATTCTATGTATTTGTTCCAAGGCGATACTTATACAAAGCCTGGCAAACCTGCGACTGGGGGCAAAGACTGGGAGTGAATATGTGAAGATCAAAATTACTACTAAATAATAATTACTGAGAAAAGTTTTAATAAGGAATTTATGAGTAATGTACAGTGATTTGTTAATATACAACTATACATATTATTAAGAAGCAGCTTACAGTGTATTATAAAATTATATTGATTTATTTACATGGAATAAAACCATCAGTTAGACCATTGCATTATATTCAATGGCAAAACTAATATATGTTTATAATGATTTAGATTCTTTTTTTTGTCTTGTTTTCCATTTTTTGTGTGTGTGTGGGGGGGTCTAAAATCAGAATGAAATATTAGGTTTCGCTCATTTAAATCTGATATCATCTTTTTCAGTTGATCATTTTTCTTTAGGTTGCCATATTTTTTTTTTTGACACTGACCATTTTCCAAAATGTCAAAACCTGATCAATAAAATGAATTGTTTGTATAGTATCCTTTTCATTGAATAGTGTATGCAATTTAATTGCTGTTACAGTTTAATCACACAAAAATGTGGTTTGGTAGTTTTGTTTTACGGCATATCAACCCTTTTTGGGTTATTTAATGCCGAATCTGGTCATTATAGTGAAAGTTTTTATGGTTCAAGTTCTTTATATCTTCAAATGTTTAATCAGGGTTTTTGGTTTGGTAGTTTTGTTTTACGGCATATCAACCCTTTTTGGGTTATTTAATGCCGAATCTGGTCTTGTTTTCTTCTCTTTTTTGTTTCTTTCCCCTTTTAATATCTGTTTCTATTTAACCCATAGTTGGGACCCTAACAGGTACTACCACTCCGGGTCAGGGTGGACCTGGGAGCAATGGTAATTAAGAGGAGGCTCCACATTCCCCAAAGTCCGTAAGCCGGATCTCACCATCGGATGTAGTTTAAGGTCATATCCAGGACCGGGAGTAGGGTAGGAAAAATAAAAATAAAAAAGGGGAGGGAGAAAGGGAGAGGGGCTGTTGTTTTTGTTTTTGGTTTTGTAGAACATAATTAAGTTTTACAAACAAAACAAAAAAACAAAAAACAAAAAAAACGTCAATGTAGGTGAATTTCGTCTCAGGGAGCCACAGGGCAGCCTGATCTGGTATCACCAAAATGTGTAAACAATGAGAAATTGTTAGTTGCTCAACAGGTTTTTGGATAAACTACCATATTAGTTAGTTTTGATAATTTAACAAACTGAGTTCTTTTTCATGTTCCTAAATACCTTTTACAACTTCCCATTTTGCTAACATCAGGGTGTATACACCTAATCGCCTAAAATAGTAGAATCTCGTTTTCGATGTAGGGGGTGATTTAGCGAAGGGCGTTAATTTACAATAATACTAAAAATAGTTCTGGGAACTTCGCGCCGGCAGCGTTCGGGCATGTTACGTAAACACCCGAGAGATGCCGAGGCGAATGTTGACAGACGATAACTTCGATACGTTGCTACGTCGTATTTTTTCAGTGTTATTTTCAAGAGAAATAGCAAATAAAAAATAAAAAAACGAACAAAACATAGCGGAATCACTGTTAATATAAAATATTTCTTTTAATTTTTTAACAAAATAATGTTAAACAACTGCTAACAAATACATTTTTATCATATGTTTTTGCATTTCTTATTGTATTCTGTAAACTGGTAATAAGTATTTTTTATGTTTCTTAAAACTGAAAAATAATTTTTGTTGTATGTTTTTTAAGGGGGCGGGCTTTTTGGACATTATCTTTTTTAACCAGTCGGGTTAGGCTTAGAGTTAGGGTTAGTTAGGGTCGGGTTATGGTTAGGGTTAAATAGAGACTCGTCTATTTCAACCGTATGCCCTGGATCTCCGAGATGACGAGGATTTCATAAGAAATGGTCTTTGCAGACCTCCCTCAAAAAGTCTTCACATCTCCTGGCTTTAATCAATTTTAATATTGGTTAGTAAATTTGACGTCTGCCAGCTGACAGCTGGTTAGCTAATTGCCTCGGCATCTCTCGGGTGTTTACGTAACATGCTCGTATGCTGCCGAAGTTCCCGGAAACTGGTTCATATTTGATATTTGTACGCTCAAAACTTTACGGTTCATTTATTAAACAAATAAAATAAAGAGTATATTAAATAATGTTCATAATAAAAGCGTTATTCATTAGCAATATTTTGAATGTGTACCACGTCGATAAGCATACTTTTTTAACCAGCAATCTTGCCAAATAAATTTTGCTAAGTACAATATCTGTGTTTAGTAGTATTTACCTTGACAATTTTAGATAACTTATTATTTCTATGGGAATATGTATCTATTATTCTAAAAAAATACTTTGCCTGTCTTTTTACTCTATATAATTATTGTATATATTTTTTTCTTTTATAAATGCCTGTCTCAGTTTATCGGCATAATCAGCATTTTTTGTTTCCTATGCATCTTTTATTTTTGTTTAAACTTGAGACACCTGAACGTTGAATAGAAAGTCAAGTATTGCTAATAGTTTTTAGTAATTATTCAAAACGTCAGAATATAGTATCATAGTTCAAGATAACACCTGCAAATATATTACTTTTTCATGTATATCTATACATATAACATTATAAAGAAATATAATATATTGCGTTTACATATATTTACATATATATATATATATATATATATATAAATATTTGTTATTGTTTATTATCTACGTATATGTTTCGTCCTTAAATCGGGACTCAGCAGCATAGATATATGACTATTCACTACCGGTCATGCGATTCGAAACCCCGGATTACGAGTGGTTTAAAACTCAAATCCGACGCCTTAACCACACGGCCAATTTTAAATAGCGAATAAACTGTGATAATTTTAACACGTTAGAGCGTTCTACTTTTTTTAGGAACGATGCATTTAAAGCTAGTGACGTCATGCTGTGATAATACTACACTTACAGTGCTGTACTTTTTCGAGGAGCGACAAATAATAATAAATATTTGTTATTATTTATTATCTATGTACGTATACGTTTCGTCCTTAAATCGAGACTCATCAGCATAGAGATATGACTATTCATGCGATTCGAAACCCCGGATTAGAAAGGGTGTGTAGACATATTTCTTTAACCATTGTTTCGGATAGTATTAATTTTTTTAAAAAAAAACATAACATGGTGTAGTGTTAAAATAAATCAAATTTATTTTAATCTGACTTTTCGAGTAATAAAATTCTCCTTGTCAAAGCAGTGTTTTTTGACAAGGAGAATTTTATTTTTTGAAATCTCAGATTAAACTAAATTTTATTTATTTTAACACTACACATTGTTATGTTTTTTTCCAAAAAAATTAATATATATATATATATATATATATGTAATATTTACTTCAACAGTGCTCAATGCGTGAGTAAAGCTTAGTAGTAATGTGGAAAATATAATATATATATATATATATATATATATATATATATATATATATATATATATATAGCTACAATATTTACACATAAAACCCCGAATAACTAAATAAGAGGAAATCACCCTTGAATTTAAAATGAGGTTTATAATCACAAAAGCATATTCAATAACAGAAAATACAGATTAAAAAGATTATTATCGAACCATTACTGGGATCTTAAAGAAGGCGATTAACGCTGTTTTTCAAATTAGGAAGTTATCACTACGAAAAGTGTTGCATTTCGACACTATACCACATTCCGAAATTATGTTTTGCCTAATGTGTTAGCGACCTATGTTCTTTTTTTAACTTTCAATTAAAATAAGATTTTAGTTTAAGTGGTGTTATTGTTTAATTTCTTAATTTAAATAAATTGTATTTATTCCGTTTTGCATTTAAATCTTCAATATTTCTATGAATCCATCCAGGTTAGTTATTACAGCTCTTTCTATATTGTCGGTACTAAACCTCAAGGAATGTTAACTAATATTTTTTCTACGTTTGTCCAGTTTAAAACGGAGTCCGCTCTCGATTTTCGAATTCATATTTGTTATTTTACGACAGTTATACTGTGATCGATGAGTCGCCCCATCTGTCGCCAAAGAACGGTAATTAATACTAATTTTACAAATACACTTTAAAAAAATGTTCTACAACTAGCAACAATTAAATAACTATGTTAAAAAATATTACACGGAAACAAGTCGTCTCCTAATAAAACCTTACACGTTGATAACATCGAACAAGGAAATCGAGACAACCGAAAATATGAATATGATTTATAATTAAATTGTTTATGGATATTTTTAACAGTAAATCTAATTAGCGTCTCGGGAGAAATCAACGATTTTTGAGAGAAGCTAATCGATCTGAACAAAAACAAGAAAGTCAATTCTTAAGATGCGTCCATTCAATTTGAAACTTTGGTGATGAAAATGCTACTTAATTACTTCATCGTGGCAGATTGATTCAGCGATTGTCTAACCAACGTCCGCACGACTTTATTTCACATCAAACAAAGCATATTGCACATTGACACGTAAGAGGTTAGTGTAATTAGGATTCAGCTTTATAACGGGCATCAAAAATGGGGAGTAATGCATCAAGATGTCTGTTCACATTACATTCAAATTTCGGAGAAACAGCTAGAAGGGGATAAATTCCAAAGGTTTAGGGTCCGAGGAAAGAAGCTATTTGAGTAGAACATTTTCTGGCATCTTGGAAATTCTACAGTGAAGGGGTAGAATTTTGCTGCTGGTCGGGTTGGTATGGAGTATTTACGTTGAAGGGGTACAAGTGCAGTCAGTTCGTCGGAGCACATTTCGTGGAAGTACCTGTAAAAAAGCATAGGAATATCAAGATTGCGGTGATGGGGCAGGTGCTTGAGCTTCGTAGACGACGCGGGACCCATTAAGTTAGAAACTCTTATTTTCACTCTGTTCAAGAAAGAGAGACTAATCTAATGAACGCGTCTAAAAATGATATTAAAATCTTCAGAGTGACAAACAGAGAAAACGACTGACGTATTTTTTATACTAGTGAGTCACCACTGGCCAAAACTAAACGCCACTCGAGGATAAGGGTTAATGAGATTGGCAGTTGGATGATGAACAATAATATGATAGGATTGGAAACAATGAATAGAATGGAGAAAACTTTTATTACTTAAGAGGATGGCTCTACAAGTATTTGTTGAGATTGGTTATGAAGACCACTATGCTGTCGTCTTCCGGTTACCAGTCTCGTGGCTATGTGTTATAAAGACGGGAAATTCTTGTACTGAAACACTTCTTTTTTTAAATTGAAATCGCTCCAGCCATAGCATAAAGTCACTTGATGTAAGGAGCTAAACAAATAGTACTTCAAGGTCAAAAACTAGATGGATAAATTCCGACCCAGAAAACAGCAATTATTACCCCTTTGCCAGAAACATTGCTCATTGAATTTGAGAGTTACGAGACTGCCGAAAATAAACCGAAATTTCACTTTCTACACTAAATTCCGTTAAAAAGAAAAATTATTTACAATGGTGGTGAGGAGACGAGTTCTTGTGAATGTTACAGGGCGTCTCACAGGGACGCGAGGAAGCATCTTGAAATGATATTTCAAAATTAAACGTGACATCCCGACTGACAGACAAAGCGTCTCGTTGCGTTATTTGGACAAATCTAATTTCGGATTTTATTTTCCGAAACACAAATAAAGTTTGCAATTAAATTCTTCGTGGATATGCGTAAACAGCCAGTGTCACCTTTTGACTACGTCAATTATTCAACCATATATTCACTGTCGGATGCAATTAGGACAATATCAATGCCTGGAATATCTATGTCTGACCAATGATCATCAAAAAATCTCGTCATGTGCTTATTTTCACGTCGGATATTTATTTGTGTCAAATTGTCAATATCAAAATAGGCACGTTGAGATATTGAAAATCATTTTCAGAAATAATTGTTCCGTGTGTGGATATTGACAGTAGAAAAAAAGTATTTGAATAAAAGACGCGACTGTAATGATAAAAAAATAATTGTATTTCCGTCAGAAAAGTGATGAAGATAGAAACAGATAAACAGAATAAATAACATGTATTAAAACATCTGTTTCTTGTAATTTATCATTACATATACATGTATGCATATATATATATATATATATATATATATATATATATATATATATATATATGTGTGTCAATATTAACACCTCTTAGTTAATAATACCAAACTAATACACCACAATACCAACGTTAAAAGATTACAAATTCTTGCAACCGTTTATGGTCAGACCTCCTAAATCAATAATGTTAATTACGAGACTAGTCACCAAAATTGTAAAGTGTCAAGCATAAAAATTAACATAAATAACTATTGGCTGTTTAAAAAATATCCTTTTGAATTTTTGTACGCGCCTCGCACGTGGTCACGTTTCGTATGCGGCATCTCATAACCGCATACGTTCATTAGGAGAACAGAAAGTGGACGACGTTTTTCACAAAGGGGGAAGAATTGCTGTTTTATGGGTCGAAATCTATTCATCTAACACTTATCGTTAGCTAGTTTTTGATCTTGAAGTAGTTTTTTTTTTAGATTCTTACATCAAGTGGCGTCATGCCTTGCCTGAAGCGACCTCCATCAAAAAACAATTTAAAAGCCATAAATTATTGATCGTTGGGGGAACTCAGCAGTAAGGGCACAAACTAACCCCGCCTGATTATATTTTTAAATATATTTTAATATATTTTATTTACTATTCTTTACGAGTTAATAAGATTTAATATTTTTATTTTAAATTCAAAACCTAACAGTTCTTTTATAATGTATCCCCCTTAGACCGTACAATTTATTTTAAACAGAAAAATAAGACTGGCGGTTTATTTTTGTTTATTTATGGAGGAGTAGCCGTTCTATAATTGATTGTAAGCTTAAGCCCCCTAATATTTATTCACAATTCTAATTTTTCTCATTTTCCAATTTCGGACGCTTGGGGAGTAATTTTAATTTTTTTAATTTTTTTATTTTTGGAATGTTTGATATTTCATTTTTATTTTTTTATTTTTTATTTTATCGACGCCGGAAATGAAAAGAAAGTGATTGGAGGTCACGCTACGTAGATTCACAATTCAAAGAAACAAAGAGATACAATTTTTTGTACTTGCTCACAATGTATATATCGGAAAAATTAATTAAGACATACAATTTTTTTAACTTGTTCACAACGTATATATCGGAAAAATTAACAAAAGATACAATTTTTTTAACTTTCTCACGACGTATATATCGGCAAAATTGACAAAGAGATATATTTCTTTTAACTTGCTCACAACGTGTATATCGCCAAAAATTAAGAAAGAGATACAATTTTTTTAACTAGCTCACAACGTATATATCGGCAAAAAAATAAGAAAGAGATACATTTTTTTTAACTTGCTCACAATGTATATATCGGTAAAAATTAACAAATGGATACAGTATTATAACTTGCTCACAACGTATATATGGGCACAATTTTCGGGTAAAAATGTCGAATTTGTTAAAAAAAAGTAACAAAAATGAAACTAAAATTGAAGATTGAAATATCGAAGAAAAATGACACAATGCGCGAGACTCCACCTTCCGGAGTGACATACGTTCACAGAAGTTTACGAGAGTCATGCGAAAATGAATATACTGTGACATAGTGTAGTATTTGTTCTGTTCTTGGTAATTACATAAGATAGAGGAGAAGTGTAAATTTTTCTTAGTTATTTTCTAACATTCTAAAAATGTTAAGAATGTCAGACCGGATTTCGAATAAAAGTAATCGATTTTGACTGAGAATGCAATAAACATTCGGCAATAATCCACAACAGACACAGACACAGACACACACACATACATATATATATATATATATATATATATATATATATGTATATATGTAAGTATGTTACATTTTTCCTTTTTGCTACGATTTGTAAGACTTATTTATCTCAATTTAGATTTTTTTCCTGGAAGAGATGAAATACAATATCAATATACATACATATATATTTATACATACATATATATTTACATATATATATATATATATATATATATATATTTACATACATATATATATATATATATATATATTTACATACATATATATACATACATATACATATACATATATATATATATATATTTACATATATATATATATTTGCATACATATATATACATACATATATATTTACATACATACATATACATATATATATATTTATATATACATATATGTATGTATATATATATTTATATATACATATATGTATACATATATATATACGTGTGTGTGTGTGTGTGTGTGTGTGTGTGTGTGTATGTTGTTACATTTTTTCTTTTTGGCTACGATTTGTAAGGCTAATCTATCTCAATTTTGATTTTTTCCTGCAATCGATGAAATATAATATCAATATTCATAACTGATAATTTGAGGGGGTTAAATATTCGCCATTTTATTCATGTTTTTCGCTAGAAATTTCAAAAGTTATCACATACTCTAGAAAAGTGTACACTATAGTAGAAAACTCGCAGGTACCCTCGGCATTGCCTATGAATGAATTTAAACCTATGTCTACCCCTGGACCCGACATCACTATAGTTTCCTGCTAATTTATATACTGTGCGAACCAATGTATAACAAAAAAATACATATTGATTTCCCTGTAACATTTCACTTGAGAAAATAATGTTACAAGTGTTACACACAAATTATCTGATTTCTACACAACAAACGGCAAATCAGAAGAGTACCCGACTCAGAGTCAAGAGCAAACGGTGATGGGTCAGATTTAGTTCTGATATTAAAGACTTCCTGTGTTTGGTCACTTACTCTTCTGATTTTCCAAGTTTAGTACTAATTTTTATTTATTAATTTATTTAATTGTTCACAACCCCCTCCTCATTTGAAGAATTAGTCTCTAAATACTCGTGCTGAAATAACAACGTTATATTATTTAGAAATACATTGTTTACATGAGGAGGGGGATTTGTTAACTATTCTGTACTTTCACCTAAAAATTCAATAAATAATTTAATAAATTTAGGGCACTGAAATTCTCGCTGGAAGTCATATTACGGATGAAGTTTAATATCAGGAACTAAATCTGACCGAATACGTGTGCTGCTGACTTTGAGTCAGGTACTACACGGTTCTGATTTAATACACTGTTAAAATAATTATCTAAGCTCCGGCGTCACTGTCTTCCGATTAATTCCACGCCTGCGAAATAACCCCTGCTTGATAGTATCTTTGAGCATATGCAAATGAAGAAGTAAGTTGTTCGGGTTCAGTGATGTTCTTCTTGACCAGGAATTGCCAGATGTTCAGGGTGTCATAAGCAGGTGCTTTAATATAATTAAGTAGAATATCTATAAACTAAAGGCTGATACAAAACATATGTCCACAAAATAAACTGACACAGTAATAAGCTACAAAACAAATTAATGTACACGCCATTCGTATACGAAACTTACCGACATAAAAAGAGGCCAAAATGTTGTAGAACACTTAGGGTATATGTATATGCGATTATCACTAATAGTTTAGGATTATTAGACTGGGCTAGTGGTACAAGAGATGTGGAGAGAAATACACGGAATTTCGTCACTATAGTATATTTTTTGTTAATAAATATAAAGAACGAGTTCTGAAGACGTAAATTTTAGTGTACTTATCTAATTAATGAGCGGTAATATGCTTTTTGGACTCGAGATTACGAAGAAACCGTAGGGAATATTTTGAAATCACGAAACACAATAATATTACAGCGCGTCTATAATAAACAATAATATTACAGCGCGTCTATAATAAACAATAATATTACAGCGCGTCTATAATAAACAATAATATTACAGCGCGTCTATAATAAACAATAATATTACAGCGCGTCTATAATAAACAATAATATTACAGCGCGTCTATAATAAACAATAATATTACAGCGCGTCTATAATAAACAATAATATTACAGCGCGTCTATAATAAACAATAATATTACAGCGCGTCTATAATAAACAATAATATCTACAAAATAAACAAATTAAGATACTGAATATCTTTGTTGATATAATCGTGTATTTCGTAAAATATATCAGAAAAAATATACTGTTCAAATAGGTCGAAATTGTAATATCATATGAAGCGAAAAAGTCTGTGTAAACATATCAGTTTTTTTTATATATAGAGCCGTATTTTTGTGAAATTACTGTGAATTCCTGAATAAAAAGCGGAAATAAATCCAATATTATGTTTTTAAAAGTATCTATTTTTTATTATTAATATATACTATACTCTGTTAAATGGTAAAGAAAAATAAATTGTCAAGAATAGTTAATTCTTAAGATTTTTTACTTTACTTAAGTTATGAAATAACATAGACATTTTAATTTTTTTTAAATATATTTTTAAAAATACGACTTCAAAAATTCTCCAAATATTTTTATATTATATAATCCTGGCTAGCAGCAATTGTAAACAGAGCGGCATTGACCGCGATCTCATTCTTTTTTAACTGTTAATAGAATTTTGATTCAAAACATTTGTTGCCATTTGTTATACATCCTTGAATGAATGGAAGATGGTTACTACATGTTTCCATTGATTAGATATGTAAGATGCTCACATCTGAAAGAGAGCAAGAAAAGTATTTCATTTCCCATTTGCCCACCCGTAGATATTTTAACAGCATGCATTTTTTGTGTATGTAGGAAAGTTAAGCTTACTAAACTGACACCTTCTGGGGGGGACTTATTTTTGTACTTATTTCTCAAGGTAGAGATGAATATTTTTCCAGTTCAATTATATAATCTTTAAATAAACAATTTTCCTTTAAAACAGCTTCCTATAAATAAAACTTTATTTGGGGAAGATTGAAAACACACAATGAAATAAAAACAATTTAAATCAGTTGTACGCAGTTTTGTAATTAACACACAAACTGATGACGTATCAGAATTCTATGGGTCGCTTGGAAGGTTCCTAGAGCACAGGAGAAAAATAAAAGAAATAAAAATGTAGACAATGTTCATGTTATGTAACAACAAAATTATGAAATTTAGAGAAATAGTTTCGAAAAAGCAAAGAAATAAAACGGAATGATTTTAAATGCCTGATGAATATTAAAACCAAGACACGTATTTCAGATTAGCGCCTTCGGAATAACAGTTTTAGATATATTAAAGGGATAGAAGTGACAACCGGACATATTTGGGTGGTTGGTTATTTGGTTTTATGGTATTTATACAATTCTCTCTAAAAATGTGCGCACGTTTCGTATATAAATAGTGTGTAGATGAACTTGTTTTGTCAGCGTATATTTTGTAAATAAATATTTTTATTTATAAAATATACGCCGAGGAATAAATAGTTTGTAAATAATTAAAGATATCTGGACGGGCCGATAGTGACAGCTAAATATAATTGATATTTATCATAATCTATTTTGAAAATCATTTTTGTAGATAAAAGTGGCAGTATATATTAAAAAATGAGCGCTTCTTTACATTAAAAGCTGCGCTAACTTTGACCCCGTCATTAGGGTTAGGGTCAAAGTGAGAGTTACATTTAGGGGTAGGGTTAAAGTTTAGGGTCATGGTCAAAGTTAGTGCGGGCCCTAATGTAAAAAAAAATACCTAAAAATATCCTCCTATCTATTTTAAAACACAAGAAGTATCCTCTGCAAGCGTTTATGCGATGAGAGTTTATTGTTAAGGGAGTTTATTGAACCCGCATTGTTTGGGTTCAGTTGCAAGGAGAAGTACAGAACGACCGGATACAATGTCGGTATGAGTAAAAAAAATATTGGTTTAATTTTAGAGATTTTTTTTAGAAGAGATGCACAACCAAAGCTAGAGGGTTTAGTCTACCCTACTATTTAAAACAGTATGAAAGACACGGTTTCATGCCTTTCCCAACGTTATTACTGAAAGTAATTCACTAGCTCTAACAGAACACGAACCCAGCACTCTGAGTCCACGTTCCACGCTTATAAAAAACTATACGACGCCGCTTCCAGTCTATATAGGACAGGAATTATGAGAAGGCATTCGTGGACGTTCTTTATCGTTTCGAACTTTGCTGCAACAGTATGTGGAAGTAAACAACAGTTTTTTGTTTTGATATTCACAATATCTCCTCACGTTCGACCGATTTCTCATGAAGCCATTACTATGCAACAAGTAATTTCTCTCGGTGCTATGAGTACTTGTCTTTCCACGATGTAATAAGTCTCTACTTAATACCCGTATCTCATTACTTTCGGATTTCACATTCGATCTTTCCTTGTTGAAACTAGTCTTGCTCTGACTAACGTTGTTGATCCTAACGCAAATCCGTCTGAGGATTAGCTAGTGACAAGTCATCACTATAGCAACGCTTTCGCTCAACTTATTCTCTCTCTTATATATATATATATATATATATATATGTATAAATATATATATTACATGTGTTATACATATAAACATGTGTATATATATATATATATATATATCTGTATATATATACATAATATTTGTTTAGGGGTACAACATTTGTATATAAAATTAAAAATAGGAATCCCCTAAGCATTTTTCAACTATCATATCATCAGGGGATAATCGATGGAGTTTTCTTTATATCTAAAGCAACGTCAAAAAAGCAGTAAATTATTCGTATCAAAAACGTTTTACAAAGTTTGATATGAGGTAAAATATCTAATATTATAATCAATACAGAGTGAAACAGAATGAAAACAATTATTGATACTGTAAAAAAAATTGTTTATCAGTTTTGAAAAGTTCACCGATCCTGGGTAATGTTAAGTAAACATGGCAGTTGGCGAAAAATAGTTTGCTTTTTTTTTTAATTAAGGAGTTCATTGTTGATACACTTGTCGGCAATATCTTCAGGATATCCATTATCCACAAGCATCTCATTAATTTTGTTGAGCTCTGCAGCTAAACGACATAATAGGCAAATAATAAATTCCCGTTTTGTAATAGAGTCTGAATGAGCGCTATTTATTTAGACGTAGGTTTGAAAGAACACCATTTTGTGTCGAGGCCAGTGAAGGAAGGTTCTCTATGAATAGAAGTAGGAAAATCACCTCTTGATCTTTTCAACTAACACATCTAAGAATGGAAAAAAAACTCATTGTGCTCAACTTCTATAAGAAAGGTCAAAGATTTGTTCGCGGAATCAAGTTTATTGAAGAAAATGGTTGCTTAATTTTTTTTATAGTAAAATCAACAAATGTGTCGTCAGCATAGTAAGGCTAGAATGAAGGTGGATTGTGTAACAAGCCAAAACGTTTTGATTTATAAAATCCAACAAAAATGTCGGACAAAATAGGACGTAAATGGCGTCCCATAGAGACTCTATAAAATCTGGCTGTACACCACATCGTTGAAACTAAATTCTATAGAAACTTTGAAAACAGACAAACAAATACCTTTGGAGATAACGTTTTAAGATGCAATTATTTATGAAACATACTTTTTAAAAATTCTTGACTTTTTTCTTAATTATTTCGAGTGATAACACCCTTTTTCAGAGAAAAGAGAGTCTAAATAAAATTTAAGACCATACCTTTATTTTTCCGTGATGATACCTTTGCACCACGATGTGCCGAAGTGGCGGTAAGAGTTCGTCGGAGGGTGCTGAAAATGAGCAACGTCTTTTTTTTTTAATTTGAACTTTTTGGGGCGCAAGGTTGCTTATGTGATTATAAAATTTGACAAAAGTTCTTGGAAGAATCGCTAAGAAATTTAGAAACTTTGAAAACAGACAAACAAATGTATTTGAAGACCTCGTTTTAACATGCAATGTTTTATTAAAAATCATTTAATTTTTTTTTATTTTGGCTTGTTAAAGTCAAGAAAGACAAACAATTCAAATGATTGAAATGAAATGATTGTTGACAAAGTATTGCATCATAAAACGTGATCTCTAAAGTCATTTGTTTGTCTGTTTTGAATGTTTCTAAATTTCTTGAAGATTCTTACTAGAACTTTTGTCAAATTTTATTAACTTCCATAGATTAAGTATAAAATAATACAATTCTAGTCAGAATTTTCTTGGGGAAATGTTTTGATGTAAATCCACCATCATATAAGGCGTTACAACAAATATCAATAGTTTTACGAAGGGAAATTTTAGTTCGAGATGTCAAACAAGCACAGGAAATTGGAAGAATGTTGTTAAGTATTACGTATCAACTCAGCAAAAAGAAAAGAGTCTGAGAGACAATATGAAAAACATAGTTAGTGAACAGGTTTGAGGACTTTGAAAAGCCATTGAGAAAACGAGTAGTTGGCGGGAACTTCCATAGATAGAATAGGTCTTAAAGAAACATCAGCCTTATGTAGTTTAGGTAGCTGGTATAGTATTGGAGTCTGGGAATCTGTAAGATGTATTCAGTCATAAATCCTTTGAAAGTAACATGCATTTTTTATAGAATTGACGAAGCCGTTTTTGTATTTTTATTTCAGTTTTAGGTGTATTGTCATATGAGTTTAAGAAGTTTCGAGAGGTCATTGTGGATAACTATCATTTTAGTGATGTAGTCAACATTCTTTAAAATAACAACGTGTACGCTTTCATCAGATCTAGAAAAAACATGCTTCTTTGTTGATTACAGATAGATTTGGTCATTACCATTGTAGTTTAGAGAAATAAACCTTCAATTTTCCAAACATGGTTTATTCAGAAATTGAGAATCCGTTTGATCTCAGGGCTTGATCTTTACATTCCTTTAAAGAACGTTAATTACATTGATTCTTTTTTCTCAAATAAAAAATTAAGATCCTCGTTTTCCTGAATCATTTGCTTCTACTAAAGCCCGAGTTCATCTTTGTTTTAATTTTCGGAATGATTACGGTACCTTATTTGGAAAAAAATCACAACTCGTAATTACCCAAAACTTCAAAAACAATCAGAGCATCTATCTCTATAGTATAAATATGGCCCCTATCAAAGTACGCCTTACACTTCCGTTGCAATATGACTTTTGGGGGGCTAGAAAAAGTAGAAACAAATTGCGATTCACTATTAAATAACCCAATAATAGTTGACATGCCGTAAAATAAGACAAACCAAACCAAACGTGTATGATTTAATTACTGGGTCTTTTTTTAGAAATCAACTCGTTTTAGATTATTTTATCATTAAGCACAATGTCGATTGTAAATGGTTTATATTATAAGTTGAGCACAAGATAATATTTTACACATAGTTTCAAGAGAACTGTAGGTTCATGATTTTCTTAACTATATTAGTACATAATAGACATTTTATACTCCAGAATTTGAACTCGGTCTGAACATGTTACCAATTACGTATCGCAATTATAATTTCATAGCAATACTACTTTCGCCATTAGACCATCCAATCGAATGACGTATATCTCTTCTTCGATGGTCTTATGTGAATTTCTAACCTAAATCTTAATCTACGGAATTATATTCGTAAAGTTTATTGTTATCTTAAAGCATCCTAAAGCCACCGTTCACTATTGATTAAGAGATGAAAACGCAACTTTAACCCCATATATTTATTTACCGGTAGGGGCACCCGGCGTTTCTCGTATGATGTACAACAGCATTTGACTATTTAAAAGTATCAAATTGTTAACATTAGAAATATCAGTAGAAAAAATTACCTATCCTTCTTGCAATTGTCATATTCTGTCAAAATACTTAACAATTTAATTCACTTACGCCTTGTATATTATAATATGCTAAGGCACTTCATGTTTGTACGTACGTTATCACCTTTCACACACATGTTTATAAATGAGATCATCCGATTAGCAAAGAGGGTGATTCATTTGATGTCGCTAAGGTGAAGAATTCCGACTTGACAGATTTTAAAATGAATGGTTCCAAAATAAAATGATATTGTCCAGTCAATTAAAAGAGTACAATCTCAAATAAATACATTTCAAAGAGTCACTTTTGCTTGATTGATGAAAAGAATATTTAGCTGAGAATTATTTTTACGGTAAGAAGTCAGAGAATATTCATTGTTTTAAAAGTTATTAAATTGCTACAATTTAAAATAAAGAAAGAAAGAAGAGACATATTTGTTTTATTTATTTTAAAAAATATTTAAAAGACAATAACAATTATTTTGGGGGGAAAAGAAAAGGTAATTTTTAATTAATAGTATTATGCTAACAATTATTTATCATTTCAAAAAGGAATATTATTATGAACAGTAAATTATTCACATTGATGTCGAAATAGACATGGAATTTTTACGGGGAACCGCTAGTTTATTTAAATACATATATTTCACATCTCTTATATTAAATAATGTATTGTATCGCACACCAACAATTAATAGAATAAATACACTCGAGCAAAATGTTAAAGGAAATACAGTTTTAATAATGTTATTCTTGTTCTCAAATGACAGATAACACAACAAATAACAATTACAAATATAATATTTATAGTTCTTCTCGGCCTCAGTCTATTATTGCAGTTGTAGAATCAAATTAACACTTACAGACATTAAATGCGTTTAATGTTTATTATGTTTTCAGTTCATTTGTTTGTAACTTCACTCGTCATAAAATTGAGTACTGACTAGCAAATTCAATATGGTGCTGTGAACAGGATCCATAGACTCTTAAAATTGTGAAGATTGCTTTGCTAAGGCAGAGACCTTAATATCTAAGCTAAAACCTATATTGTCACTTTTGAAAGTTAGTAGTTGAAATAAGAAACATTAAAACGACGAGTCTTGATTGGCTGCTAGTCTGTGAGTTTATAATCTCTAGGAGGCTTCTGCTATATTTACAGAAAAAATATTAGAGGATTTTATGCTGGTAAGTGTCAATTTAATTCTACATGTCCACAACCTCCACATATTTCTTACTATTGACTAACTGTATAAAAGCTCGGCGGCCTAACCGATTTCTCTACCGGAACTAACGTTTTAGTCGTGTAAATCCTCCGCAGCAAATAGCATCAGTACTGTACATTTAATATTTCAGACATTCATCTGATGTTTATAAAAAATGTTTTTCTTGAAAAAACAACAACAAATAGGCAACGTTTATAAACAACTGCCAATCAAATACTTTTATAAGACTTTTAATTGCGATGTTTTCTTTTACATTTCGTTCGTCTCTCTTTAACTATAAACAACACATACATTAACGGTTATTTTATAACAGTCGCTTCGTTTCACATGTCTGAAGGCTTTAAGTGAAAGTATACGTTTGAATTGCAAAACGAATTTCCCGATTTTATTTATTTATAATCTCTAACGCATATTAAGAACCAACACACGGACACATCTACTCTATAAAACTAAGTAAGTTGGATTTTTAAGACAAACTCAAATAGCAATGTATCCGAAATATCTATTTCATTTGATGTTGCCATTTTTTCGTTAGTTTTCTCTTACTATATTATTAGAACGAATATATATATATATATATATATATATATATATATATATATATATATATATTAATTAATTAATTTAAAAACAAATTTATTGTATACAGATTTGTTTACAGTTAATTCCTAAATTATTTTTTGTGTGCAAAAAACAATAACAAATAATCAACATATATATATATATATATTAATTAATTAATTAATTATTTTTAAAACAAATTGATTTTATATAGATTTTTGTACAGTTAATTCCTAAATTATTTTTTGTGTTCACAAAACGAAAATAAATAATCAACGTATACATGTATATATATATACGTTGATTATTTGTCTGCGAAATAAAAAATGAGTTGTAAAAAATGATGTAAATCTGTCCTCTGTGATATTGATGAGGTATTAAACTACATAAAAATACTGAATATAGCATAGCTCTAGCTTTAAACTATTTAGCTATTATAAGTACTTTATGTTACAAAACAAAATATACATATATATATATATATATAAACAAGTAAAAAATTGGAATAAAAAGTGTATTACATACAATATCTACTAAGTCATCATTTGTTAAAGACAAGGGGTTTCAAATAAAACAAATTTTATTATTTCTTTTTTTCGCCATGGCTTTTCAAAGAATTATATTTCATCGTGAAAAATGAGTGAACAGATAAGTTTGTAAGGGTAAATTACTAAAAGTAAAAATTTGAAAGGGTATAAAAAATAAAGATATTGCTTTAAAAAGTTATGGCGCAAAAAGGAATATTAAAATGTATTTTATCTAAAATCACTTGTCTTAAATAACTGATGACGTAATAAATATTGTGTTTTGCACAATTATTATTCTCATCCTTTACTTGTTTATATAATATCGCGTATATACAGTATTAACTTTTTATGATAGGCTCTACTTTATATGTTTATTCTCATGTTCCTTATATATAGATATATACATATATACATATATACATATATATATAAATATAAATATATACATGTATGTATATATAT
>OY744528.1:98818609-98896109 GCA_963556195.1 Sepiola atlantica | reverse complement strand
TATATATATATATATATATATATATATAAAGAGAGAATAATCTTAATTCCAGGACGGGTAAAATAAATTCCCCGTGCAGAAAGGCTTTGCATAGATTATATGAAGATTAAAATCGATTTCTAATCATACTAAACCTTATGCTAAGGATTCCTATTCTAATTTCATCAACATCAATTACACAATTTTGATTCTATAAAATGTCTTAAATTTTAGACTTAAACTTAAAAGAGCCTTAAGAAGGAATTGAAATTCAGGGAATCTTACCAAATTTTAGGTGTGTGGCTATGGATTAAATACACTGGAAATGTGATATATTTTAATTTCAAATGGGATATTGTGTCCATAGTACGCATTTTACACACACACGTATTAAGATATCTTCGTCCATACCCATTGTGTGAAATGTAGTCTTCTCTGTGCAAACTCACACCTTTACATTTATGAAATTCGACTCTAATCTTTGACATCAGTGATCTGAATTTTCCCCAGAATGTCAGCATTGGCAAAACTAGAAATTTCACCAACATGAGATTATTTAGGCATCTGTAGCGTCTTGGTATACCTAGGTATCTTGATTATAGTAGTATGTAGTTCATAAAACCATTTTAGGGTCTAGAAATGTACATCTACATATTGCATCAGGTTCTAACATGTACAGTGTATGGTAATGTTTATATTTATACTTGTAAAATGTCCTCAATATTTTCTCACATTTGTAAAATTTACAGAGTGTATTACATTTATCTGCGCATTTGCGTTATATTAGTAACACTCTGTAAGTTCATATGAAATTATTACCCTTACACAACTTATAAACTATTTGCTAAACAAAATGTATATATATATATATATATATATGTATGGTCAAGATCAAAGTGTAGTATCTGTTCCGATGGATACTGTACCCCTGTCCTGTGCAGTTTAAGGAGGTCCACCTTCCCAGGCCTTGCCTCCCCTCTTTGGGGAGGAGTAAGTTTATTGCTTACTGCCTTATCGGGGAATGCAGACGGGGAATGCAGACGGGGAATGCAGACGGGGAATGCAGACGGGTTTGATCAGGCAATTTTTAAATGGCCGGATTGCGACCTTCTCGGGCGCTGGCTTTTCTAATCCCACTTTCCCGACCTTGTGTCACATCTTACCTTGTGGGAGGAAGATAAATAAAAACATATATATACATGTATACATATATATATATATACATATATATACATATATATATACATATTTATACACACACATATATATATATGCATATATATATATATAACATTCGAACAACGCATGTGATGAATATTTCTTAATCATAGACCATTTGATCTGGTATGGAATTACACGCTTTTTCCACTGACAAATACGTGCATAAAATGAAGTAATACGATTATCAAAATGGTTAGTGTCAACGTATGGGTTCAACAAGTCCTGTTTATAATGCTTTTTACATCCTTCAAAGCTAAAATGTTTTTACTCTTGATAAAGCTTGCATTTTCCACGCACTAAATTAATAAATTCATCTTAGAGAAAGTAATCAAAGACAATTATCGATTAATTAGAATAATTGATTTTTGCAATAATTATTCATTATGTTTAAAGTGTTCTCTATTTATTTAATAAACATAGATGCCATCAAGAAATGAATCTATGCACGTTTTAATATCATATGACTATATAAACATTATGTATGTATGTGTTGAGGGTCTATGTATGTGCGTGAAAGAGCAGGTGGCGGTGTGGGTGATGAAGGGACGGTTTATGTAGTTTTAATTATGAGTGTGTCTGGGAGTGGGAAAGAGAGAAAGGTGGAGGAGTAGCTATCCCAGAGAGAATCGTAGAAAATTTGGATGCTGTCATGGAATTAATGGAAAAATCCATTGTTGAAACTTAATTGAACTTCCTAACAAACAAACGAGAAATATTCTGTCTTTTTCTACCTCTCCCTTTTTCTCTCACTGTCTCTCTCTCTCTCTTAAAATATATATATATATATATATATATATATATATATGTGTGTGTGTGTGTGTGGAGGAATTAATACAAAGTACTGAATTAATGAAATCAAGTGGTGACAAAGGGTACACGTTTTGAAATGAGGTAAAGTCCTCTCGATCGTTGGCACCTAAGAAACGCTGAGTATTAAAAAACAACCACTCAAAATTGTATAATTTCCGGCATAAATAAACACACACACACACACACACACACACACACATATATATATATATATATATATATATATATATATATATATAATAAAGATTTGTTATTGTTTATTATCTATGTACGTGTACGTTTCGTCCTTCATAATCGGGACTCATCAGCCTAGAGAAATTGGTGGATATAACTACCGGTCAGGCGATACGAAACCCCGGATTACGAGTATTTTGCAACTCAAATCCCGACGCCGAGCCACTCGACCGAATTGAACAGCGAATAAACGGTGATAATTTTACCACTTTATGTGGTGGTTTGAGGTCATAAGAGCGTTCTACTTAATGAAAGGAATGATGCATTTATAGCTAGCGACGTCATGCTGTGTTAATACTACACTTACAGTGCTCTTCTAGACGGGTTTTTCTAGGAACTACCAATAATATCTATCTATCTATCTATCTATCTATCTATCTATCTATATATATATATATATATATATATATATATATATATATATATATTTGAACAAATTTTTAGTGGTACAACATTTTATAATGGTTTTAAATATAATAAACGGAGTCATACCGAACGAGGCACTATTACAAGAGAAAAGAAAGAAGAGGAAATATTAAATAATATTTAATCGTCGATTAAAAACGTTTAAAACGAATAAAAGGATCGACTAAAATTGACAGAATAAAAGCTAATTCCCTAGGTACCTTTCGGCCGACACATTGTCAAGAGAAAACGTCGGCAAATAGTAATACCCTCTCCTTACCCCCGCACACCCATACATTACGCATACTCGAATCAATAGAAAGTAAGCTTAACCTAGATTTTCACACACTTTCTCGTCAGCCAGACATGGGTTGACAACCAACCGCCTACACGAACATCTCACCATATATTAACTATTTACAAGTATGATAGGGGAACAATTTGCAATAGTGCACACACACATTTACTCAATTTCATATTCAAATATATCTATGAATTTATAAAGTTATATGTAGTTTTACGGCATATGACACATTTTTTTATGGAAATCGCTCCAAACAAGGCATGAAGTCATATGATGTAAGTAGCTAAAAAGAACGACAGACGAGTATCGCAAAGACAGGAGATGCCTATTAGCCTTAGTCTTAAAAAGACCAAGGCTATAGTTAGCAGGAAAACAGTCAGCAGGAATACAGTTCAACAAGCTCGCAGTTCTTAAAAAGAAGCTCTTAGAATAGAAACCTGTATTACATTGAGGTATCAAAACAACAAATTGATAGATATAACTAGACCAACGAGTCAAACAAGCAGGAACAAAGAAAGCGGGGCATAGATCACACAATTCTGAAGAACACATGCCATAATAGTATTTATCGAAAAAAGCTGAAACTAGCAAAATCATGTCCGTGAGAGGACGGTGCAGAGAAAAGGAGAGGGTGTGGCCAATAAAATTCAAGATACGTTTCTGCACCTTATCAAGAACCCTCAAATGGGGAAGAGATACACCATTGGATTTTAATTATTCAGTAACGAAGTAGTTATTTTGGTAAAAGTTTGCACGCTTGAAGTTCTTAATATGTTTAAATATATATTCATGCTGTTTTGTTTAACATGTTATCTCTGATGTAAATATATATGTATGCCACGTGATAAAGTTCCATGTTATTCCCACAACAGGTTCTTTAGGTTTGGACCATGCAGTCACTACCAATTCGAGTGAGTCTAGATCAAGGGGTGATGGTTAAAGTGGTGATCACATCTCTCTTCAAAAGTCTAAATTGATGCTTCACAAACGACGGCAGATCTGCACCTTACGCATAACGGAAGAGAATTATAAAAACGACTTTCTCTGCTTTAATATTCACATTTCATTGTAATTTCCAACCCTAAAATAAATACAGAAACTTCACATCAAAGACAACACTCGAATTCTCATGTCTAACATTGAAACGCATACTGATGAATGCTTCGTAATAGATATAATCGCCGTGGCGTAAAGTTTAATGAGTGTGTATAACAATCAATCACTGATGTAGCGATTTTGATCTTTATTGAGTAACCAATAAAGAACGAAGCATTGGCCTTCTAACAAACTCGGCTAAGTAAATGGCCATAACATTACTCATAAGTGAGGTTTATTTCACGTTCTATTAGTCGTCATAAGAGGGGCGTATCTCTTCTGAGTTTATTTTATGAGAAACTCGCCAAAAAGACGGGCTTTTCACAGACTTTATAGCATAATCTTGCAGAGGGCTACTTGTGTCTTTGGCTCGTATAACTAAGGGTTAATAAAAGATAAATGTTAATGAGAAAAAAGTACTAACAAACACATTAAAATCTATAACAACGCGTAATGATTAAAATAAAAACTAACACGACTCGCATACATTCCATGGTTAATTAAAGAAAATTAATGTCGTTTTTTTTAGTTTTTAAGCCAATTTTAGAACGATCAGAATTCATTGAGGTCCGATTTTGTAAATTTCCAAGAGAAATAAATTTAAAAAAACAACAGATATACTGCCTATTGTTTATTAGGTTTAGTGTAATTTTTTTTACTTAGAAATTTTCCCTATTAAATTAAAACTGAGATCGATAATCCGACGAACATGCCTGACAGACCGAGGAAATTGGATTTCAAATCTAAGTGCGACAGATCGGTCAACGAACAGAGCCTAATCTAGAGATACGTCGACGCATCTCAAATGAGTTGCGTCCATTCAATCCGCTCATTTAGCGATAAATGTTCTATTGAAACTTAAGCGTGACCGATCAACCGACAGACTAATTCCCAAAGATACTCACAGAGATCTAAAATGGCATCTAAAAACGTCAATAAACTCTAAGCCTAGATTGTCAATTGCTAAGAAAGTCTGAAAGTAAAGATTAAGTTCCCGGCTTTTTGCCCGAAATGCGTAAAAATACGTTGCCGGTTATGAAAAGAAATTCTTGAAGCAGACCCGAAATAAATTACGGTTTAATCCAATATTACGTATAATAAAAATAATAGGAAATCGATATGACAGAAACCTTAGAAAACCAACTTTAGTACCGTAATGAATGATTAGTTCATCTTTCAGAACCTATAAAGTATAACTGTTCAATATGTCAGATTAACAATCTTTATTAGAACAAATACAAAAAATGAAACCCATCCATGGAATTATTAATGATCAAAACGTTCAAGCACGCCTTGATATGTCGTGTAAATTTTAAATAACTGACGCACTCCCTTCATGGCACTTCCTTATTTTTAGCTGTAATGACCCTCATCAATTCAGTAATAATCGAGAGATTGGTTTGGTAGGCATTGTCTCTGAGTTCATTCAAAGGATAACGATCTAGGTTGTTATGATCCGGTGAATGTAAAACCCATTCAGAATCACAGTTCCTTCTGATTAGACGATCGGCAAAGTGTCCCCGCATATCATTGAACGGAAATAAAACAAAGACTTTTGGATATGCATAATACGAAATTGGTGATAACGTCATGAATAGACTGTATTCTAATTGTATAAAGTATGGTTGAATTGCAGACGGATTGTGAAAATTATTAGTAATTCCACGGGTTATATGGGGGGAGAGAGTTATCATATATAACTGAATTATGTTTGCCATTGCTCTGTCTGCTTTACGGCGCATTAATCAGGTTAGGGTTAGTGTTAGGGTTATGGTTAGGGTTATAGTAATGGTTATTTGATGCCGAAATGCAATATCTATTGTAAATAATGCGTTATGGAACAGATCTGCTAGGTCTCAGGGGTATAAATGTAAGCAATATTAAGTTTAATTTGTTCATGTGGAAAGTTGATAAAAAGTGGATGGAAACAATTTGTTAAAATTCAGATACCTCGGATTTTTTAGAACATTTTTACAATAGGTATTAGACAAGAACCAATTAATATTCCTCAAACGTATCATTTAAAATTTCAAATATATCAGATTTGTATTGACTAATATCCATAGAATAAAATTCCATCATCATTCCGAAATTAATAAGATTAAAATGAAAAAATAAAAAATAAATAATTAATCTTGCATTGTTAATGGCTTATATCTTCAATTTTATTAACAAACCCATCAATGCTTCTAACGAACGACCCATATTATTTTATCAACAAGAGCAAGCCAGCGCTCTTATTCGGTCGACACCAGAATTTGATTTCATAACCGCCAACAACACCAACGCGGACAGACCACACCAAGGACGTTTAACAAGTGACAAAGAAATAAGTTTGTTTATTCTTGTTTTTTGATGACTTAATACGATTAGTATTAAGTCATTTAAAATAAATGATGGAATTTTATTCCGAAATTAATCAGATTAAAATAAAAAATAAAAAGTACTAAATTAATCTTGAATTGTTTATGGCTTATATCTTCAATTTATTAACAAACTCATCAATGCTTCCAATGAACGACCCATATTATATATATATATATATATATATATATATATATATATATATCTTAGAATAAGAAACGTCCCAAGATATGTATATATATATATATATATATATATATATATATATATATATATATATATATATATATATATATATATAGGTTATTCGATAGAAATACACTGAAATTAACGTATAATTAGAGAAAAAGGTTCTAACGGCCTTGACATTGTCAAAAGGATTTCTTCTTCTACTCAACGTTGTATTCCCGCAACCATGCTGAGTGTAATTTACACGACTCGAACCTTTTTCTCTTTTTTTCGTAAGGATGTTTTGCCAGCCATTTAAAAGAATTATGTTGTTTATATTTCCTGTGACAGTTTGGAGCTGACTACGTTGGCAAGACATCTCAACGATTAGAAATTAGAATATCCCAACACATACCACATACTATTTGCTTACACAAGGTTTCGAGATCATCCGGGAACTTCCAGGCACAGGAATCAGTCACCGGTAATCACCTGGTTAGTACAAATAGTTTTTCTGACAAGTATTCCAATGAGTGTTTTTCTGTTTTACACAGTGCCAGGTCGAACTACCATCTCAATATAATTAAGGCGTTTGTTATTAACAATTCTCGACCTAGCCTGTGTAGACAAAAGATTTTGAAGCATCAGTTGGAGATCTTTTATGATTCAAATCCACCACCACATTGAGAGATTTACTTTTTTTCTCTCAATCGTTTTCTCCAACTAAAAGAAAATGTGTTCCCCTCCTATCTCATTCGATTTTATTAGTTTTTAATTCATCATTCTAACGTTTCCTCTTAGAGGGTCAGACGATGAAGCCTTAAGGAAAATTTTAGCAATGTTCTTTTATTTCCACCCGCCCATTTCATTGATTTAAAAAATGTTTCCTCTGAAATATATATATATATGTATATATGTTTATATATATATATATATATATATATATATATATATATATATATATGTATATATATATGTATATATATATGTATATATGTATATATATATATGTATATATATACATATATATATATATATGTATATATGTATATATATATATATATATATATATATATATATATATATATATATATATTAAGCACACTCGTTTGTAGAAAATAGTGCAAATATAAAACTTGGGACTTGTAAAGAAATTTCAATTCAAAGAATCTTACTTAATTGAGATGACTATTGATGGAATGTGTGTCTTCTTAAAAACCTTTGAAATTCTCCAGAGAAATTGAGATTTGATGAATATGGATTGATTGATATTTATTATCTACTGTTCAAATTTCACACACATTGGAGAGATCGTAATGTTCATAAATGGATCGACTTTCGTTTTATCCTTTTTGCATTAAACTTAATTAAGCAGAACTTACACGAAGAAAATTTACGACTAGCAGCTGTGTTCCAAAATTCTTGATCATCGATTAATTAGTTTAGGAATAAATCTTATATTTACAAATATAAAAACATATACACATACGTAACTTTATATAAATACAGGTGTATAGCGGAACTATTCAATTGAATAAGCAATTCTAAAATCATGTCATTCAACCGACATGCCCAGTCATCAAATATCAAAATGTCGGTTCAGGTCTCAATTTTAAATGGTTGTAGTACACTGATTAAAGCTAATCGGTTTAATACATGTCCTTCAACTTTAATAAATCCTGCATTTTCCACACATTTGATTAAAAAACGACAGATTATTGAAAATAATCAAATACAATTATTGATTAATTTGATTAATTATTCATTCTGTTAGAAAATACACACCAGAGAGAATGCTATTTTAGAATTAAGCTTGACAGTTGCTGATTACGGAGTCTTGGTTCATTATAAAGTCCGCATCTAACGAGGAAAACATTACAGAGGTATTTTTTTTTTACTAATGTATCATAGCTTATCAAGATACGGGGACTACTCGAGGATAAGGATTATAGAGCTGATCTCCATCAGGATTAGAAACACTGGGTAGAATAGGCAAGAGATTAATGAAGAGGAATTGATAATCTAAGATGACGGTTCAGCTACTATTTGCTTACATTAGACTTGAAGACGACCATGCTGTAGTCGGTTGGGAATTATCTTCGTGGAATTTGTTCTACAGAAAATGTTGTTCTATGAAACACACTTTGTTTCTTGAAGTTCCGTTTGATTCTTCGTGGTACAGGCAGAGGTAACACGGAATGTTTTTTTTACTGTGGTTGTAGCGAGTTGAGTTCTTGGTGTGAATGTTTTACGGGAAGCAGAGGTTGGAGCTTAGTTAAGAACCTACCATGAAAATAAGGATAGAGTAGAGAAAGGCTAACAACAGCTCTTCTGTGTGAAGAGGTTGCAGTGAAGAAAATAGGGCACCCCTACTATTTTGCGATCTCAGTTTTATACTGTATCACAGCAAGAAAGAGTGCTCCGAGCCGAATCTTCCCCGATATGACAGCAGTACTCTATCTTAGGACGTACATTGATCTTATACAAGTTTGCATCAGGAGTGAGATACTTTCTGGAGCTATAGAATTATCCAACCACTTTTTTTCAAAGCGACTTTAGCAACGTTGTCTTTTGAGATGGAAAGAAACTCGATGATGGATTATTAAATAGGCATACAGAAAAGTGTTTACTCTGCTGAATGTGAGAACAACAAGTCTTTTTCTCTTTGATGATTAATTTTGTCGACTTGAAAAATAAATGGAAAAAATAAATGTTTGTAGGGTTTCAACCTTTGTAACGTATTGTTTTTATCAAAAACGTACGCATGTTCTGATTACAAGTGGTTTGAATGTTAATGTGTTTTTCGGGTGTATATTTTGTCAATAAATACCCAGTAAACGATCGATGAAAAATGTCGGATATTGTAACTCCATGTCAACGTGAACTCTGGGGTGATAGTGACTACACTCCCAAACGATTCCAAATTTCGTGATAAATCTAGAACACATTCTATTTAATGCATACATAGAAGTTCTAACAATAAATATTACTCCGTTCGAGAATGGACCTGGGAGTAATGGTAACTAACCGAGGACATTACACGCTCAAAAAGTGAAGAGCCGATGGTAGTCTTTCTCTATTCTATCGTTATTCCCATGAGAAATGCTCGCTTTCTCATTGTAATACCCGGTGCTACTATATCAGGCTGTCTGAAGATACCGGCTTCTTGACCAAAAATTCACAAAACATTGATGTTCTTGTTTTTCCTATCCCTTTGCAAAACTCAATCATGTTCTGCAAAGCCAAAAAGAAGAATTTTTCTCTATAAAACAACCAAACTAAACACCATGAATAAATATTTGAAGATATAAAAAAACTTGAATCATAAAGAAACTTTGGCCAAAATTACCGGCTTAGGCATTAAAAAACCCGAAAAACATTGACAGTCCGTAAAACAAAACAACCAAAGCAAACCTTGTAATACATTCGTAGCAAAAACTCATCTACTACCACAGCTGCAAGAACTTTCCTTTTTTGGGACGTGTGCTTCGAGTCGGGCTGAATTTCTATAAAAGGAGTTTCTTTTCAAGTGCTTCACGTCTGTGGAACACATCATCACGGGACTGCCTCCATGCAGACTATAACATGATCGTCTTCAAATCTAATGCAAACAAATACTAATCATAAACCGTCCTGATAAGTGATCGAATAGATTAGAGTTATGATAAGTGGTAACTCGTAAGAAAAAAAACAATATCGGTACCTATCCACAACTTTTAAATGAATAAAAAGATATCGGTTGAATTTAAATGTGTTCTCATATTAATTATGTTATTCGCCATATGCACGTATGCTTGACAATTTCCCTTCAATGTTCAAGCAAACAGCAGGAAGAGAGTGAAGATTTCATATATTTATTTTCTCTTGATTTGAACTACGGATGTCACAAGAGATGGTCTGTCCCGGAGACCTTTATATCAACATCTCACCGTTGCACGTCTAGACTTATCCAATGTTACACAGCGAAAGAGAACGCCTTCTCTTCTTCGCGTGTGACGTTATAATCTCGTTTAAGTTTTTAGCCTGACGTGAGTCTCTCTTATAATTAAAGAGAACTGTTTGTTAGATGTAACTTTTTATCAATAATATTTTCCGATGTTATTTTTCCCGGCTGAATATATATGCAAATGCGTTTTCGACAGACACAGATCCGCATCTGGTTAAGTAATTAGTTAAAAAACGTATCTTGTTTCATGTGTTGCTAATTTAATAAAACAAAGTAGTAACGATGAATGATTAATAATTTGAATGTACATTGTTAAAGGCTGGCTTTTGAAAACTCGAGCTGCAAACCTATAAAATAAAATGCGTTGGGTTGATTCTGTTATGTTTTCAACAAATCACTATTTTAATAATTCGACATTAATCAACTGAACGTAAATTAAGAAGCTAAACTTAAGCGCATGAGTCTATGATCGTTCAAAGGTGGTCGGTAATGGCATCATGAATAAAATCGCGGGCTATGTAATTGGTTGTGTCGAGTTACAATCCTACAGGATTGAGGAGTCGAAGTCGGAGTAGGATGGAGTCGGAGGTTTTGGGAATAAGTCAAAGTCGTAAGAATACTAGGAATCGGGGATGGAGACGGAAATTCAACATACAGTCTGAATATTGGAAGATTTTAAAAAAGGATTTAGAGAAGTTGTAGGATATTTTAAAATTTTAGGTGTCTGAGTTGAAGTCGTTTGAATCTTATGTCCGGCTCCGCAATCCTGTGTTCAATTATTTTTATTTACTATTATCGTATGTACAGTTATGAACACTATTTCTCCAGAGTCTGATTAGAATATATTTTATATATGAAGCCTAGATAAGAATGTGTTGGCTCCTACTCATTCAATGGTGTTTGCTTTTTGATATAGTGTAATTATTACCCGTAGTTGAATCGATCTCCAAGATTCAGGATTAGCCATATGTATTCTTTAACGGACTGTGGAATCAACTATGTATTGTTTGAATTCTAAAGAATCTCTAGTCTTTCATTACTCAGTAATACAGTTGGGAGACTCAAATTTGCCGGTTTCTTTGGTATTTTACCACCCTCTCCGAATAACCTCGTCCCACACATATACCAAGAGAAACATCTTCGTATTAGGAATGCTGTAAATAAATACGCGATATGTTTTATAAAGGTGTATGCATTACAAGAATAAAGATACAGAACGACAATTCCATGGTTTTGGCACATGTAAACATCTGCTGTTGTATCTGGTTGCCGTACGATGTCTCATTTCTTAATCATATCAACATGATGGAAACGATGAGCACTGAAACAGTTTCATTCGAACCATAAAATATAACTGTTCAGTTTGACATATTTTAATGGTATTCTATTTAAAACATACGATTTCACTTTGTCATAGTCTGTCATAGAGATTTGATAAAATAATAGTAAGTACAAGAAAAATCCATGTGACCCGTTGGGTCACAATCGCTACCTCTATTTAGTCTACTTTAGTTTAATTTGGAAATGTATAATCTATGACATATCTTCAAGACATTTTTTCTTGCGTAACTAAAATAATAGATCGATCTATTTATATATTATCTTTATTATTTTTATTATTATGATGTTTTAATAGTAATAGTATTATTCTTTATTATAATAATATATAAGTAAAAGACATGTTTTTTTCTATCTAATTCAGATATGTGTTTGTTGTGTGTACAGATAAACTCACTGAGAAAACAGAATTGTTGTTTCCTTTTGATAAAGTTTTTAAACCTGAAAAATAAAAAGGTTCGCAGTAGTAAAAGAAAAACTGAATAAATTTTAAAAACGTATGTTAATCAGTCATTACTAGACTCATGTCTGTTGTATAAAACTCCTGTTATATCGAACTCGTCCGATTGTTTTTTTTATATTCCTTCTAATATAAGATTCAATCTTTCTTTTGTGTGTGCGTGTTTCAAATATGGCTTCTTTTATAACTGGCAACGTTTTATTAGTTGTTTTTTTTACCGTCGTGCCAAATAAGAAAACTTAATCTTTACCACCAACTTTTCTGAGCCATGGACAGTATCTAATTAGTGTTTATTGCCGTTTTCGAAGTCTAATTCTATATCCCGCTACTTGATCAAATATCCCTTCGATAGATGGGATTTAGTTACTAGTGAGACAACTGTTCGAAGGCAATTGTATTTTGATCCGAAACAGTCGGTCATCTTCCTTGGGTGACATTTTTTATGGCCCCGTCGTTTTCGATTTTCTTTAATTGACTACTGAGCTGGTATCGCGTATCCTGTTCGATTGGGTGTTGTTTTTTTAGACGTAGGGAAAGAGGAATTGATACAAATATATAAAAACTGTTTGTAAGGAAAGACGGAAAAGAATAAAGAGAAAGATGGATGCTAGTTTCAAATGTGAACGATAGGAAAGCAGAAAGAAATAACGAAAAGAAAAATTAGTAAAAGAAAAGAAATTAAAAAAATGAAGCGATGAAGAAGAATGATAAAATGGCTTTTTTTCAGAGGCAGAAATAAAAAAAATAGATCAAGAACATGAACGAACGAATAAAAAAGAAGCGAAGAGCAACATTTTAAACAAGAAAAAAACAAAGAAAATAACGAAGAAAAATTAAAGTATATTAAGGAAATACGTTTTCTTACAAATGATTCACCACGTATAAAAGTGAAAAAAACACACACAAAGATGAAGGTTAATTAATTAGATTAATAGGTTGCCAATTAAATGATGCAGAATATTATGAGAGGATTGGAAATGATGAATGGAATGAATAAAATTGTATGACTTACAAAGACGGTTTATGATAAGTATTCATTGATTATGGGTTTAAAGATAACCATGTTGTAGTCCGCATGGATGCATTTTTTTGATAATGTTCTCCACAGATGTCAAGATATTTTGAAAGAAAATACTCTATTCATAGACATTCTGTTTCATGTTAAGCACACAGAGAAAGAAAGGAAATGTCTTTTCAGTTGTGGCAATAATATGAGTTCTTGCCATGATTCTTTTACAATGAGGAATCGTTGATTAGAACCAAGTCCAGAACTTTCCATAGAAATAAAGGTAAAGTAGATTTTGCGAAGTCTATTTCGTACATTGTCAAGATAGGTAAGAGTACTTTGAGAATTACCATTCTTAGATGTGACAGCAATATATGAATTTCTATAGAAAATATAAACAAGAATAACAGAGCAAATCAAGAAAAATAATAAAACAATACAAAATACCAAATCGTTATTTGACAAGAATAAAGCAAATATCATGAAAAAAAGAAAAGAAAATGAGTATAAACTGGGGAAAATAAAGAGAATTCCACAGAAGAGAAGAAACGAAGAAATAAATGTGCTAGGTGGGAGAGAAATAAATAACATGTCTTGAAAAAGACGGAATAAAACAAAAAGCATTAAAAAGGAAATGTCGCGTTTAATTAAAAAGAAGAACGCAAAATAAAGAGAAACAAAATAAGACTAATTGTTATTTATTTTTTGTCATTTAAAAAATGATATTCAATGTTATTCCAATCATAGTTTTTTATTAAAAAATATGAGGCAGATTTTACAAACGTTCCATCATCAAAGTCTGTATTTCATCAGGATATTAATCATTGATTAGAAAAATATTAAATTAAAGCATTTGACCGGATTCTATTTACAATTTAACTGACGAAAGCGTTGATTTCTTCGTACGAAACTGCGGCTGGTTTTTTTTCGTACGAAACTGCGGCTACTTTTTTTCTAATTTGTTTAAAGCTGATGCAATTTAAGACACCAGCATTATCATACTATCTTACGACACCAAAATAAAACTATTCCAAATATAAAAATAAAATAAATTCTTCTTGAAATTAAAAAAGTATTCTTCATTAATAATCTGTTTTTAAGAATTGGTGTCAAATATTTTCTTTCAAAATAATCAAATGATTCGCGAGAGAAAACAATGACATTAGTCCAATGATGTGGTTATCTTTCGTCGGTTAAATGCTTTGAGAAAAATCGATATTTTTTACGAAGAACAAGGTGATCATTAAAGGGTTTAGCCTCGTCTAATTTCGTTAGAATCTGCATAATTTCTTATTGAATAAATTTCTAAAATTTTATCAAAATTTAAATGAGTATTTTTAATAGTTTTCTTTTTCTACCTCCACTGCAAAGAATTTTCATTTATTTCTCTGTGTATGGGATTTCCATGAACAGAGTTTCTGCCCAAGAACTTCTTATCTGTTTAACACGTTACCATGTGGCTGCTTCTCTTCATACTACTACACTATGGTCGTCTTCAAATCTAATGTCAACGAATACTTGTTATAAACCGCGATTATAAGAATTAAAATTTTGTCCGCCCACTTTATCATTTAAAACTATCTCATAATATTCTTTTACAGTCAAGATCTCATAAAGAATTATCCTTGTGTTGCTTTTAGCCTTTGTAAGTGGTGACTTAGTAATAAAAAACAGGAGGAACATCGATAAAATGATGATAACTGTCCAATATGTAATGTATCCTGTTGCAATACTATTGGAATGTTGGTAAAAATATCAGGTCACCCTTAAAACCCGAATGTGGGGGGGGGGGGTAAATGTGAACCTAGCATAAATGGCGACCAAAGACTCTCTCTCTCTCTCTTTGTATCTCTCTCTTGCCTAGTGAACACTTTTCGAATATCGCCAGCTATCTCCCGATATCTCTAATGATAATGTTACTGTCCTCAACTTAACAAACCGTCCATTTAAAAGAAGTCTTATGTGTTTTGTAAATCAATCAGAGATAACGATGACGACACAATGGATACAAGTAACGGTGTGTATAATGATTTATACATGCCTCAGACACTGTAATACATTAACAGGGGCTAAAAAACGGAGGGTAATATATAGAAATACTTAGAAAAATGAGTCTTTCAAAATAAAAGCAACATTTGGAATAAGTAAAAAAAGGCATAAAAGTAAAAAAAGAATATTAAAATTTCAGTTTTCTACGATGATTAGAGGTTAATCTTTTAGTTTTATTAAAAAACTAAACTTAACTTTGAACCAAGAATTCTGATATTCGTAAAAGATAGCATATTTAAAGAAGTTACTAGGTTCTTATCGATTGAAATGGTCCGACATTTGAAAATATATAAAATATGTTTGCTTAAACGGCGTCTAGATCTTTAAAAAGAAAGGATGCGGTTTAAGAACAGTTTTAGAAAAACAAAGACAGCAAGCACGTGTTAAAAAAAGAGAAGATTAAAATTATAAAAAACGGAGGGAATAAGAGAATGACTCAGTAAAGAAAGTGACAACAGAATGAATGAAATAAAGGTGTTAAGTCAAGAAATGAATAAGGAATGAAATATATACAAACGTATATGAGAAATAAAAGAAATAACAAAGAATAAAGAAGGAGGAAAAGAAGAAAATTAGAAAGAAAAAACGTAAGTAAGAATAAAGATGGTTAAGAAAGAATAAAATAAAAACTGAAGAAATTGAAGAAAAGTATGTCTCTGAGAATAAAGAAAGAGATAAAAAAAAAGAAAGAGAGAAGAAAATTGCTAAGATAAGAAAGAAAGAAAGAAAAAAGAAAGAAACGAAGAGAAACATGCTTTTAAACGTTTTATATTTTTACTAATTAGTCACAACTTATTAGGGTCAAAATCCACTCGAGGATAATGGCTTATGTGATGAATAGGATGTCGATTTAATGATGAAGATTTGAGGAATATTATGAGAGGATAGAAAATGATGAATGAAATGAACAAAGTTTCATTACTTATGGGAACAGTTTGTGACAAGCCTTGTTGACATTGAATTTGAAAACGGCAATTTTTCAGTCTTCAAGAAAGCAATCACGTGGTAAAGTGTTCCACAAGTGGGAGGTTCTCTTTTCTAACTCTAGTGGCATAGTAGTCTAGACTAAACTCACAAACCACGAAAGAGTAATTAGTCAAAGGAAAAAAGTAATATTGATCAAGAAAATGGAACAAAAAAGATAAGGAAGAAAATATATATTATCAGAGAATATAAAAAAAGAACAAAGAAAGAGAATAAAAACTGTGGATATGAAAAAATAAAAATAAAAGACAACTATTACCAAGAAAGGGCGAACAATGAAAGAGAGTAAATTGAACTTGCCACACGTGTGCCTCTTAACGTAAAAATTCCGACCAACCTGACAATCAGCAAAATCAAACCTCTTCACTGTAGAAAAGCCCAGATGCTGGAAAGCTTTCTACTCTAATAGCTCATTTCCTCAAACTGCTGTCGTTTGAAATTCCCTCCCTGTTGCCTGTTTCCCTAACTGTACGGACATGCAGAAATTTAAATGTAATGTGAACAAACATCTTGCTACACTACTCACCACTTAGGACACCCCTATTAATCTGACACCTAATTCTTTGTAGCCCCTTACCTCTCAGTGGCAATGCATTTTTTATTGCGGGCGGTAAATATAAGTAAAAAAAAAAACGAAATATGATTAAGAACAGAGATAAACAAACAAAAATATGGATCTGAGGCGTTCAAAGTATTTTGTTTGGAAACACACCAGAAAGGTTTCATTTCTGAGTTATCTTCTCTCAAGAATAGTACTCTACCACAGCTTGAGAGTTTCGTCTAACCTACTATCTTAGATATAGATAGCAACAAGTATGACTGATTCATTACATTTCCAAGTGTGAATTAATGAAAAGAAATGTTTATAGCCCCCAAAATGGACTTTAAGCGCGACATGCCAAGTCTACAGTTCGCCGCTTCTGATACTGATTAAATAGCATAAAGCATTCAAATCGTTTACTGACGTTTTATAAGGCAATAAACAACTTTTAACTATTTGTCTGACCTTTTTTCTATTCAATAATATCTATAAACTGACGGATATTTCAGCGAATTTCATTTTATATTCTTAAAACTTATAATATAAAACTAAAAGAAGAAAAAAAATGTAATTCACTGCGAAGACAGCTGTGCTGATATGAATAAACAGTTATCAAAACAAATAAAAATTGCTTTGTAAACTAACAAGAACTAAATATTCTTGAAATGCGTCCATTCAAACAGTGCGTTTAGCGATGAAAATTATTTTTCGAACTACGCGTGACAGACCGACCAATACACTCTCACAAATATACAACGTGATTGTTTCCCTGTGGATTACAAACTGATCGTCTTCAAATCCAATGTTAACAGAGTCTTGCCAAGAACCGTTGTCACAAGTATTCGAACTTGGTCCATTCCATCTGTCATTTTCAACCCTCTCATAAGATTTTTCATTTTTCAGCTGCCAATCATTTCATCTCATTAAACCTTATCCCCGAGTCGATTTTGCTCGTGATAAGCGTTGATAGATTTTTTTTTTAAAACTCTTTAATAAGAGGTGATACATTAAACCTGACTGTTTGGCGAGGAAAATATCATTTCAAACTTAAGAGTGATCGATTAACGAAATTATATTTCAAACATAAGTGTTACAGACCAACGAAAATTAACATTTATTTCGATGGATGACAGACGAGCGAAAATGCAGTTTACGGTTTTAGCATGACAAACCGACGAACATTCGGTTTCAAACTTAAGTGCGACAGATTTACGATAATGTTATTTCAAACATAAACGTCACACACTGAAGACAATGCTGTTTCAAACTTAAGCGTGACAGACCGATGAAAATGCTATTTCAAATTTAAGCGTGAGAGATCGCCGAAAATGTAATTTTAAATTCAGAATGACAGACGGACGAAATACTTAAGCATGACATACTGAGTATACTTCTATTCTAAACTTAAAAATGACAGACCTAGTTATAGACCGACGAAAATGCAATTTGTAACTTACGCGTGACAGACCAACGAAGATTCAATTTCAAACTTAAGCATGACAGATAAACGGAATTGCAATTTCAAATTTAAGCGTGATATACGGATGAAAATGTTTTTTTCAAACATAAGCGTTACAGACCGACGAAAATGTTATTTAAAACTTAAGCTTTACAGACAAACGAAAATACTATTGGAAACTTAAGCGTGACAGACAAACAAAAATGCTATTGTAATCTTAGGCGTGACAGACAAACGAAAATGCTATTGTAATCTTAAGCGTGACAGACAAACGAAAATGCTATTGTAATCTTAAGCGTGACAGACAAACGAAAATGCTATTGTAATCTTAAGCGTGACAGACAAACGAAAATGCTATTGTAATCTTAAGCGTGACAGACAAACGAAAATACTATTGTAATCTTAAGCGTGACAGACAAACGAAAATGCTATTGTAATCTTAAGCGTGACAGACAAACGAAAATACTATTGGAAACTTAAACATGACAGACAAACGAAAATGCTATTGCAATCTTAAGCGTGAGCGACCAACGAAGATAGACGGAAATAAAATTTCATACTTAAAAAAGGTCGAGCGATTAAAATATTATTTCCAACTTAAACGGGATAGCCCGACTAAAATGTTGTTGTTTTTTTCAAACTTGATCATGACAAACCGACCGAAAGTATGAGCAGAGTCTCTAAATAAGATGCGTCCATTAAACACATATTTAATTTCGAGAAGAAATTCTATTTTAAACTCGAGTGTGACAGACTGATAGACAGACTTGTAAAGCCTCTCATAACGATACGAGGACGCATAGAAAACTTTTTAAAATGTATCCAGATGAGCTCACAGCTAAATTGAAGTTAACGCATTTTTTCGGTATTTCAACTACGTATTTCTGTTACCATCAGTTATTTTATTATACCACTCAACACATAATGGTTTTGGTGTTGTAGGCTTTCTTGTAAGACAACACGTTTTCGTCCAGACATGAACGTAGAACCTCTCTTGCTGTTGATTGCTTTTAAAAAATAATATATTTTATTTTTATTTCGGTAACATTCCTATCATCAAATGTTGACTGTTTTAGAGATTCTTTTTTTCCTTTTTCTAATTTGCTATGGCTTCTTATAAATGGTATACATATTGGCCTTTTTGCTCAGCATCAGCTTTTAATGTAATCGGGCTTGATGATATGATATTATTTGCGGATTTTCTTGCTTTAGATGTCGTTGTTTTAAATCAACTATATAAAGTAAAGTCGGTCTTTTTTATCGTTTTTGTCATCGATAACCTTCTTTTCTACAAAATCAATATTTGATTCTCACTTTTTCATGTAGATCTTTGCAACATGTTAAGAAGAAAAACATATAACTCGATTTAATTTTTTCAAGAAAATACTTTCTCCGAGTCAGAATTATTTTCAAATGGACGCCATCGAAAAAAGGACGAAACCTTGTATTCGTCCATACATAATTACTTCCCTTGGATGAAAACGATAAATAACATTTTCGAAAAAAAAATCGGCATTGTTTAAAAAAGAAAAGCAAAACAAATTGCAAAATACACACTACCGGTGGTAGATAACAGGGAAGTATATTTTCTGTTAGTAACTATTTTAAAATAATTATTTCTCCGAAAAAGTTAAATAATATCAACTGATTATTTAGATGTTTCAGACAGGTTTCCTGATCGCTGTTGTTATTATGTTTAAAAAGTTTCGCAGTGATACTCTCCTACGTTCTTTCATCAGTAATCTTCTAGCAACTCTAAATCGAACTGTCTATTTAATCCAATGGTTTAGACTGACTCTCGTTTCGCGTAAACATTCTTATGAGTTAATTGTTCTTAATTTCCATCAACATCTGTAACGTTCTTGTTGGCAGGTGTGAGTAGGTTTGGTTTGGTAGTTTTGTTTTACGGCATATCAACCCTTTTTGGGTTATTTAATGCCGAATCTGGTCTTGTTTTCTTCTCTTTTTTGTTTCTTTCCCCTTTTAATATCTGTTTCTATTTAACCTATAGTTGGGACCCTAACAGGTACTACCACTCCGGGTCAGGGTGGACCTGGGAGCAATGGTAATTAAGAGGAGGCTCCACATTCCCCAAAGTCCGTAAGCCGGATCTCACCATCGGATGTAGTTTAAGGTCATATCCAGGACCGGGAGTAGGGTAGGAAAAATAAAAATAAACAATGGGAGGGAGAAAGGGAGAGGGGCTGTTGTTTTTGTTTTTGGTTTTGTAGAACATAATTAAGTTTTACAAAAAAAAAAAAAAAAAAAAAAAACGTCAATGTAGGTGAATTTCGTCTCAGGGAGCCACAGGGCAGCCTGATCTGGTATCACCAGCGGTGTGAGTAGGTATTAGTATGATGTTGCATCAGCACACCCGCTAAATAGGCAATCAGTATCTTCGATGATAAAATCTTTCTCAAACAAATATAAAAGATAAAGCATTTAAGGGTTAACAATTGCCTTTATTCACTAGGCTATGCGTATCGTAGGATAATCCGTGATACATGAACCTAATGTTTAGTGTGATTATTTAGAGAAAGTACCGCAAAATAAGAGCAGTCTAACTCGAAAGATAAAATAAATATTTCAGTTTGAAAATTACAAACCGTTTCAGATTATAACAAAAAGCACGCACGTGAGTAAGGTTTGTCATAAAAAAGGTCGAAACGTTGTAATCATAATACCAATCAAGTTGGGAGAAACAGCCCGAAGCGTTAAACATATATATGACAATACCTCCTCTCACAGATATTGTACTAAGCTGTATAGTTTCCATCCCGTTCACTTGGTAAAATACATACAAATGTGAAATATGACGCAATCTGAAACTAAAAACATAAAAACATAAACAGTTGAAATTTGAGGTGACAATAAGAAGTTAGTTGCAATTTATCACGCGTGGAATAAGTGGAATAAGTGGAACCGTTTACCAGCTATTGTGGAACAAGATATTTATAATGAATTTCGCTTCGATATTTTTGCGAATAGCATTGTTTATAACTGACCTGAAAACCTAATGTGATTTAATTGTCCATTGACTTACGTTATAAACCGAAATTGCTTTTAAAAAATTTTCTATTCTAACTACGCCTTAATAATTTATTTCAAATTTAATTTTTAATCGTTTAAAATCTTCATCAGTAATTTATGCTGCGTCATCTGTCTTCCGGTTTATCGTGCTACATTTACCAATTTAAAGAAATCATCATAACCACCTAATTTAAGTACGTAATAAATATCCATGTACACAAATAATCAACATTCATTATATTTAAATACGGAAAACACCATCGTATATAAATTAACGATACAGCGACAGAAGGTCGAGAAAACATCGGCCGAAAATGTATTATATACGAGAATGAACACTTTGACGAAGAACATAGTTCGTAGAAAAACAATGTAAATTATGTTTCCGTTGTTCATTGTCTTTATAATAACTATAACAAGACCTCATATTTTTGCTAATCTAACTCTAATACAAGGTGTTCATGAAGTCAATGTACACTTTTTAAAAAATATAACTTTATTTGCATTTGCGATAGAAATAATTTGTAAAAAATGTTATAAAGTTTCATGTACCTGGTCTTAAGTATAGTTATTGAATAATTCTCCACTGCAAAATTGCAAAAAAAATTAGATAAGTAATTTTTTTTTCAAGTTCAATTTCACTAATAGCTTCAACTGAGGAAGATAAACTGTGTCGGTTGAACTGTTTTTTTTATGTGGACATGTGAAAACAATTGTGTATGCAATCAAACCTAGTTCGTGAGAAGATTTGAAAGCTAAAATAGCTAACGTGATTTCAAGCATTACTGTAAATCAGGCATTACTGCAAAATCGAATTACCCTTTGTATTGCTAATGATGGGGAGGGGGGATATGGAAACTGAAATAAAATTTCAATAAAACCTTAAAACATAGATTTACTTCTTTCTAATCCTTTTTACAGATTATTTCTATCGCAAATCGAAATGAAGTTAATTTTTTTTTAAGTGCACACGAATATTATGAACACCCTGTATATAACACCGCTAGTCATTCGCAGTGCACTAACACGCCTTTGACCTATGTTGGTGAGTCCGGTCTCGAGATGCGTTTTGGTTATTGTTAGGGTGTACAAAATGCAGAATAAGCGCCACGAAGGAACGCATCGTAGAATGGTGGACTGTTATAAAGTTTCATGTACCTAGTTTTAAATATAATTATTGAATAATTCTACACCACAAAATTTGCAGCAGTTTTCTAAATCAGGAATTTTCTAACAGATGGATCGGAAGGGGTGGACCATAACAGGACCATTATATTGGCCTCCTCGTTCGCCAGATTTGACTCCATTAGATTTTTGTATGGGGACATGTGAAAACAATTGTGTATGCAAGCAAACCTAGTTCGTGAGAAGATTTGAAAGCTAAAATAGCTAACGTGATTTCAAGCATTACTGTAAATCAGGCATTACTGCAAAATCGAATTACTCACTGTATTGCTAATGATGGGGAGGGGGGGCATATGGAAACTGAAATAAAATTTCAATAAAACCTTAAAACATAGATTTACTTCTTTCTAATCCTTTTTACAGATTATTTCTATCGCAAATCATATCACGTTTACCGATTGAAGACATGTTGAAACATAAAAAAATGTCAATAAAACCTTAAAAAATATTCTTTCTCCATCTTTTTTACAGATTATTTTTCATCTCAAATACAAATAAAGTTATAAATATTTCAAAGTGCACACTGACTTTATGGACACCCTGTATATTTAATATATTTTAAACTGCGTAAATAGGTCTTCTTCTTTTGTGGGCCATCCATCAATTGAAACATGAATGGCTGTAACAACGCATGAAGAGATTCCATGCGCCCCAATGATCTGAAACATTTTACCGCGATCAATTGAATCAAAGAACTTCCGGTAGTCGATGAATGCAAGAACATTTATATCATGTTTTTAGCTCCTCAACTATACGACAAAAAGCCATTACGTGTGAGGTCGTCGATCTTCTCTTCAGGAAACCATTTCAATTTGAGCAAAATACCTTGTCAATGACCGTTGGCATACGATTCAGAAAACAACGATTGTAGCTCTTTCAAGAAACCTGATTTTTTTAAATGTCTCTGTAGCTGTCTGCAATTGTCATGTTTCCTTTCTATGATACTGGCATAATTCCAGAGGCGCCTTATTCGTCCGGTCGGTCTCCGCTGTAGGTGTTGTTGCAAAATGTAAGTTAACCTTTTTTTGATATTTGGAAGTTTCTAGAACTCAGGTGGTTGTCCATCGAGTCCTGAAGCTTTTCTATTTATCATCTGTTAAACAGCAGCATCTATTTCAGATTGCTATATAATAATACAAACTTATATTAACCATAATCATATTTTGTTTTTTGTTAATCGTGAAATCATTTTTAAATTTCATTTCGAGAAATAGAAGAAAGTTGTTAACTGTAAGATGTAAGATTCTATTTGAAACGTAAACGTGACAGACTGATATACGAAGATGTTATTTGTTTTTTATGAACCGATAATTATGAAATCATTGTTTTCGAAGACGACATAACAAGTTATGGTTCATGAATAACGCCGTTTATTAATTTAAGATTTACATTAAACAAACAAAACACCGTCTAAAAATAAAAATGAGTGAAATTTATATAAATGTTTGGGAAATATATGGAAAAAAAATTAAATATTTTCTAAATAAAAGAACGGTTGATAAACAATAAAATAAATAAAAGTTAGGTGGGTGTGAATGACACGTCACCCCGCTAACATTTTACTTTTCAAAAATATTCATGACTAGTAGACCTACCCGGCGTTGTCTGGGGCAATAACAGAATAGAAGAGGTTTAAATTGTGTGTAACATCGTTATATTACAACTTACATGTCTCTAACTCTCCCTATGTTTCTCTCTCCCCCGTCCTGCCTATTCCTCTGTATCTTTCTATGTATTGAATTAAATATTAATGTAAGAAATTAAACTGAGCTTGTAATTTTAAAGTTATTGCTCCCTGGCAACACTGAATTTACACACACCATTAAGCACGTACGGAATTATCATGTACCACTTACCAAGTGTAAAACTGGTCTATATTGCATATTGGGAACTTTCCGATTCAGTGTATATATATATATATATATATATATATATATATATATATATATATATATATATATATATATATATATATATATATATATATTACTAAGTACACACAGACACTCTATATTGGGTATTAAGCAGTGTTCGACTCAAGATACCAATTACTAAAGGTAAAACTATATTATAACACATATCTGATCTATCTAGAGTATTGAGTGTATCCGGAGTCAGCATATAACGTTCCAAGTGTCCTACTGTATAATATACATCCACCTATTCAATCTAGGGAATTAAAAACTATTGTATTCAGCATATACAATTTACCAAGTGCCCTACTTTATTATTACATACGCCTATTCAATGTAGGGTATTGAAAACTATTGTATTCAACACATAGCATTTACTAAGTGTCCTATTGTATTATTACATACACATATTAAATCTAGGGAATTAAGAACTGTGGTATTGCGCATATACTATTTACCAAGTGTCTTAGTGTATTATTACATACCACCCTTCAATCAAGGGTATTAAGAACTATTGTATTCAGAATATACCATTTACCAAGTGTATTACTGTATTATAATATAAACCTGTTTAAACTATGGAACTGAGAACAATTGTATTGAGCATATACTATTTACCAAGTGTCCTACTGTATTATAACATACACCTGTAAAATCTATAGAATTGAGAACAATTGTATTCAGCATACACCATTTACCAAGTGTCCTACTGTATTATTACATACACCTATTCAATCTAGAGAAGTGATAACAGTTGTATTCAGCATATACGATTTACCAAGTGTCCTACTGTATTATTAATACACCTATTCAATCTAGGGAAGTGAGAACAATTGTATTCAGCATATACCATTCACCAAGTGTCTTACTGTATTATAACATACACCTATTCAATCTATGGAATCGAGAACAATTGTATTCAGCATATACAATTTACCAAGTGTCCTACTGTATTATAACATACCACCCTTCAATCTAAGGAATTGAGAGCAATTGTATTGAGCATAGACCATTTATCAAGTGTCTTACTGTATTATTACATACACCTATTCAATCTAGGGAATTGAGAACTATTGTATTAAGCATATACTTTTTACCAAGTGTCCTACTGTATTATAACATACCACCCTTCAATCTAGGGAATTAAGAACTATTGTATTCAGAATATACCATTTACCAAGTGTTCTACTGTATTATAACATACACCTGTTAAATCTAAGGAATTGAGAACAATTGTATTGAGCATATACTATTTACCAAGTCTCTTACTGTATTATTACATACACGTATTCAATCTAGGGAATTGAGAACTATTGTATTGAGCATATACTATTTACCAAGTGTTCTACTGTATTATAACATACACCTATTAAATTCATGGAATTGAGAACAATTGTATTGAGCATACACCATTTACCAAGTGTCCTACTGTATTATTACATACACCTATTAAATCTAGAGAAGTGATAACAGTTGTATTCAGCATATACCATTTACCAGATGTGCTACTGTATTATTACATACACCTATTAAATCTATGGAATTGATAACAATTGTATTCAGCATACACCATTTACCAAGTGTCCTACTGTATTATTACATACACCTATTCAATCTAGTGAATTGGTAACAATTGTATTCAGCATATACCATTTACCAAGTGTGCTACTGTATTATTACATACACCTATTAAATCTATGGAATTGATAACAATTGTATTCAGCATACACCATTTACCAAGTGTCCTACTGTATTATTACATACACCTATTCAATCTAGTGAATTGGTAACAATTGTATTCAGCATATACCATTTACCAAGTGTGCTACTGTATTATTACATACACCTATTAAATCTATGGAATTGAGAACAATTGTATTCAGCATACACCATTTACCAAGTGTCCTACTGTATTATTACATACACCTATTCAATCTAGTGAATTGGTAACAATTGTATTCAGCATATACCATTTACCAAGTGTGCTACTGTATTATTACATACACCTATTAAATCTAGGGAATTGATAACAATTGTATTCAGCATACACCATTTACCAAGTGTCCTACTGTATTATTACATACACCTATTCAATCTAGTGAATTGGTAACAATTGTATTCAGCATATACCATTTACCAAGTGTGCTACTGTATTATTTCATACACCTATTCAATCTAGGGAATTGAGAACAATTGTATCCAGCATATACAATTTACCAAGTGTGCTACTGTATTATTACATACACCTATTCAATCTAGTGAATTGGTAACAATTGTATTCAGCATATACTATTTACCAAGTGTCCTACTGTATTATTACATACACCTATTCAATCTAGTGAATTGATAACAATTGTATTCAGCATATACCATTTACCAAGTGTGCTACTGTATTATTACATACACCTATTCAATCTAGGGAATTGAGAACAATTGTATTCAGCATATACAATTTACCAAGTGTGCTACTGTATTATTTCATACACCTATTCAATCTAAGCAATTGAGAACTATTGTATTCAGCATATACAATTTACCAAATGTATTACTTTATTGTTAATAAAATAAAATAAAAAGTGTGATAAATGTAAAAGACATATAACCCCATCCCGCATACATTTACTTTTAAAACATAGTCATAATTACTACACATTAACTAGAACATTTTAAAATTATGAAAATATTTAAAACAAAAACGATTTGTATAATTTTAGATTGTGTATGCTTTTCAATGCTAGTTTAATATGGAGGCATCCCATAATAGTGATATTTCTCGGAAACTTATTCATCATCTTTTGAATGGAATGTTTTTCAATTCTGTTGTAAAAAATATATTGCTTAACAAAAAATTATCACATATTAATTCTTTTTATTTTTGGTGGGAAGAGGATTTTCTTGTTTTTATTATTAGAGGGCAGTTCAGTATGCCATATGATTATTCGATGGAGTTCAGTATGCAATATTCGTAATATAAAGTAGTTTAGTATACAATGTAATTATTAGAGGGTAGTCAGTATGCGATGTAATTCTTAGAATGTAGTGCAGTATGCAATATAAATATTTGAGGGTAGTTTAGTATGAAATATAATTATTAGAATGTTGTTCAGTATGTAATGTAATTATGAGTGGGTAATTCATTATGTAATAGAATAATTAGAGGGTGGTTCAGTATGTAATATAATTATTAGATGGTAGTTTCGTATGCAATATAATAATTAGTGAGTAGTTCAATATGTTATATAATTATTAGAGGGTAGTTCAGTATGCAATATAAATATTAGAGGGTTGTTCAATATTTTATATAATGATTAGAGGGTAGTTCAGTATGCAATATAAATATTAGAGGGTAGTTCAGTATGGAATATAATTATTAGAGGGTAGTTCAATATGTTATATAATTATTAGAGGGTAGTTCAGTATGCAATATAAATATTAAAGGTTTGTTCAATATGTTATATAATTATTAGAGGGTACTTCAGTATGCAATATAAATATTAGATGGTAGTTCAGTATGCAATATAAGTATTATAGGGTACTTCAGTATGCAATATAATATTTATAGTTTTAACTCAGAATATTTGTTAAAGACTGATTAAAAACAAGAAAGGATATTATTTTTCATTTAAATTAAAATTGATAACTAAACACTAAGTCTAAAATTTGAACAATTATTTTTCAATCGTTCATTATAATCTAAACACTTGGTAATCGATAATAACTTACCTTTTTTTTCAAATAATTTGGAAGTGAGAACTAAGGTGCCGGACTCATCTTTCGAAATGGTATTTGATGTCAAAATTAATGTAAAATTAATAAAAATGGAGGAATATATGTGCAAACAGATTCATAAGACAAAGCCAAATATTACATTTTCAGTAGTGAGAGCGATAATAATTATATTTTAAGCAAGAAACTTACGTTTATATTTTATAACATGTCAATTTAGTTTATTTTTGTTATAATTTTAAACGTTAAACACTTTTCGTAAAAAAGTTTTTAAACCTATAATATTTTTTACAAGAAAAATTACGATTAAGCTCAGTAGAGCAAGTTCTGTGAGTTTTAGTAATAATGACTATTGTTAGAAAATTCAGAGTAGTAGTAGTAGTAGTAGTGTTCTTGGTTTGTTAATGTTTACATAATTTTCCCGAGATCTCATATAAAGTATCACTTTTGTTTTCGTTGGGTTTAGATACTTTTATAAATTAAGTTAATTAAAACAACGTGAAAATTTATTCAGATGTGTATCAGTTTTCTGAACAAATAATTTACATACTAGTAATTTCTATTGATATCTGATATAAAAAAAACATGAATGTTACACGAATTAAAAACAGTCTTAAAATGACAGTTGTTTCGTTTTTACGACGTTTCATCTATTTTTTGTGTAAATATAAAGTCATACTGATATCATAAAATATAGTATATAAAATTATTCAAAATATATTATTTTAAACTTCTGTAAAACAAAGAATATGTTGCCAAATAGACACTGGATTTACTCTTACACTAAATAATGTAGATAACCCTATTACAAATGTACAAATATTGATTCTGTTAATTCATCATTATATTATTGATGAAGCCCGCTCTTATAGCGAAGCATTGATTCAAAGTTTAGTTGTGCGTATAGCTTCTTTTTGTTTGAATTAGTATGTATTCTATACTCATTCTCTTCTTTCCGTTTTTGTCACACGCATACACGAGGATAGATAAAACATCTAAAGAATGTTTTAATAGCAGTAAAATTATCAAGTTCAAACAAATTCAAACATGTCAGCACACTTTTCACTGGATGTTTTCCTTGCTTTTAGTTATCATGCAAGCTTCTGTATTGTTCAGAATCTCCAAAGGAAAACCTTCTTTTTTAACCCTAAGTTTCTCGTAAAATTCGAATGGAAAGAGAAGATAGATTATTGAAACTTTGTGTTGTGGCCTTGCAGGACCTATAATAATCAATACAAGCACAGTGGTATAATTAACAAAATGTATTTTTTAAAAGTATGTTACAGAGGATACGCGTTTCATTCTGAGGCCATAACTGGCACTGTATTTATTGGGTCTGGGTAAATGAATTTATTCCTACAATAGGCAGATCAGCTTACATAATAACACTATCAAAATTTAATAGAACTCGTGCCCCAAAAAAACTACAGTCATCATACAAGTGGATTCAGCGATTCAAAGAAGGAATAGGCGACTTTGAAGACGATCATCGTTCGGGAAAACCAGGAATCATTAAAATAAAATGAAGAACGACGAAACACTGTCAATTAGACTTCGTAGACAGTCGTCGAATAACTGTAAAATTAATAAGAATGGCGGAATATATGTGCAAACAGATTCATATGACAAAGCCAACTATTACATTTTCAGTAGTGAGAGCGATAATAATTATATTTTAAGCAAGAAACTTACGTTTATATCTCATAACATATCAATTTAGTTTATTTTTGTTATAATTTTAAACGTTAAACACTTTTCGTAAAAAAGTTTTGAAACCTATAATATTTTTTACAAGAAAAATTATGATTCAGCTCAGTAGAGCAAGTTCTGTGAGTTTTTAGTAATAATGACTATTGTTAGAAAATTCAGAGTAGTAGTAGTAGTAGTAGTAGTAGTAGATGTGTTCTTGGTTTGTTAATGTTTACATAATTTTCCCGAGATCTCATATAAAGTATCACTGTCAATTAGACTTCGTAGACAGTCATCGAACAACTGTCAGCCATCTTTGTTTTTCAGTCTTACATGATGTATAACATGATATATTACGTCCCTTGATATTTCCTACGAGTCAGAAAAATTAATAGTTCGTTATTATTTAGGACTGGGTAAGCTTTTATCATAATGGTTCCCAAAAGCGTTGCGGCCTGATAAACAGAATCTTCGAATTTGTCTCTCCTTCACATTATTGAACAAAATTGAAGCCAACGAAGAGCAATTTATGGCGAGAAGTGTAATCGAAGATGACAATTGGATTTGCCAGCATGACTCTAAGTTCAAAAACTTTCAAAGAAATCGCGCCCACATAGATCTTCAGGACCCATCGAATTAAAATCTCAAAAGTAGACCACTATTAATAACCTGAAATATCAGCGATTTCTTTGAATAACTTTTTCACTCTTTGTTAATTTTTCTGACGATTTTCTAGTGTTGCGAAGACGATATTGACATAAAAATGTTATTTGGCTTAAGACAAATGAAACGGACCGTAAAAATATATCTCTCGGAAATGTTTTTTTTGGAAATGTGAAAAAATAAAAAAATTTAAAAATAAAATAAAAACATGGTTATTGGAACGTTATTTTGTGTTGTTTTGCAGAGAGGTGCGTCGACCATTCCCCATACAGCGACTGGTGTACCGTCAGTGTTTAAAAAGATCCGTAATTGAACGTCGATTAACTTTAATGGTCTAATGAGAAACAGTATGTTAACGTAATTATGCCGTAAACATCTTATTTATCTAAATATAAAACCAAAGTAAATAGCGATTTATGGCGAAAATTTAATAATGAAACGTAAACATTAAAGAGAAGTCAATCTACTATTTAAAATTATGAACGTGACTAACCGGTTAAAATGTACATTTCAAACTTAAAGAGAGACGAATATGCTATTTCAAACGTTAACTTAACAAATACATAAAGATGCAATTTGTTTAAACATGGAAGACAGACGATGCTATTTTAAATTAAATGTGATAAAAGACGATAGGTACATTCAAAAATAGCCGCTACTCGTACTGCCTATAGTTCTTAAAAGTGTCTTTTCTTAATCTTTAAGTAGTTTTTGTTTAACTTTTGATTGTGTATAAAGGATAAAAGCATTAAGTTAATATCTAAAAGGAAGCAAATGTATATTTACGTGTGAAAAAACGTAAGAATGAAAAATGTTATGAAAACGGCTTACAAAAACAAAAATCAGTTAAAACTGCAGATTCAATAAAACATATTTAAACTCCGCTGGAAATGTATATATCAGTTTTCTGGAACTTTTTCAAAGATATTTATTAAATTAAAGTCTTAAGAGCCTGAATTACAAAAGAATGTACCTCTTTTTTTTTACTAAAAATGCTTAATTATTTAAAAAAGAAAATGAAAGTTAGGTTCCGGACATATTTTCCCTGTGTTGTAATAGTAAACAGAAAATGTGGCTAAAAAATCTCAATGTAGGGAAGACTCATTTGCAGTAATATTTATTTGTAATTTTTTACGTTACGAACTTTGTCAATTTTATTGATTAGTTTTACATGATGATTGATTAAAATCTTGAACAATTACATTACTCGATGTATTCGTTAAGAGTTAATGTAAGTTTAAATTACAATTATTTATTAATAAATAAAAATAATTCTATTTTTTTAAGAAAATATCAAATTTGAATTCTATTTATTTATTAATAAATAATTGTGTTAAACATTTTAAATAATATTTACGTTTTATCAAATAACTGAAGATGAATTGTGTAATTAACGAAATTGTTGAATCTCTGAAAATAAAATTTTGAAGAACGGTATGGAGGGAGTGACTGGTAGTTGGTTAGCTAATCCCGCCTGTTTATTACAGAACAGGGCCACCATACCTATCCAAGGCAATCGTAAGTAGAAATGATATAATTTAATTTTTTTCTGTTATGATTCTGATTCGCAAATTTTTCAATTTTTTGTTTATTTTCAAGATTATAAAAAATATCTTACGCTGATGATGACACGTTCATGTGCGAAAGGAACATATTATTACATCTCATTTGATATTTTCCTAGAAACTTTAATTATTAAAATAACATAAAATATTTATTGCAATCATATTATTTTAGGTGAAAATATTGAATAAACAATGCTTTAATCAATGATAACATCGCCAATTCAAGAAATTAATTTTATAAGTTATAGTAATTTTATAAAAACGGTATTTGTGGACCTTTGTCGTTATATATACGAAATATATTTTTTAAATAATAGTTGTAAACATCTACAGTGCTATATTTTTATTAAAAAATAAAGAATGTCATGCATTTTTTATTAATACATATAAACATTTCTTTCGTAAACGTGTATTTTGTTTTAAAAAAAATAATATATTTTTGCTAAGATTTAAAAACAAGATAATGGTTTAATTATATTACATGATCGTTGATTAATAAATACTGAAAATTGCATTAAAATTGGTTGATATCCTGAAGTTTAGTTAATTTTTAAGTGAAGGGAGGGGCAAAATGTGTTTATACTTTTAGGATCGGCCATTGATTTTGCACGTACCTTACAGAGGAAGATGCTATTTGAAAGTTAAACGTCACAAAAAGATAACGATGCTATTTGAAATGTAAACGTGGAAGACGGACGATGCTATTTTAACCATATGTGATAAACAGATTAATAGGCTATATAAACCTCAACGTACCAGACAGACGAAAATGCTATTTCAAAGTAAGATGTGATAGACATACGAAAATGCTATTTGAAACTTAAACGTGACAGACAGACAGACAGATGAAGATTCTATTTCAAAATGAAACGTAACAAACAGACGAAAATTCTATTTCAAACTTAAACGTAACAGACAGGCAGAAATGTATTTTGAAGAAAAACGTTACAGACAGAAAAATGCTTTTTAAAACTTAAACGTGTCAGACATACAAAGATGCACTTTAAAAGTAAAACGTGACAGACAGACTAAATTTCTATTTTAAATTGAACCATGACAGACAGACACACATTCTATTGCAACCTTAAACGTAACAGACAAGCGGAAATGCTACTTTGAAGAAAAACGTGACAGACAGAAAAATACTTTTTAAACTTAAACGTGCCAGACAGACAACGATGCTATTTCAAAGTAAAACGTGACAGACAGACAAAAATCATGTTACAGACTTAAACGTAGCAGACAAACAAATATGCTATTTAAAACTTAAACGTGACAGACAGATACAAATACTTTTAAAACTTTAAACGTGATATACAAACAAATATGCTATTTTAAACTTAATTTTAACAGACAAAATTCTATTTCAAACTTAAACGTGACAGACAGATGCAGACACTATGTAAAACGTAAATGGTACAGACAGAGAAAGAGTATTTTCAAACTTAAACATAACAGACAGAAGATGCTATTTGAAACTTAAACGAAACAGACAGATAAACATTCTATTTAAAGCTTAAACGTGACAGAGAGATGAAGATTATATTTTAAACTTAAACTAGACAGACAGACGAATATGCTATTTAAAACTGAAGTGAAACAATATCTGAAAATGTCTCTTGTGGAGGCATAAGAATGCATCGAAACCTCTAAGAGACATTTCGCTAGCATTTTCCAAAATTACAAATCCTCAGATACAATAACTGTACTGCATCATAAGCTTCATTTGTAATACAAGATTTTAGTAATTGATAGGATCACAGTCATCAGCCATATGATCTTGAAGTATTCTACAAAAAGTCTTTGAAGTGACCCTATAATTACTTAGATATAGTTAAAGCCTTCATAACTTGGAGACACGCTTTCGCTGAAGTAGCGAACTCTTGACAATGATTAATATTGATCAAACGGAGGCGAGACTTTCAACAACATCTAATTTTAGAACGATGCTTATATATACTTAGGCAGAATATCAAAGATACTATGAGGATATCAGAAAATAAAACCCTAATACTGTTCTAAATTCAAACATGTTTTAGTAAAAGAATACTGTTTAAACACAGTTTTGCAGGCGTCAAAGAAATGCAAATGCATCGTACAAAAATGTGATGCCTAGGTCCACAACAACGTAAACTTCAATCTAAGGGAAATAAATCAATAGAAGTGATCCAGAGTCAGGAGAATTCCCCCAGTACACAGGGTCACTTTGTTTGTTTACCTAACACTCGCAATGGGTATGAGAATGCAACTCACATCAATTGGCCTCAAGCCAATCACGAAAGATGGAAGGCGCTGGATACCCTATCCTGCCGCCTCACTATGCATATTGCAAACTTTAGCTCAATTTACCAATATATACAAAAACAGAACTAGCCTCCCTCTGATTGAAGAAAAATTCTAGTTAATAACGCTAACATTATACATTCCGAGACAAATTAAACAAAATTTATATATTATAATCTATCTACATAAAACCACAACAACCTACAATTAATAGCATCACGTATGAAACCTAGTGGCAAGATTTTAAAATGCTTAACATAATGCGACTGCGCGTTTCACCGCTGTCCCTTTACAAATTCCTTTTTTCTCCAGCTTTTTTGTTCATTTTCTTTTGACACCTGAAGATGATTCGACGAAGAATCGAAAACGTTACTGATCCATATTGGACATTTATTCATTTTTTTATAAATTTTAATACAAAAAAAAACATTTTAAAAAATAAAAATAAAAATAAAACTGGCGATTTGTTTATTTTTTACAATGAGTGAATAAATGATAAAATGCTGTCTAAATACACACAATATATGTATGTATATGTATATATATATACATATATATATATATACACATATATTAATATACATTTTTATTTCTACGAACATTTTTCGTGTGCGTACATTATACAACTACATCCTTATTTACACTAAACTTCTGTTTTTTGTTTTATCCCGACAACTTAGCCTGAGTAATCTTAGCTAAAATAAGGTTGTAGCCTAAATACGTAGCTAAAACTGCTTGTTTAAATGAGAAATCTATTAATAATGGAGTTTATGTATCTGTATATCTGTCTGTCTGAAGCCGAAACTCCATCAGAGTCGCATGGTTATTTACTAAGTCCGCCAGCTTCCTTATATACTGCTAGAAAAACCGCGTATCAACTTCTAATAAATTAATATTTGCAAATATACACGTTTTTTCTTCAGATTTCAACATGTATTTACGCTATTTTCCACGCTAATAATCTTACTTATTAATTATAATTTAGACAGACAGATACATAAAGTGTATTATTAATCGATTTCTTTCATTTACATACACGTAATACGTTACGTAGTTAACAACGCTGGCTGTTTAATCAGTCGTTTCCTCCCACCCTCCGGTAATTAAATATGGTGGCATTCACCGTGCTTATTTTTTTTAAACCGTTCTAAGTTTGTTTATTTTCTTAATCTTATAAACCATTATGTTTTAAAACACAAATTTACTGAATCAAATTGTTTAATTAAAATAATAATTGATTAAAAAATTACGATTAAGACACACGCACACACACACATTATAACGAATTTAGTTTTCCACTTTAGGACCCGCGCTAACTTTTACCTCGTCGTTACAGTTAGGGTCAGTATTTTGTTTTTTAAATTGTTGATTTTTTTCCACTTTGAAAGACATAAAATATTACTTACGTGGATTTGGCGCAACACGACTGGGTGTAAATAAATGCGAGCAGACGATACTTTTGGGGGGACACTTTTACCGGGCAAGTAAATAACTGTTTTTAGAATCGTATTCGCTGTATTTCTTTATTGTTATTTTTATTTTCGGTACACTTTTCTTTTCTGTTTTTGAACAACTAAAACTATTATTATTTATTATTTCGTAAATTCTTACGTGGATTCGGCGCAAAACAATTAGGTGGAAAAAAATGCGAGCAGACGATAGCTTTGGAAAGAGCATTATGAAATTTAGCAAGATGTTTTTCAATCGTTAGGAATTAAATTATTTCTTCTCAACTGTGAATACCAAAGTAAAAATATTTCTATTCATGGCGGAAGGTTCAAACAAAAATCGGGGTAGGGTCGAATTTATTTTTTTCTTTATGTTCAACTAAAAATATTCTTGGTCAAAAACTTAGAAAATCAATGTCTAACAACCCAAAAAATATGACTGGGGCTCCATCGGTTTACATACACATATGTATATATATACTAATGTATGTATATATATATATATATATATATATATATATATACATACATATACACATATATATGTATATACATATATATTCATATATATGTATTTGTATGTATGTATATATACATATATATACATATATATACATATATATATATGTATATATACACATATATATATATATGTGTGTATATATACATAACTGCATATATAAATGTATATATGTACATAAATGCATATATATATACATAATTGTATATATATACATATGTACATGAATGTATATATATACATACATAAATGTATATATATACACATATATATATACATACATAAATGTATATATATACACACACACACACATATATATATATATATATATTTTTTTTTTTTTGATTTTATTCCATTAGTTGCGACAAAACAGGTTTTGTTTCATTGGTGCGGATAGCTACCAATTCATCGGGCCGGCGAAAGGAATTCAAATGGCATAAAATTTTAAGTTCACTTTAACGGGAGATTGAAAATTGAAAATACATTGGAGGGGGAGGGGGATAGAGTTGGGGCTTTGTCTATAACGGCGACATGGGACATGAGAGGGGAGGGGGGAGGACCCCAACAAGTCGTGTTTCAAATTATTACGTGGGAGGTTTTGCACGTGTCAGTCGTCAGCCATATGATCTTGAAGTATTCTACAATTCTTGAAGTATATATATATATATATATATATATATATATATATATATATATATATATATATATATATATATATATGCATGGATGCGCGCTTGTTTTGCTGTCTTCACGACTCCTCAACGTTGCTATGGCTGAAGAAACGCACAATAATGAAAGAATAGGTAGATGTTCGCATCAATAGAGTTAGGTTAATGTTCTTTGTAGATAAATAAATTAACCTTGTCTCTTTCCCTAAGAACAATGACAAAAACAACGAAAATTAATATATATATATATATATATATATATATATATATATATATATATATATATATATATATATATATATAAAATTGAATGTCTGTATATTTGTGTGTGTGTGGGGGGTGTATGTGTGTGTACCATATAGAAAAAAATGTTAGAGAATATAGATACAATATATAAGTGTATTCTAATGTAAAATTCACAGAGTAAGTTGATGGGCGTCTTCCTGAATCTATGAACCCACTCCTTAGGGGGGGGGTCCTTTTCAGTTATATTTCATTATATTTTATAGTAATTTTAAATTGCTGAGTCATATTGTAATTTTATTACGTAATAATTTGAAATAACTTTTAATTTTATTTAATGTTTCTTAGCGTCAATTATATTTACATGGGGGGGGGGTAAGAAACTTAGCCAAGGTCCGCCACTAGCCGCCACTAGCCGCCACTGCCCGCCACTCTGTACGTACACAATAGAAAAATATTCGGCGTTTTCCGGCAAATTATACCTCACGTACATAAAACAGTTTATAGTTTTTAATGAAAATGATGAGTCATATTTTAATAATTTTAAATAACTTTTAATTTTATTTAACTTTGAGTCACTGGAAATGACGCCATTGTAAGAGTAGAGAGGAGGAGAGTGACACATAGTCAGGCAAGGGTTGCTCAATCCCGATAATTAGTAATTTTTAGTGCGTTTAATGTGATCGCAACGTTTTAATGTTATCATTCGCCCTGACGTCATAGTGATAGGTACGTGACGTCAGAGTGATAGGTACGTGACGTACGAGTGATAGTATTTGATAATATGTTAACGCCATCTAGGTTTCTCTTCTGATTGCCACGTGTGCAGTATATGATCAAGGCATGGTACTTGTGCAGTATATGACCAGAAGCATGGTACTTGTGCAGTATATGACCAGGGAAAGATACTTGTGCAGTACATGACCCGGGGAATGGACCTTGTGCAGTATATAAACCAGGTATGATACTTGTGCAGTATATGACCCGGAAATGGTACTTGTGCAGTATATGACCCGGGCATAATACTTGTGCAGTATATAACCCGGGGACTGGTACTTGCGCATTATATGACCCAGGCACGGTACTTGTGCAGTATATGACTCATTCATAGTACTTGTGCAGTACATGACCCGGGGCATGGCACTTGTGCAGTACATAACCCGTGGATGGTACTTGTGCAGTATATGACCCGGGCATGGCACTTGTGCACTATATGACCCGAGGCATGGCACTTGTGCAGTATATGACCCAGGGACTGGCACTTGTGCAGTATATGACCCAGGCATGATACTTGTGCAGTATATGACCCAGGCATGGTACTTGTGCAGTATATGACCCAGACATGGTACTTGTGCAGTATATGTGCCAGGCATGGTACTTGTGCAGTATATGAGCCAGACATCGCACTTGTGCATTACATGACCCGGGGCATGGCACTTGTGCTGCATATGAACCAGGCATGATACTTGTGCAGTATATGACCCGGGGCATGGCACTTGTGCAGTATATGATCCGGGGCATGGTACTTGTGCATAATATGATCCAGGGACTGGTACTTGTGCCGTATACTACCCAGACATGGTACTTGTGCAGTATATTACCCAGACATGGTACTTGTGTAGTATATGCCCTGGGCCATGGCACTTGTGCATTATATAATCCGGGGCGTGGTACTTGTGCAGCATATGACCCGGGGCGTGGTACTTGTGCAGTATATGACCCGGAAGCATGGTGCTTGTGCAGTATATGACCCGGGCATGATACTTGTGCAGTATATGACCCAGACATGATACTTGTGCATTACATGACCCGGGGCATGCCACTTGTGCTGTATATGAACCAGGCATGGTACGTGTGCAGTATATGACCTAGGGCATGGCACTTGTGCATTATATGACCCGGGCCATGGTACTTGTGCAGTATATGACCCGCGGCGTGGTACTTGTGCAGTATATGACCCGGGGTATGGCATTTGTCCAGTATATTACCCAGGCATGATACGTGTGCAGTATATGACCCGGGGACTGGTACTTGTGCAGTATATGATCCGGGCATGGTACTTGTGTAGTATATGACTCGGGGACTGGTACTTGTGTTCAGTAGATGATCCGGGCATGGTACTTCTGCAGTATATGACCCGGGGACTATTACGTGTGCATTATATGACTCACGCATAGTACTTGTGCAGTATATGATCCAGGGACTGGTACTTGTGCAGTATATGACCCACACATGGTACTTGTGTAGTATATGACCCGTGGCATGGCACTTGTGAATTATATGGCCCGAGAGATGGCCCTTGTTCACTTTATGACCCGGGGGCATAGTACTTGTAGAGTATATATATTTTTTCTTCAAAATTATTTTTTCTTCAACATTTTTTTTTCAACATTTTTATTTTCTTTAACATTTTTTTTTTCAAAATTTTTTTTTTCTTTAAAATTTTTTTTTTCTTCAAAACTTTTTTCTTCCAAGGTTTTTTTTCCTTCTAATTTTTATTTTTTTGTTTTTTTCTAAAAAAATTTTTCGGTTTTTTTCTTCAAATTTTATTTTTTGACTTTTGCAGTATATGACCCGGGCATGGTACTTGTGCAGTACATAATCCGGGCATGGCACTTGTTTTGTTGTTTTTTTTCTTCCAATTTTTTTTTTTTATTTCAACATTTTTTTCTATTCTGATTATTATGCTTATCAAAAGGAGAGTGAATGTCTATGTTTGTATGTTTTTATCGCCCCGGGCAACGCCGGGTAGACCTGCTAGTATATATATATATATATATATATATATATATATATATATATATATATATATATATAAGCGGCAATTTGGTATTAATATATTTCTGATTGAAGAGAACGGAATATACTGCTTTTGTAATTTTCGTAATCGTTGTCTCACCTTAGCAAGTGAGTTTCCGGGCCTCTTGTGTAAGATTGTAGAATACTTCGCGAAGATTAAAAGCGAAGATTAAAAGCGCTCGATATGAACGAAAAAAGAACTGTCAGTTTCATACTTTACGATTTTATACCAGAGGCCTGGAAACTAGAACGCAGAGTTGAGACAACGATCAAGAAATTTCCGTTGTCTTTAATCATTCATATACTTATTTATAAATAAATATATACATATATATATATATATATATATATATATATATATATATATATATATACATATACATATATATACATATACATATTAATACTTTCATATATGTATACATATACATGGACATATAAATATACACTTATATATATATATATATATGTATATATATATACGTATATATATATATATGTATACATATACATGCACACCTCCCAAACATACATATATATATACACATAAATATACATAATTATATATATGTATACATATACATGCACATATAAATATATACTTATATATATATGTATACATATATATATACTTATATATATATACATATGTATATATATATGTATACATATACATATACCCTTCCCAAACATACATATATATACATATAAATATACATAATTATATATATGTATATATATACATATATATATATATATGTATAGATATACATATGCACATATATATATATATATATGTTTATATATATATATATATATATATATATATATATATATAAATGAAAGAAGAGAGATAAGTATGTACGAATGACAAATCTATTTCAACTTCGCTTGTTCAATACAAGGTGTACTCGTTCTTTTTGTCTTAAGCTAAAGCTTTTCAAAGACTAAAATCTTATCATGAGAGGAATAAGATTTTGTAATATCGTATATACTCTAATCTCTAAACAGCCACAAACAATTTTACATGTTCTAAATTTGCATACTTATTATTAAACAGTTTCTAATAAGTTAATATTCTGTCATTTGCATTGTCATATTTTCTGATATATTCGCAATAATTTCGTCGGTAATAAAACGTCTTATGTCGCTGCCGGCTGAAAACAGAGACTACACTTTTATTTTAGCCAACATAACAAGTAACTTTTAAAATAATGTTACTATGACTAGGCATGATATCATTCTTTCAGTCATTTCCTCCCCCTTTGACAGTCAGTGTATGTAGTTCGGTCACCATGATATTATTCTTCCAACCTAAGAAAAATATGCGCCCGTAGGGAGCATATTTTATACTTATATTATAAAATAATGTATTATGTATTGATATTTGTTTTTGAACATGAGTAGAAATAAGTAGTAGTATGAACATATACTTATATTTCCTTAATTTTATAGTAACTGTATATTAGCATATTGTCTTACTGCTAATATATATATATATATATATAGAGAGAGAGAGAGAGAGAAAGAGAGCGAGAGAGAGAGAGAGAGAAGAAAAAAGAGTGAAAACATGCGACTATTGTCCAAATTTATTTCAATTGTTCAATGCAAAGTGTATTCAGTAATAAACTAGTTTTTATTATTCTTTCCTTAAACCAAGGCTTTTCAAAAATCGATATTTTATCATCAGAGGAGAAATACAGATAGATAAGTTGGCTTTCGAAAAAGCCAAAGTTAAAATATTTTAAAAATATTATTTCAATTGTTCAATGCAAGGTGTATTCAGTAATAAACTAGTGTTTATTATTTTTTCCTTAAGCCAAGGCTTTTCAAAGATCGAGATCTTATCATCAGAGGAGAAATACAGATAGATAAGTTGGCTTTCGAAAAAGCCAAAGTTAAAATATTTTAAAAATATTATTAAAAATGTAGTGAAAGAAAAGAAAAGTTCCGTAAAAAAGATATGTGGTTTGTCCGGGCGGTAATTGTCCGTTGAAAAGATGTCCAATGAATAGGAGAAATCGTAGAAAACGAAAAAAGCTTTCAATTCCATTTAAGTGCGTCTGGATTTACTTCAATTTGAACATTCTCTCCATACTGCCCCTACGAAAAAGCTTTACAATTGCTCTATCGCGTATATATATATATATATATATATATATATATATATATATATATATATATATATATATAAGTATACATTTTTATTTATACAAACATTATTGGTTACATATGTGCATACATGTTTAAAATAATAAAAGTGGATGTACAATTGTACATGTGTCCGACTTGCTTCAATGATCACGCATGCAAATTTATTTCTGTGAGCGAAGAAGGATGCTTAATCTTAAAACTGTTACTAAAAGGAAATAAGGTTTTTCTCTTTAAATAACACCAAAATTCCCTTGTAGTTAATATTTTTGTTGATTAACTATAAATTAATCAGATGTTTTATTTGCAGAAAAGAGAAAGGGAGAAGGTGGGAGAGAGATAGGGGTGAGATAAAAAAACTTACCTCACATTTTTTCGAAGTAAAACTTACCTCGTGTTTTTACGTAAAACTTACCTTGCATTTTTTGAGTAAAACTTACCTCACATTTTTTCGAAGTAAAACTTACCTCGTGTTTTTTAAGTAAAACTTACCTCGCATTTTTTGAGTAAAACTTACCTCGCATTTTTTTAGTAAAACTTACCTCACATTTTTTCGAAGTAAAACTTACCTCGTGTTTTTTAAGCAAAACTTACCTCACATTTTTTGAGTAAAACTTACCTCACATTTTTTGAGTAAAAGTTAACTCGCATTTTTTGAGTAAAACTTACCTCGCATTTTTTTAGTAAAATTTACCTCACATTTTTTCGAAGTAAAACTTACCTCGCGTTTTTAAAGTAAAACTTACATCGCGTTTTTTCAAGTAAAACTAACTTCGTGTTTTATTTAGGTAAAACTTATCTCGTGTTTTTTTTAAGTAAAACTTAACACGCTTGTTTTATTTAGCAAGCTTTAACTCGATTCGTTGTTTCGGTTTTTACAGTAAAATTTACCTAGCGTGTGAGAAAATTTAGAAATCAATTGTTATTGATGAAAATAAATTACTATTCCTTGGGGGAAAACCGTGTAGCCACGCTAGTTTAAAATAACAAACTTTCTATTCATAACGTTGTTGTAAACACGAAACATCTACATTTTGGTAATTCTGAAACAGATTTATTTATCTTTTAAATGTGACAAGAAAAAAAAGAGATAGAACAACTAATTTGCCGTTTTACTTGCAATTTAAAAAGTCAATTATATATACCTATAAAATTATTTATGCACATTTATATATATATATATATATATATATATTACTTTTTACTGTCTTAATTTTTAGATATATAAATATTTTTTCAGATAAATTAACTTTGTTTTTTAGTTGATATTGTTATCTAACGGTATATGCATGCATAGCGATATATATATATATATATATATATATATATATACACATCTAAATATATATGCATAAATATATGTATATATATGTATGTGTACATCTATATGTATATATGTTGTCATATATATATATATATATATATATATATATATATATATACATCTAAATATATATGCATAAATATATGTATATATATATGTATGTGTACATCTATATGTGTATATGTTGTCATATATATATATATATATATATATATATATATATATAACACTAAAACTAATATATATATATATATATATATATATATATATATATATATATATAAAACGCTAAAACACTAAAACAATAACAAATTTCCTCAAATGAAACAACATTCTCTCAAATCGAAAGACATTTCTTCAAATGGATTTACATATCTGATGAAAGCGGACCACCGCTTCAAACGCGTTATATAAAATTATAAAATGATAAAACAACAAAATAATAAATAAATGTTGAAAAAAAATTCTACAAATGTTGGTAGCCTTACTCCTTTACACATATATATATATATATATATATATATATATATATATATATATATATATATATATGTATGTATGTATGTATGTATTATGTATGTATGTGCACATGTATATGTATATATATGGCCATGTATATATATATATATATCTATACATATATATATATGTATATATATATATACATCTATATATATTATGTATATATATATATATATATATATATATATATATATATATATATATATATATATATGTACACGTATATAATGATTTTATATTGACATTAATGAGATTGTAGCGCACGAATAAAAATCAATTTGAGTCGAAAACAAAATTTAATTTTTAAACATTTTTTTAGCGTGAGAAAGAAGAACTACAAAATGTATTTTCGTTCAAATCGATAGCAATGTAGATGTTTGTGTACTTGGTTCGATTCGTTTAGACACATGATGACGTAAAAAAATCAATGAGAATAGAATTCGAACGCCTGGAACACCTGCGTGATGACATCGTAGCAGAAATCAATTAATTTAATAATAAAAGAAACTTTTAGTTCATAATTTTTGAGTTCATAATTCTTGAGGCAAGAACGTAAGGCAGAAGCGATGGATTCAGCAATCGCCGATTGTCTATTTAATCGAACTAATTGTACTCAAGATATGTAAAAAAAATATGGTGGGCTATTGACGAGAAACATTTACTTAACTTCATAGTTGAGCTAGACATTTATTAATAATCTTACATGTACCTCGACGTTGCCCGGGATTGAATGAGGACTTATTTATATTCCTTAACTAAGCCCAGAAACCCATATAACTATTATCATTCTTATTATTTTTATTAATTCTCCTTTATCAATAATATTAAGTAAAACGCAATATTTTCTGTTCAAAAATGTTAGGCGTTACTCTTGGCCTTTTGGCTAAGATCAAAGTGTAGTATCTGTTCCGATGGATACTTCACCCCATAGACTGGTATTGTCTTGGCCTTCGGGGCTTGATTTACGCCGGTCTATGGATCTGTCTTGTGCATTTCTAGGAGGTCCACCCTCCCAGGCTTCGCCTCCCCTCTTTGGGGAGGAGTAAGTTTATTGCTTACTGCCTGAGGCGTCCCTACCGGGGAATGCCGACGGGGCTGCCCAGGCAATTTTTAAACCCCACTTTCCCGACTCGACCTTGGGTCACATCTTACTTGTGGGAGTAAGATAAAAACTGGCCTTGTGCCTAACTCCTGGAGAGGAGTAAATCAATACTCAGACTCCGCGATATTATCATAAATATCAGATATCTCAATACAAAATCAATACCATCGTTCGATGTTTTGTCAAATTGTATTTGTGGAAATACGTTCGATTTTGTATTGGGCTTTGTTTTTATTTGCATCTCCCAGCACAATCATGTTGACATCTCCGACATAATCGCGTTAACACCGGTTCTAGTTCGATTTTTGATTTTCCTTTCTAAGTTTTTATTTTCTTTTTCAGTAATCATCTTTGAGAGAGCCGGTTTAAGTTAATCATTTCTAAGAAAATAGTTTTAGAGAATACATGAGTCTAAGAGCGGGAGAAGTGTTACATTATAAACACACACAACATAACGAGTACAAAAAACATAAGTTCACAATATATATATATATATATATATATATATATATATATATATATATATTTATGGTTATTTTTATTTACACAGACATATACAAAATCTGCGACACTGACATGTCGATGTTATCGATCAACAGCTATTATAGGCAGAGTTAGAATCCGATCTTAACCTTAGATCATATTCTTTCCAAATATGATCTAAGGTTAAGATCGGATTCTAACTCTGCCTGATGAGATCTCAGTTTATAATAGCTTTTGATCGATAACATCGACATGCCAGTGTCGCAGATTTTGTACATGTATGTGCAAATAAAAATAATCATATATAAAAACTCTATTTGATATTGAGCACTTTTTTTATAAACCCGGTTGAAATTCTTTGGATTATACCCTGTGGATGTTTTACCTGGATTATTATATATATATATATATATATTTAGAAGTAGAAGTTCATGGAGCTAGGAAAATCTCTGTTCATATTTTATTGGGCTTTGCAAAACAAAGGTTTTCATTGGGCGATGGAAGCTTGTTTAATGTAGATATTTGCTCTGTCGTAGATTTTTGTTCAACTTTTTTATTGAATAAACAATCTGGCATTATATGCGCTCAGAGTGGATCAACAAGGACAATTTCGACAATTTCAGGAAGATATATTTGATTGTTTCAAAATGTTTCTGTTGTTTTTATTAATTCAAGCGGATGTATGTTTGGAAGCATATGCGCAGATATGATTTTGAGCACCTTCCGTTTGTCTAATAAAAAGTACCTTTTTTCTGTTATAAGATCATCGAAGTTAAAAGACGTTGTGCCTGTTCATATGGTAACTATTTGGGAATAACAGGCGCTGTATGCAGAAAGGACGGCAACACATCTCTGTAAAAAAAAACTGCAAAAGCTAACGTCGTCATCTTCCCCGACCGGGACATACATTCGACTAGGTAGCTCTTGTGAATTTAATATTCCTTAGAAACTTTCTTCCTTCAGGGGAAGTCGACTCATCTGGTACAGAGTGAATCCTGCACCAGATGTCAAGTAAATAAAACGAGAAAAAGAGAAATTGAGCAACCACAAATATGATAGAGACTAGCAAAGACCAATAGAGAGGCCTGGAAACGATTGAATATCTTTGCATACATTTGCCTGCAGCTCTGGCTCTATATTACTATATTTTTTTAATTCTAATTTTGTAATTCCTACAATAAAGAAAACGTCGTATGTACTGTGTCCAATTCAAGCGCAGACCCCTAAAATAAATAACTCTTAAAAGTCCGATAATCAGACAAACAAAACTAAACCAGCCTCTGGTGCTACCAGATCAGGCTGTCTGAAAATACTGGTTTCCTGACCTAAAATGCACCAAACATTGATGTTATTGTGTTTTCCTTCCCTTTGCAAAGTTTAATCACGTTCTAAAAAAAACACAAACAAAGCAAACAATTTTCTTCTACAAAACAACCAAACCAAACAACAATTTTCTTCTACAAAACAACCAAACCAAACACCAGGAATTAGTATTTGAAGATAAAAAGAATTTGAAGCATGAAAACTTTTACCAAACTCACCGGATTTGGCACTGAATACCCGGAAAAGCGTTGATATGCCGTAAACCAAAACTACAAAACCAGCCGCAACTCTGCTGATGAGTTTTGCAGGCTTAGTCGCGTATTATGTTATACTAAGATGTTGATTATTATGTAATAGTGAAATAGTCACATGCGGTAACTTTGCCGTCGAAAACCTGTGGGTTTGAGACACGCGGGATATGGGGCTAGAAGCTAAACTTCATTAATGGTCGAAATAATAGTTTTGACATCTAATGATTAGTAACGTAATTAGTCTAGTAAAAATTTAGTAAAGTAATTCTCCTACAACTTTAGTAATACTATGACATCGTTCACTGAATTGTGTATAATGAAATGTTTATATTTGTTATTGTGTGTTCCTATTTATTTGCCTCCCCACGAACGCAAAGTGAGACACAAGGTCGGTGTTTAATGTATAATTTAGAATAGATGAGGTGTAGCATCAGAACAGATACTACACCTTTGTTCCTGGCCAAAAGGCTAAATGTGTGTTCAACATTTAATAATCTGATGAAAACAGTTGATTTGTCTACTTGCTAACTGAACTGTAAGGGGCTACTTTGATAGTAGTCAGATTTTTGGGGGAGGGGCAGCCTTGGTGAGAAGATTGGCAGCAAGATGTTTATTCACATTACATTAAAATTTATGTATCTTTTGTACGATCTAGAAAACAGAGAGCAGGGATAGAATTCCAAAGGCAAGCGGTTTGATGAAAGAAGCTTTCAGAGTAGAAAATCATCGGGCACTAATAGACTTCTACAGTGGAGGGGTGGGATTTTGCTGCTAGTCGGGTCGGTAGGGAGTATTTATGTTGGGGTGGTACAAGTACTGCAAGTTCATCGAGTAACATTCCGTGGAGGTACTTGTCAAACAGTCACATGGATGCAACTCTGCATCGATGCGACAATGGCTAGAGCTTGTCAGACAGGTTAGGAATTTATTTTGTACCGTGTCACAGTTGCCGTAAACCAAAACAAACTCTAAAACTTCGTCCAATAAACAATTTAACAAATGGACAATTTATTATTGTGTTTTTTCATTCAGTAATCAACTCAACTACGACAACAACCACTCAGTCTGTCTGTAAACAACCGTCCGATCTAAAGTGATTTTTTTATTTCTATTTTCCCCGCCATTTAAAAAAAAATACTTCGTATTTCTTTAAAACAACATCTTCCTTTTACCGTTTCCTGGGAGAATGTTTGTATCTTAATAAATCAAAGTTTTCTTTTAACTTATTTCTCTCAGCTTTTTTTTCATTTCTTTTTTTTCTTATATGTATCATTTCTGTCTTTCTTTTATTACGTGAGTTATATTCCTTCATTCTTTCTTTCGATTTTTCTTCTTTCCTTTATTTTCCTTTTTTATTTTCATTTTACCTCCTGGTTTTATATATTTCTGTTTCTTGTTTTATTTATTTCTCTATTTGCCTTCTTTTCCTTCTTAACTTTATGACTTTATATCCCTTTCCAAATCCTTTTCTTTTTATTCATTTACTTTTTTCTTAATTTTCTCTTCTTTTTTTCTTATTTTCTTTCAATATATTTCTGTTTATTCTTCGATTTGTTTCTTACCTTTCGATTTTTATTCATATCTTTATTCCCTTTTCTTTCCTTCTTAATCTTTCTTTCTTTCTTTTTTCATTTTATACATTTTCTTACTTTTTTCTTTTCCTTTTCCAATCTAATGTTTGGTTTCTTCTTTCATTTATTATTTTTCTTTCTCTTCGTTCAAAATCATTCTTTTTTTTTCATTTCTAAACCTTATTTATTCTCTTTCGTTTTTTCTGCTAGCTTTCTTCTTATTTAGTTTTGGTTTCTGCCTTCATTTAACTATATTCTTCCATTTTCTTTCTTGTCCGTCTTCTTAATTCAGTCTCAACATTTTTTAATTTATTTTCTTCGTTCATTTCTTTTCAGGTTCTTTTATACTTTTTACTTTTGAATTTAATAAATTCCTCAACCATTTCTCCTGCCTTCCTTTTCCATTCCTCCATCTTTTTCTTTTTAAATTACGAGAGGATTTCAGCAAATGCGGAGATTTTAAAATATAAACATACGTTTTATTGTACAAAATGTTATCGTTTGTCTCCATTTTCACAAAACGCTATTAATTCCAATATATATATATATATATATATATATATATATATATATATATATTTAATTTTATTTGTTTTCATCAAAAGAAATTTCTAATCTAATAAAGTAGGTGATTTGTATTTTATTAATCGACGAATGAAAGACCATCTCGAAAGACTCAGACACATATACATACATACACACACACACACACACACACATATATATATATATATATATATATATAATGGGCTGGATATCATATATATATATATATATATATATATATATATATCAGATTTCATCGAGCGTTGAACACTGTAGACAACAAGACACTTCCCCCGCCTTTCGGGTAAGTGTATCTTAATTTCAATTATTGTAGGTGCCGATTTCCTGCAGCTGTGTGGTCCTGAGCGTTTGTCTTTTGATTCTAGCCTGAATGTAGGAACTGTGTTCGAGCCCATGCGACCGCCTGCAACCGTCACTCCTACACTGATGAGGGTAAGAGAGCTCTCACACGACGTCCTATTTAGGTGAAAAATACTTAAACATTTTTAAAGATATATATATATATTGTATTACAGAAGAATTACGGAAGAACTTAGCCATCCGGCTCTCTTCAGCTTCTGTTGTCATCTGTTTCGGAAATGTGAAGTCACGTGTCACTCTCGTTTGGACGCGTTATTTGCTTAGAGTGTTGTGTATGTTTGTTTAAATTTAGTGTAAGGAAGGCTGAATAAGGTTTGAAAAAAAGGTTGGGGGTGAAAAGTAACAGTTGAGATTTAAACCGGAGCAGATTAAAAAGGAGGTATAAAAAAGAGATATAATATATATATATATTAAATTCCCGAAACAGTTTTTCATAGTAAACAACTGATGATCCCTTAAAATAGTGTTAGAAATAAACTAATATAATAACTGTAAAAAATAAATTGACTTACATGAGTGATTTTCCACTGGAAGACTTGGGACTATAAGTTTGTTTTTTTTGGGTTTTTTTAATATAGTTTTAATGGTTGAGAAACTTCCGAGACTATATATATATATATATTACAGTGCATGTACTTTTGTTTTATTATTCTACCGTAGGAAAGAAATAATTATTGGTATGTTGTCTAATATGTTGTCTAATGGATAGCATTTTTTAAATTCCATTTTCGGTTTCGGAATTTCCAGCGATCCCTATTCTATGTGACAACCAGATATGATAGTGACTGACGAAAGTTACGTATACGATTCTCCCCCTTTTTTCTCTTTTTCTGGCTTCTCCCCTATCTATTTTTTATGTGGAATGTTACTTTATAAAATGACTTGAAGGCATCTACTCTACACTTATTTTTATTTTGTCTCCTTTTTCTGTTTTCCCCCATCAATTTCGTTATCATGTAGGTGGCAGTTTTTTTTAAAGAATTTTCAATAACATTTTTATCTATTTCTGAAAAGGCATTTCGATAATAAAAATGAAATATTAGAAATATAACCAATTGTATTGATTTTTTTATATACGTTTTCCATTTCTCTGTACGTATATATATATATATATATATATATATATATATATATATATATATATATATACATATATATATATATATACATATATATATATACATATATATATATACATATATATATACATATATATATATATACATATATATATATACATATATATATATACATATATATATACATATATATATATACATATATATATATACATATATATATACATATATATATATATATATATATATATATATATATGCGTACACATCTGTAAATTAATAGATATATAACTAATAATAAAACTATAAATACGGCTCTTACTAATAAGACACAGCCTCCTGAAGACGGTCGCGAGACCGAAAGCGCTCGAGGAATGGCCCACGGTACAACGTTAAGTGCCATACTCCACCAATTAACACCAGAAAATCGACGAATCGCTCGCCGCGTCGATAAATTAACAAGAAAGATAGCGAAGAAAGAAAACTCAGTGGTCTTCAACGACGCGTGTATAATAAATGACTTGCTGCCGAAATATACATACATATATATATATATATATATATATATGTGTGTGTGTGTGTGTGTGTGTGTGTGTGTGTGTGTGTATGTGTGTATGTGTGCGTGTGTGTGTGTGCGTGCAGATAAATATTCGGATTCTTATTGGCTAAACTTTTGTAACTAATGATTAGATCTTATATGTGTAAATATATGCGATATTTCAGTGTTTGCCATTTATTTTGTGATTTATGCGCAATGTGCTACATACTTTGAACCAATGATGCTTAGAACAGTAGTCCACCAACAATATTTATCATTTTCAGGTTATTTAATGATGGAACTCAATCATTTTTGTAGAAAAAAAAAACTAATGCTTCTACTTGCGAATAATTCTACATAATTATCCACGCTGTAAATGTATGTTTTGTGTACAATGGGTTTGTAGTTTAAGTGTTTTTTTTTCAAACGTACATTTTGTAACAAATAGTCCATAAACGCTTGATCCTATCTAACTCATAAATGGTACCTTGACCGATGCTTCTTGCCCGGATGTTGTATTATCAGCTCGGATGGGAGTAATGGCAACTGAGAGAGTTAAGTAACGTTTGGCCTGGTCAGTACTTAATGAGTACCCATTTGCTGTATGCAAAATCTCTTCAGGAGTCTTCCGATATGTGGTCTTACTCCTCATCTTGTGTATTATTGTCAACATTAAACAATGGATGGACACTCTAGTGAAGACTCCGCTTCAGTAGAATTAACGCAAAGAACAAGAGAATCAATTTATATTCGTATAAAAAAAACCTATTTAGTTTGAGTTTTCTGTTTAAATAAAAATTTCGTACTAAATCAAGGTTTTCGAAATATCATGAATATAAAAATGACAATATAAACCTTTTACATTACAAAAGAGAATATTCCGAGTGTTTGAAGTTTAAATTTTATACGAACCATTTATTCTTTGCAGTAGTTTGCATTATTTTCAAAGATGTTTCTCTTACATTTTTCCCTTTAGGGTTTCTCTTTACTAACAAATTTATTTTACTTTTTTACTTTCAAATATATAAACATATAAAAGGAAGAATAGAAATAAAGAAGAATGTGTCACCCACTTGTCATATTTCAATGTCACTTAAAGTCTTCTCATATGGTCCAATCGACTCATCCTTTCCACTCACATGTGTGTGCCTTCAAAATAAAATTATGTCAAAATCTTCACTTTTTCTGAAGATGTTCGCCAACACAAACAGGTCAAATCTCGCGTTTTTGTTTTTCTCCTACACTTTAACCTGTTTTCCATTTGTCATTTATCACACACACACACACACATATATATATATATATCAAACTTTATAAAGATAGATATATTACTGAATTGTTTTTGTGTTTATTAAATATGCTTTGAGAAGTGAAGGATGCTAACTTCATATGAAGCTGACTCTCGTGTTTGTTCTTATTCAATTTTGTAGCCAGTTCTCAGCTGTCTGTGTTGTTTAGCTAGAACTAAAAATGACAGAGATCAGAAACTAAAGAGCTTTTATATAAGCAGACTAAAATATTATATTAGATGCGCAAGTCTATTCCCTGGATATCCGAATATAAAGAATATTGTTTCATTCAAGCAAGAGTCTCTACTGTCAACTGGATGCCGGTTGCAGCTCTTACGCCGGTAAATGTATATGTGATTCTATAGTTTCTATGTATTCCCTCGTTTCTTATATCTTTATAAACCCGGACCAAATATCACTTTGCAGTAATATGATTTTGAGTTTAAGTGTGGAATAAGCTATCAAAACCCCACTGTTACTTCAGTATGATTGACAAGGTTTGATCCGCTGTTCACCTATCGATATCGATTGATACGGAGGAGCATAGCGTATGTAAACATGTTAGATGTAAACAGATAACATAGAACTATTTGCAGTTTTTAAATCTAGAATAGAAAGTTTGTAATTTGAAGTCGGATAGATAAAGGCGCTTAAATAACTCGTTATATTCTGATTATGTAACAGAAAACTCTTTGTTAAGAAAATAGATCCATAGTTGTGAAGAAAATATGTGTTAAGTGTACACGAATTCGACCCTCTTTTCCCATGAATGTCCAGCAAAATAAAAATAAAAATACTGAGACCACATTGTAAACCATGAACTTGATAGGTGAAAAACATGCATAAACTCTTAATGTAACGTATATAAAACATGTGTATAATATGTGTACGTCTGTATTATTTCGATTATTCGGACTACTGTTCCCATCTTGGATGTTACTCACACATTTGACCGATGTAACCTCCGACCTTCATCAGGCGCACCTTGTCGAACTCGGGAATCTTCCTTTCGAACTCGGGAATAGATGCAGAATATCCACGCGGATCCCTGGCGTAACGGATATAAGTGCTTAGTAATAAACAGTTCTAAGTTACAGTTTTCTGGAGATTGAAGGTGCAATCCTCAGTGTGGCGATACCAAGAATAGGATTACGAATTGCTTGAGACTTCTATTCGGTCATGGCTGACGGAACGAGAGCAAGCTACCCGCGTGGATTAAGTAAACGGTTCCGTTCGAAATTCCTTACAGATTAACGAGTTCGACAGACGATTCCCGAGTTCGACATGATGCACCTGATGAAGGTCGGAGGTTATATCGGCCGTAACGTTGTGACAGTAACATCCAAGATATATTTTAAAGGAATGTTATCCTCTTTTATTCATTCTTTTCATGCCATATTTTTTTAGGAGTGCCACTAACGAAAATTAGGCGACTAGTATTTCTTCGGAGTTTTCCTTCTCCTAGATTAGTTGCGTTATCACAGATTAAGAATCAGGTATAGATTAATCATTATTATCAATATCAGGGGTTTTCCTAGCTCTTAAAACAGAAACCCCGCTTTAGTTTCCTTCGTTCTTGTTGGTGTCTGTTATTCAGGGGTGGGGCGATAGTCGCCACAGTAGGCACTGCGGTTTGGCGACGCTTTTCCCCCTATAGCTGGGTGTGTCAACATACAGCCCCTGTTATTCCAGAATGGTCACCAATCTGGTAATGACGAGGCTCGACGTTGCTTAGCTATGGTGATCTAACGAGAACCAGTCTGTCAACGTGATTATGATGTATGTGTATTAATATTGAACCCATAATTTGAAGAAGGATATACGTTTTCATTTATTTCTCGTGTAAGTGAAATAGTAGAATAAGTCCGTACTCGAACAGGACACGCTCGGTCCATTGTCGTGTCAGTACCCACTACGCTATTGTTACTTCTTCCTGCACATCTTATAACTTTTTAAAAAAGGCAAACATAAAATTATCGAACACGAACAGAATAAAAGTTGATTAGAGGTATTTTGCCAAAAGAATGTTACGTTTCCGTTGTCGCATTAACATCGACAACCAAAACTAATAGAAGTGTCCATTTCGGATCTTTGCCTTTTTCTTAATGGTCACTTTTCTGTTTCAAATGATAAAAGATGGTGTCGTCGCTTAATTCTGGCATCCATAAAAGATTGAATAATAGACTGAAGACAAAAAAGTGTTTCTTTGTACTCCATTGATATTATCTGGAAAATGTGATATTTAATTACGGCATGGCTACCAGGGAAGAAAACTACACAGGTTATAGTCCTCGGGAATGTGCACTTGAATCAAAGATGGCGGCTCGAATATGATTGTAGAGAAATAGGCATATAAAAAGTATCCGGAATAAAAGGGGATATACGAAAATGTGGCAGTGTATTGGTTAAACAAGGGTGAAAAGTAAGTTTTTATTAACCCGGAGAAATCAGTGTAAAATGAAGATCAAATAAAGGATATGAATAGAAAGAAGACATGGTAAAAAAAGGAATATTAGGAACGCGAGAATGGACGAATAAAAAAAACTAAACATCACCGAGTAAAAGAATGAACGAAAAATTAAATGGCAAAAAAGTAACTAAAATGAACCAACTAAATAAAACAAGATAAAGGAAAAACGAAAAAAAAGAAAGAATTATCACGAATTAACACGTGATGTGAAGACAGAAGAAAACTCAAATGAAAAAAATAGAACGGATGAATGAAATGAAATAAATTAAATAAAACAAAGAAAGAAAATAGCAAAAATATAGAAAAAAGGAATGAATAAAAGGGGACTAAATTTAAAAAAAAAGAATGAACAGAGAAGAAATAAAATCAGTAATAAATAGAAAGAAAGAAAGAAGAAAAGAAAGAAAGAGGAAACAAAAAATGAGGACAATAATATAACATTAATTTGAATTTTGGTGAAAAGAAAACAAATGTGGAAACTAAAGAAAGAAATGAAAAAAGTAAAATTACGAATCGACAAAATAAACAAGAAAGGTAAAAAGAAAGTGAAAGAAATCAGAAAACGAAAGACCGACAAAGGTAACCAGGATAATAAACCTGGATAAAAGCGAAAAAGGTGCGTTGTTTATGTTTACATTACATCAAGCATTTTCCAGTTATTTAATGCTGAATCGAGTCATGTTAATAACAGTTTATATACTTCAAGTTTCTCACATTTTCCATATAATGTTTGATTTAATTCGTGAATCATGGTGTAAATGTATGTCTAAATCACGGGATTTAGTTCCATGACAGATGATATTTAACTCATAGATGGGACCCAGAGAGATACGAGTTACCCCAACCTCACTCCGAGAAAAGAGTGGGCCTGCGAGGAATGTTAATTACGAGGTGACTTATCATACGCCAAATTTTGCCGAATTGAAGGCTCACCACCGGATATGGTTTAAATCATACCCAGAGCAGATTCTAATTAATCCATAGACGAAAACCTGAAAGCACTCCTACTCTAGCTCGGGACTGTTCTGAACGGAATGGTAACAGAGCGTTGACTGCACGCTAAAGAAAAAAGCTGCATCTTTTGTTTTAGAGAATTTTAGAATCGCAAAAGTCTGGGAATTAATAAGGAGAAAATCATCGATGTAAAACTGAAGATGATAATGAAGGAAGAGATGGCAGTGTAAAAAGAAGACGACGAAGATAAAAAATGAGTAGATAGAAAAATAGAAGACGAGGAAATAAAAGGAAAAGAAGAAGAAGAAGAAGAGAAGAAGAAGAAATAGAACAAGATAAAATAGAAGTAGAAATAGAAGACGAGGAAATGGAAGAAGAAGAAGAAGAACAACAACAACAACAACAAGAGAAAATAGAAGAAGAAATAGAAGACGAAGAAATGGAAAAAGCAGAAGAAGAAGAGAAAAAAGAAGAACAAGAACAAAAGAAAGTAGAAGAAGGAATATAAGACGAGGAAATAGAAGAAGAAGAAGAAAAAAAAGAAGATAAAGAATAAAAGTAATAAAACACGAGGAAATAGAAGAAGAAATATAAAGCGAGAAAATAGAAGAAGAAGAAGAAGAAGAAATAAAGAACGAGGCAATAAAAGAAGAAATAGAAGACGAAGAAATGGAAGAAGCAGAAGAAGAAGAAGAAGAAGAACAAGAAGAACAAGAAGAGAAAAAAAGAAGAACAAGAACAAGAACAAAAGAAAATAGAAGAAGAAATATATGACGAGGAAATAGAAGAAGAAGAAGAAGAAGAAGAAGAAGAAAAGAAGATAAAGAAGAAAAGTAATAAAACACGAGGCAATAAAAGAAGAAATATGAAGCGAGAAAATAGAAGAAGAAGAAGAAGAAGAAGAAGAAGAAGAAGAAAAGAAGATAAAGAATAAAAGTAATAAAACACGAGGCAATAAAAGAAGAAATATGAAGCGAGAAAATAGAAGAAGAAGAAGAAATAAAGAACGAGGCAATAAAAGAAGAAATAGAAGAAGAAGAAGAAAAATAAGAGGACATAGAAGAGAAACTGTTTTAGTATTTGTATTAAAGTGCGCAAATAGATACTAACCTTTTGAATAATAACCAAAAAAAACTGTTAAAAATATTTAACATGTTATTCAAACCTCAATTATCTGTTGCTCAAACAGAAAACAAAAGATGGCTCTCAACGAGAGGTAGTCTAATTTCATACCCTGGACAAATATTCTATGAATTGGAAATGGGTGAAAAGTATTGAATAAACAACGAACAAATACGGAAAATATTATCCATTTGAGCTGGATAAAAAAAGAATAGGAAATAATCAACAGAAAAAAAAAGAAATCTAATTCAGCTATAGAAATGGTTGACGTTAAAGCAAATGTAATCCAAGTTAATAAGCAGAAAAAATGATGAGAAAACGAAAATAAAAATCGTTAAAAAAATCAAAATAAATAAACGAAATTCATAAAGCAAGATGACAAAGTAATCGCGCATTTCGGGAACGTTGATAGTGTGACGTTTAATCAAATATGAAGAAGGGATTTCCAACCATTCAGATGCCACTCGGATTTTAAGCCAGAATTATTCGGTTGATCATAAATAAATGATTATTTCACTATAAAAAAACAAACAGTATTATTCCTTTATTCTATTCACAAAATAAGCAGAATTGTTAATACTCTCCAAAAAACGGTTAGTATTATTCTGCTATTCCAGAATAATTAGAAATATTTATAATCTAAGAAAACCAATTTCTAGAAGATTACTAAGAATATTCTGATTGAGCAGCAGAAAAAATTACAACTCAAATGTAGAAATAAAATTCTTAATTACATTGAGAAATTGTTAGAAGTATGTTGCTCATCCGAAATGAGCAAAAATGTTATTAGAAATATTATATATGCATATATATATATATATATATATATATATATATATATATATATATATATATACATGCAAACATTCTTTAAAATAACAGAATCTGTCTGTTTAATTATACCTTTTTATAATTTTTCATTTCTTCTGAAAAAAAAATGTTCTATAGGTTTTTAATACAAAAAAGACCATCAGAAAAATTGAAAAAATAAAAAAGGTATAATTAAACAGAGATATTCTGCTATTTTAACAATGTTTGCATAAATAAGAAAATGATGCCTGAATACACACAATTTATATATATATATATATATATATATATATATATATATATATATATATATATATACATATAAACAAAAATAACATCGAATATATAAACGAGAACGTATAAAAGTATTGTTTAATTATTATTTAAAGAATATATACTTCTACTTAAAACAATTGGGAATCACACATGCATAATTACCTACTAGACACTATCATTGAGTGTATACGGTTACTTTGTACAGGGGTTTATCAGGGAAACCTGACATGAGGATATTTCACCTTACAAGTAAACCCTGACCAAATATTCAAAATAACATAGTATTCAAAATTCAGAGCACAAATAAGATAACCTGGTATTAGGTTACTTCTTTCTCCAAGTAAACCCTGACTAAATATTCAGAATAATATAGTATTTACATCAGAAACAAGATCTTCTCGGTATGACTACCCAACATTGACTTATACCATAAATGCTGCATCTACTACAAGTGATGTTGCCTATAGAAACAGTGCTAAGCCAGATATTCTACCGTACTATATGAATTATTGTCTTAGAATCCGGTAAGTACAATAAACCACAAGAAAATATAGTATGACATAGTTAACTGATCAATTCGGGAGAGGAAACTTAGTGTTCTAAACTTCTTTTACTTGCTCGATTTTTTAGAAGTAGAGGAGAACTTTAATTGAACACTCGAATATCGATGTATCTCATATGGAGATCAGGTGTTAGCACCATGGAAAGTGCACTTCCATTTTTAAGAACTTCGAGTGCAGTAACATGAAACAAAAATTACATATATATATATATATATATATATATATATATATATATATATATATATATATATATATATAGTTTAAATTACCTACTGAAAAGTTTGAATTATCTACTGGAAAGTTTGAATTACCATCCTCATGTGAATTCGGTCTATCTGTACAAGCGGTTAAGGGTTGTCAGGACAACCTGACATTAAGATACTGCACCTTACAAGAAAACCCTGACAAAATATTCAAAATAACATAGTACTCGAAGCCAAATAAGTTCCTTTTCGAAACGGCTATACACTGGCTCATATAAGAAATGGTGCACCTTCTTTAAGTAATGTTACCTCAAGTAAAAGCACTTAGCTGGATTATCCACCAGACAGATGAATTCTTGTCCTGGAATCCTGTAAGACTAAGAGACCAAAATAAATATATACTATAACATAATTCACTGGTCACTTGGTGGGAGGAAATGTAATGTTCTTCATAAAGTCAACGTTTGAGAGGTAAGGGAGAACTTTAGTTGAACACTCTGCTATCTATGTTTCTCCTATAGAGATCAAGTGTTAGCACCAAGACGGGTCCCATTGATCTCTGTGACTTCATACGGAAGTAAAATAGAAAACAAAAATGTATATTTGAGAGAGTTTGAATTCCTAATGGACACCATTCTCGAAAGTCTACGGTCTCTCTGTACAAGGGTTTGTCAGGACAACCTGCCATAAGAATACTTCACTATACAAGTAAACTCTGACCAAATATTCATACTAACATAGTAGTCGAAGCTCAAATAATATCCCTTCGGCATTGCCACCCACTGACTCATAGGAGAGATAGTGCACCTTTTCCTAGTGAGGCTACCTCTAGTAACAGCATTAAACTACATACCCCACCAGGCTAGATGAATTATGCTCCTGGAATACGGCAAAACAAAGAAAATAACAAAATAAAGAAAATAACAAAATAAATATAAACTATAACACAGTTAAGTGGTCAATTGATGAGAGGAACAAGACTATTAATGGAACACTCGGATATCTATATATTTCATTAAAAATGAAATGTTACCTTCCCGAAGGACCTCTTGATCTCTGAGATGTAACTCAAGTGATGTATATATATATATATATAGCGTGAGATAAATATATATATATATATATATATATATATATGTGTGTGTGTGTGTGTGTGTGTGTGTGTGTGTGTATATAGTATCAAAATATATTTATGGCATTAAGGTGCAGAATAGAGGTTAGTGCAATATATATGTATATATATATACATATTATTTTAATTAATATTATTTTCATTATCCATATATATATATATATATATATATATGTGTGTGTGTGTGTATGTGTGAATGTGTTATCTTCAACAAGAATAGTCAGTGTTGCTATATATACAGTTTTTATGTAATTATGTAATTATTGGGTCTGTCCTTGACAATTCTTAAATATAGAAAATATAAATTAAAATAATTATTCTATTGTAATTATAACGTCGATCTTCTCAGGCTTATCCAATAGTTCGAAAGATTTGATGAAAGTTATCGTGTAATTTTTTACTCTTATTTACTCCACACGAGGTACATTGGCACTGGGACATAAGGGGATACTATTAGGGGCAATACCTACAGGGACACTATGTAGAGAGTTGAGCAGCGAGATGTCTGTTCGCATTACATTTAAATTTCTGCATGTTAGTACAGTCATGGAAGCAGGTAACAGGGAGGGAATTCCAAAGTCTAGCAGCTAGAGGAAAGAAACTATTAGAGTAAAAAGCTTTTACCCAATCTAGGGACCTCAACAGTGAAGTGGTGGGGTTTTGCTGCTTGTCTGGTTTATCGATGGTATTTATATCGAGGGGGCACAAGTGCAGAAAGTTCGTCGGAACACATTCCATTAAAGTACACAGGGATGCAACATTGCGGTGATGGGACATGGTTTGGAGCTTGGTTGAGAGTGCGACACCTATTAGATTGAGACTCTTTTTGGGACCCTGTCTCAGAGGGAGAGACTAGTGTTAGATGCACCAGCCCAGATGTGGCTGATAGGATACACCCGGCTCTAATAGATGTAGTGTAGTGCCTGCCTAATAGTATTCTTAAGCGTGGTCTCAAGCTCATCATTCACCAAACTTAATGATTACCTTAATACCAGACATTTCCTCAAAATTTGTTTTCTTAGACATTTAAGATAAAAAGCTGTCACAAAGACTTGTTTTATGTCTGAATTTAAAGTGTTTTCTTCAAAGACAAAAAACATTTTAGTAGTGTTTCATTTGATGTTGTTTGGTATAAGTATTGATTCGTCTTTTAAGGCAAACCTCTTTTGTTAAGTTCAGATGGTGATTATTCGATGTCAGATGAGCTTGTGGGAAAGATAGAGAATACCAATTGAGCAAAGTGAATCAACTAATGGTTTCTATTTAGTCAAAAGAAATCTAAAGTTCAATTTACAACACGTATTTTAGAGAATGGACGAAAGGGAGAAAGAAGGGAAGAGAGAAAGGAGAAAAAACGTAATGGAGAAAAAGAAAGAAAGAAAAATAAGATAATGTGTACGGAAACAAAAATGAAACAGAATGGAAATAGAGAAACAAAGAAGTAAGAGAATTGGAGTGAAAAGAAATAGGAGACATGAAATAATAGAAATAAAAAATATCGAAAGCATAGAAATATGAAAAAGATAAAGAGAAAAAATGAAATAGAAGAAAAAATAAAGAAAGAAAGGAAAAAGATAAAGACGAAAAATAAGATAAACAGACAGAGAATGGGAGAAGAAAGTGAAAGGAAAACGGAGGTAAAAACAGTAAAATAAATAAAAAATGAAAAAAGAAGGAAGACGAAAAGACAAAAGAGTAAAAAAAAAGTAAAAAGAAAAAAAAGAAAAGACGAAGAAAAAAGTGACGAAACATCTATTGATAATAGAGATTATGTATCTGTCTGCATGAAGACGAAACTATATTATTAGTTTTGATCGGTCTCTTTTTATATCTACTTATCAGCTCCTATATATACTCATTCCAAAACTTCCCCAAACATCATGCGTCTTTCAAATTTACATAATTAATTTGTTTTAAAGCTTCTAATAAATTAATATTCGCAAATATACACTCATGAGTTTTTTCAGATTTCTAGATGTATTTCAAGTATTTTCAAAGATAATAATCTTAATAAAAATTATGAATAGAATTAAAGACATTGTTTTTTTATATATATAATTGAGTTACGTAATTAAATTAGATTGTAATGGAATATGATGGAACAGCCGGCGACCATTTCAACACTTGATTATCCGCCCCCTGATTATTAAGTATAACATTCTATTTCGAACGCGCAAAAAGTTATATTTCAAGAAAGAGAGAGAGAAAAAAAAGAGAAAGAGAAATTGAGAGAGACAGAGAAAGAAAGAGAGAAAGAGAGAGAAGAGAGAGAAGAGAGAGAAGAGAGAGATGGGCAGAAGACAGGGGTGCGTTATTTGATTAATAACATGTAAACCACACATTCTCTTATATTTATCGTACAAGTCGATCAAAAATGATATATTTACTTTGATTTTTTTATTAAAACGTTTTGGGTACGGTTTTTTTTAATCTTATTAGAATGTATGTTTTAAAGCACACATTTATTGAATCAAATTGTTTAATTTAAAAAAATAAACGATTTAAAAATTACATTTTTTTTTGTAAAAAGCAAAAGACAAACACATTTTACTGAGCAATTAAATAACTTCATTAAGAATCGTGTTCACTGTATTTTCTTTAATTGTTGATTTTATTTAGGTACACCCTTTTTTATTTGAAAAATTTCAAATATTATTATCTTTTTACGACCTTAACTGACTTGAGGATTTTTTGTTTTATATTTTGCGCCGTAAACGGTAACTTTTGTTTTAAAATTATGTTTTTATTATTCTGTGTTTTATTTATTGAGATAAAGGATGGAATGGTAAAAAATGAATGAAAAAACAAACACATTTTACTGAGAAATTAAATTAAAAAACTAGCAAAAATATACGACCGGAGGGAGCATATATCTTCTAGTATGAATAATGGGATAACGATCAATAACTGGTGTACTTTGTGCCACTGGGGAGAGAGGGGGGATATAGATAGAGGAGAGATAAAATAGGATTAAGAATAAAGAAAGAATGGAAACAGAAAATTCAAAACAGAAAAGAAGGAAAACAAAAAGAAAAGAAGGAAGAAAATAAAAAAGAATAAGTAAAGAAAGGGGGAGGGAGAAGAAACACGAATTGAACGATAAAAGAGAACCATATATAACGGTAAAGAAATCTGTGTCAAGCTGAAACCCATTGGAAGGGGGCAAAAAATAAATAGGAAAAAAGACGGAAGAAATTGAAATAAAAGGATCGAAAAAATAAAATTTTAAAATAGAATAAATAATGTATTTTAGTTATCAAACATGCAAACTATATTTAACTTAGTAAAAATAAGGGTGCAATTTAATATCAACAAAAAGAATGGAATTTAAGGAGAGACTTCACATTATTTAACATTTGCCAGATCTTTCAATAGTAGTCGAAAGCAAAGGCGTTTTGAAACTATCGTAGAGACTATATCGGTCGCACGATTGGTGTGTCACCTTGGGCTGTCACGCGTAAGTTTCAAATAGCATTTTCGGTGGTCTGTCACGCGTAAGTTTAAAATAGCATTTTTGATGGCCTGTCACGCGTAAGTTTCAAATAGCATTTTCGGTGGTATGTCACGCGTAAGTTTCAAATAGCATTTTCGGTTGTCTGTCACGCGTAAGTTTCAAATAGCATTTTCGGTGGTCTGTCACGCGTAAGTTTAAATTTACATTTTCGTTGGTCTGTAACATGGGTAAGTTTCAAATAGCATTTTCGTGAGTCCGTCACACGTAAGTTTCAAATAGTATTTTGTTGGTCTTTCACACGTTAGTTTCAAATAGCCTTATCGTAGGTCTGTCACGCGTAAGTTTCAAATAAAATTTAGATCTGTTCTGTCATTCGTAAGTTTGAAATAGCATTTTCATTCGATCTGTCCCACGTAAGTTTCAAAAAGAATTTTCGTTTAGTTTCTCACGCGTAAGATTAAAATAGAATTTCATGTGGTCTGTCACGCATAAGTTTCAAATAGCATTTTGTTTTTTTCTGTCACGTGTAAATTTCAAATAGCATTTTCGTTGGTCTGTCCCACGTAAGTTTTAAATAGCATTTTGTTTTTTTTCTGTCACGTGTAAATTTCAAATAGCATTTTCGTTGGTCTGTAACACGTAAGTTTGAAATAGCATTTTTGTTGGATTGTCACACGTAAGTTTCAAATAGCATTTTTGTCATTCTGTCACGCGTAAATGTCCAATAACTTTTTGATTGATCTGTCACGCGTGAGTTTCAAATACAATTTTCATCGCTAAACGCGCAGATTAAATAGACGCATCTAAAGAATAGCAATTCTTGTTGTTTTATTGTACTGTAATGTTTACGATTTTATGAAAACAAAATATGCAAAATAATCATTTTTTTCTTTTTCTTCTTCGAACAAGTACCTTGCTTGACAACTCTCAATAATTGTATAAAGTGAATGTGCCCTACGATTAAAAGCCAGAATATTATGTGTGTGTGTGAGTGTGTGTATGTGTGTGTGTGGGGGGGGGGGTAAAGAAATTGATCGGCACCCAATATGGACATATATCAGATAGATTCTTCATGGTAATGGTAAATTTACGAGTTCCTAATCGGTCAGGAATTATGACACGTACTCTAATGCCGGGTTGACTAACACCTTGTCTACGCCTTCTGTGTCGAAACGATGCTTGTTTTTTTGTTATTTTCTGTTACTGTATTAAATTATCAATTCTTTTAGTTGATGTAATGTCGAATCCAGTCAAAGCTTTTATGATTCAAGTTTTTAATATTTTCAAGCATTTATTCACGGTGTTTGATTAAATTAGTTATTCATGAGGTTAATGTATATTGTACCCCACTCCTGTAGCTTTCGTGACGTCACCAGTTCGGCCGTTCCGGGTTCGGTTGGTCCCTCGGTATTGTTCGGGAGAAGTTGCCGTTCTGATGAAGGCTGCCGATATTGAAACGCCTGGTTCAGCGACTACTCACTCCCACGTTGTGTTTGTTTAGATCAGTGAGCAATCAACCGGGTTGGGTCAGCAACCTTGTCTCGCTGTGAAGAGAAGGGTCATTTCAGGCAGAACAGTTGAATGGAAGGAATTGTCCGTAACGACTTTGTTTGTTTGTTTGGTTTTCTTAGAAGAATAATTATCTAAAAAATAATAATTAAAAATAATGTACACTGGTTTGTTTACAAAGCAAGGTCGTTCGATAATATCAAAGTTTAACTCTGTGTGTTAGTCGGATCGACGGATGCTAATAATTCTGGATGTCAGGATGGTTGTCAGTGAAAATCTGTTCTAAGTTCGGGACGAGAAAATAACATATACACGAACTATTATGATGGCTTCGGTGAGGAGAAATACAGAGCAAGTTCTTTCGTCCGATTCTCTCGTAATTGACTGACGTCCCCGATTCTCTTTCTCCGACTGTCGGCGTCAGCGGCCGACGGCCGCTCACTGACTGTATGTCTGTAACTAAACTATCCTTCGTTTGGCTTTTCATCGGGACACGTCCCGCCTCTACCTGGGAGGGGAGGAGGTCACGGTGGTCTCCGATTTTATCCTGAGAAATAAATTTTATTGCGTTTATCCAGAGCTTCTAAAAGTCATTTTGACACAGCTGAGAGATATCAGGACTGTCCCCGCAGGGTAACTAACCAGCGGTCATCTTAGATGATCTACTTTAGATCAATTGACCTGATTCGAGATTAAACACTTGACTGTCATTTCTAACTCCTGTTGAGTTCAGCTGTCACTCTCATATCGACTTGAGAAATTAATTCTTTTTTCTTTATCAAATTAATACAATTCGGTTTTCTTCTCATCACCGACTGTGCGATACGTTCACAGATTTTTATGGTTTCTTTCTGTCTATTCATACTAGCGCAGTAATTGAACTATCAACCTTCGTAGGCTAACGGTCAACTCATACCGACGCGGCCCGACACTGTCACATGTGTATACAATAGGATTAAGCTTCATATGAAAGCTTTTTATGTCCTAATCAGTCACCGCTTATCAAGACCAAAATGCCACTCGAGAATAAGTGTAAATACGTTTGTCAGCTTGAGAATTTGAAACGATGGCAGAATTTTATTATGTACGAGGACGGCTCAACAAGATTTTTTTATTTTTTTATAGAAATTGCTCTAGATAAGGCATGAAGCCACTTGGTATAAGGAGCTAAAAAAATACTACTTCAAAGTAAGAAACTATCTAACGTTAAGTGTTAGATGGATAGAACTCGACCCAGAAAAAAGCAATTTTCTCCTCTTTGTCAGAAACATCGCTCATTGAATGTGAGGACTAAAGGACATAAACATTGGACTTAAAAACGCCCATGTTCTAGTCAGCCGGGAAACAGCTCAGTGGTTTGTTTTCTACAAACGGGTAGTTCTTGGAGAGAAACTTGGGCCATGGAAATTTTGTTTAGTTTTAGCTACACAGCAGAGATTCGATTTAACCAATAGATAAAACGCTGACATGTTCCGTCACTCTGGGTGAAAATGGATCTGTGAATAGTGAAAACTTCGTGTTGTTCCCCCTTGTTCGAAATTTCCAAATATGTGATGTTTCTTGTCATAGGACATCAAAAGGATGCACATGCAACGTGCAAATGATTTAACAATGCTATAGTTTATTTCACCTTGATATTTTTTTTTAATTTAAAATGGTTAGTCAGTTTACATTTTAAAGCTATCATCATTATAGCTTACAGTATTTATAATAAACAGTAAGCAAGTTCGGCAGTTATAGTTTCCTAATCTTTATTATTTGTATTATTCGGACTACCGTTCTCATATTGGGGATATTCTCACAACGTTCCGACCGTTGTAACCTCCGACCTTCTTCGGGTGCATCCTGTTGAATTCGAGAATCCTAATGACGAACTCAGAAATATGTATGGAATTTCGAACGGAATCATTTTATTTAATCTACGGGGGTTGCTTGCTCTCGTTCTGTCGACAGTCTGTAGTTATTTGTAATTGCTTTCTTGGTATCGCCCGCACTGAGGATTGAACCATCAACATCCAGAAGACTATCACTTAGAACTGATATACTAAGAACTTATATCAGTTACGCCAAAGTCCTAATCTAAAAAAATTCCGAAACATAGTTTTCTCGTGTACTAATGTTATAATCACAGTTTGATTGAAGTAATTATAGTTTTTTTTTATATTTCAATATGTTTTAATATACATAATTTTAAGAATGTGTAATTTTAAATGATGGGTCACCGGTTACCAAAGCCTGGGAACCACTCAAGGATAAGGGTTAAAAATAAATTTTGGTTGGACGAAGATCACTGCCACGAGAGGATTCGAAACAATGGCAGAAGATTACTTAAGGAGACTTAATTTTCCAAGAAGACGGTTTAACAAGTATTTGTTTACATTAGACTTGAAGACGGTCATGCTGTAGTCGGTTGGGAAGTAGACTGGTGGTATATTGTTCCACAGATTATATGTTAGAGGAAATAAACTTTTTTTATGGAAGTTCAGTTTGTTTTGGTACAGAGAGAGAGGTAAGTTATTTGCTATGGTTGTAGAGAGACGAGTTCTTGCTGTGAATGTTATACAGGAAAGAAAAGCGGACTCAGTCGAGTACCTACCCTTTATTGGATTAATACAGAAGTAAACATGAATTTACAACTATACTTTTCAAGCCATTATTTCTTTGTTTTTCTCTTATGAACCTGAATTATTTTATTTTAGCTAGATATATTACACAATTTTTTTTATTAACTATCCATAAACCCGGGCAACGCCAAGTAATCCTACTTGTATAAAAGAAAGACAAAAAACGTTTTATTTTCAAACAGATGCCGCGTGTTATCGTAGAATTACAGATAAATAATTTATATTTTTTCATGTATCCGTCTGTTGTCTTCATCTTGGTAAGTTTCATTATACCAACGTTTCAGCTGTTGTATCTTCCTGCCTTCTTCGAATGCCTTTCGTTTCACTTGGTAACTTTCTGGGCATTCTGAATTCTGCGTTTCATCTTATCAAGATGTATCAAATGTTTTGAGCATTTTCAGAAAGAGTGACTAACGTTTTTCATTGTTGCCCTCTTAATAGTTTGAATTTGCAACTAGTTTACAGTGTGTGTTCTTACAAACCGTCAAACAAATACCAGCGTGTAAAACCTTAAACCGATGATGATGATGATGATGATGATGATGATGATGATGATGATGATGATGATGATGATGATGATGATGATGATGATGATGATGATGATGATGATGATGATTTTTTTTCTTGAACTCAGTATCTTTTTATAGATGTTTTCTTGTCTTTTAAATTATTCTGGCGTCGCAAAATCGTAGTAAATACGTTTTTACATGCCTTTTTATCTATCACGGACTAATGTCCGTTCTTTGCGGTCGTCCATTTTATCAAACAAAGAGAAACGTTTATGACTATTTTTTGTCAGTTTATTTTTTTTATGTTATATGTTCATTTCCTTATGTTTAGATTCCTCTGAGAATGCTTTGATGCCTCAGTTAAAGAACGAAACAGAATGTCTTCATGCCAAGCCTGTTATGACTCGTATCATTCAATGTTAGAGGTGGCTAGCTCAAGTTGGAACGTAAGAGTGTGGCTTAAATGGAGGTGCATACGGAATTGATCAGTCAGTTCAACCACGCAGAATAAACGTATTTAAATAAATTAATCTCATTTAGAATGGCACAACTTCCACTGTCTTCCTGTCATGTGTCATGCGTATGGTATTAAGCTGTATTCGCTAGTGAGGTTCCTATTAAGGAGGTTTAGGTTTTGTCAGTTTGTTTATTTTATGTCATATCAACCCTTTTCCTGTTATTTTTCTAAAGGCTTTTCATGCTATAGGTTATTGATATCCCTATGTACTTGTTGCCCCACAAATATAAGTTGGACATCAGTTAGGTTTTTATACGTTGAGGAATCCAATACGCTAACCTTAAAAGGGGCACTGGATGAAAATAACACCTCTATAGTCTCGTCAGTACTCAGTCGGGAATAAGGCCACCTCAAGTGACAGTTAATAGAAAGGGGGAGGTTATGCCTCGACATGTAGCATACTACATTTTTTTATATCTTCAAATAGTAATTCATTGTGTAAATTTCTGTGAAAGTTACAAATGAGGTGTTTCAGTGCAAAACGCGATAAATCTAAATTCTTTCAACTGAAAATTTACAATAAAAGGACGAACATATCAAATCAGGACTTTGAGTAAAGGATTAGATTAAGTGAAAGTACTAAAAAACAACTCATGTTAAAAGTGATTTTTGGATGCTGTAGAGTGTTGAAAGTCAACATTGTTGGTAGAGATAGCTTCGTAATTCGAACACTTTAAATATAAACATGTATTTATATACTTTGATATTTTTATATGTTTTATTATCAGTTTTAAAAAGTTCTCTTATAAAAGTTCCCTTATAAAAGCAAGATCAATGCACTTCGGCGAGAACATGTATTATTTCGTCTGTAGTTTAACAGTCAATAAACATTGATCGTTATTCTCTGTTAAGCTTGTATCAATGCGTGATCCTTGTATTACTTTTGCTTTGTTTTGATTGTCCTAATGTAGGTTTCATTACGATTAGGAATTTGTTACGTTTATCGTTGCTTAAAGTACATTTTTGTTAATTGTCATGCCTAAGTCATAAACAGAATCTAAAGCTTTATTGTGCATGAATGAAACCCCTACGTTTCATTTAGTTGTCCACCTTAATACGGAGTTGTAGAACCTGTCAGGCTCTCATATATGTGTTAATTGGAATATTCCTTCAGTATGACATAAAAAATATTTGGTGGCGAGGCCCTATTTCATAGATTCCGGAAGTGTGGAGTAAGCACTTAGTTGCCATTACGTCGAAGTCCACCTTGATACGTCGTATTAGTACCTGTCATCGTTCAATCTATGGGTTAAATATAATCAGTTTTGTGTATGAGATAAAACTACATTCGGTGGTAAACATCTACATAGGTAATAACTTCTAAGAGAAAACATCATGACACGATAGATCAAGAATTAGAAGCATAAAATATATTTATTTCAAAATAATTGTAGAGGAAAAGAAAATAAAGAAAACTCCAGCGAGTGACAAAATCGTAGTACCAAAAAACAGGTATATAGATATGAATAATTTGTTTTGAATAAATGTCATGCTCATATTCGAATATAAAAGACGATTAACGTTAGCAATCTTTAGAGTAGACAAAACGAAATAGAATCTAATGACAAACTACACCAACTACACCAAAATGACAAAACTACACAAACTACACTAACAACAGCGAACTGACAAAATGACAAAATAGCAAAACTACACAAACTACACTAACAACAGCGAACTGACAAAATGACAAAATGACAAAATAGCAAAACTACACAAACTACACTAACAACAGCGAACTGACAAAATGACAAAATGACAAAACTACACAAACTAAACTAACAACAGCGAACTGACAAAATGACAAAATAGCAAAACTACACAAACTACACCAACAAGAGCGAACTGACAAAATGACAAAATAGCAAAACTACACAAACTACACCAACAACAGCGAACTGACACAATGACAAAATAGCTAAACTACACAAACTACACTAACAACAGTGAACTGACACAATGACAAAATAGCAAAACTACACAAACCACACCAACAACAGCGAACTTACACAATGACAAAATAGCAAAACTACACAAACTACACCAACAACAGCGAACTGACACAATGACAAAATAGCAAAACTACACAAACTACACCAACAACAGCGAACTTACACAATGACAAAATAGCAAAACTACACAAACTACACCAACAACAGCGAACTTACACAATGACAAAATAGCAAAACTACACCAACAACAGCGAACTGACACAATGACAAAACAGCAAAACTACACAAACTACACCAACAAGAGCGAACTGACAAAATGACAAAATAGCAAAACTACACAAACTACACCAACCACAGCGAACTGACACAATGACAAAATAGCAAAACTACACAAACTACACCAACAACAGCGAACTTACACAATGACAAAATAGCAAAACTACACCAACAACAGCGAACTTACACAATGACAAAATAGCAAAACTACACCAACAACAGCGAACTTACACAATGACAAAATAGCAAAACTACACCAACAACAGCGAACTTACACAATGACAAAATAGCAAAACTACACCAACAACAGCGAACTGACACAATGACAAAACAGCAAAACTACACAAACTACACCAACAAGAGCGAACTGACAAAATGACAAAATAGCAAAACTACACAAACTACACCAACAACAGCGAACTTACACAATGACAAAATAGCAAAACTACACAAACTACACCAACAACAGCGAACTTACACAATGACAAAATAGCAAAACTACACAAACTACACCAACAACAGCGAACTTACACAATGACAAAATAGCAAAACTACACCAACAACAGCGAACTGACACAATGACAAAACAGCAAAACTACACAAACTACACCAACAAGAGCGAACTGACAAAATGACAAAATAGCAAAACTACACAAACTACACCAACAACAGCGAACTGACACAATGACAAAATAGCAAAACTACACAAACTACACCAACAACAGCGAACTTACACAATGACAAAATAGCAAAACTACACAAACTACACCAACAACAGCGAACTGACACAATGACAAAATAGCAAAACTACACAAACTACACCAACAACAGCGAACTTACACAATGACAAAATAGCAAAACTACACAAACTACACCAACAACAGCGAACTTACACAATGACAAAATAGCAAAACTACACCAACAACAGCGAACTGACACAATGACAAAACAGCAAAACTACACAAACTACACCAACAAGAGCGAACTGACAAAATGACAAAATAGCAAAACTACACAAACTACACCAACAACAGCGAACTGACACAATGACAAAATAGCAAAACTACACAAACTACACCAACAACAGCGAACTGACACAATGACAAAATGACAAAACTACACTAACAACACCAAACTGGCAAAGAAATGACAAAACTACATCAACTACACTAAACTAATGACAAAAAAATGCTTACAGACTCTAAAACAGACAAAACTACACCAAACATGGGATGAGACTCGGTTTCGAACATGTGCTTTAGCATGATCCAGTGTTGTCTTAGTTATAAAACTGGAAATAATACACTGAGCAAAGTCAATATTTGTCGCTTTGCGAACGTTCCATGGTTTGTTTACCATAATTATTCATATTTGTACCGGCAGCGTGTACGGAAGTTACTTGAATGCATTAAGTAAATAATGGCTTTTCAAATCTGACAATTTATCTTTCGAGTAAATCTGTATTAAATGATACTTGTGTCATTCGTTGGCATATAATAGAATACGAAACTACCGGTCACCCATTGGGTCACAATTTCTCCCACTATCTATTCCATTTATGCCAGTTTATTCCAGTTTGATTTCATTCTAAAATTCATAAATCATAACATGTACGTAATTTTACATAATTTTACATAATTTTTTTTTACTTCTTTATTATGAATAGATATAATAATATAAAATTAAATGGACTTATTATTTTCCTATTACAGTTACATACGTGTTTACGATGTGTACGAAGACGCTGTCTTAATTAGATGTCAAAATGAAACAATTAAGGAGCAACTCTGAAAAAAAGAGTTACTATTTCTCTAAATTTCTACAGAAACATAAAAATATAAGAGTAGTTGTAATACAGGGATAAAAGGCGAGAAAAATACATAGATAGCTACGTGAGTGATAGGTGACTTGTTCAGTTAATTAGAAATTACGGCTAATTGGAAATAATAAAATAGAGTTTCTTTTTTAATATGACTCTAGCTAAGTACTAAAGGAATATTTTAGTATGTATTTTCTTTCATTAAACTATATAGGAAGGGCGACTTTATGATACAAACGTTGATTCACTCAGTTTTACTATAGAAATAGATAATAATCCATATAATTGCTGTCCCTGTCTTCTTTTTTTGTTTATAAACTCATCCTAGGGTTTGAGAGATAAGCCCCTCATAGCTGCGTATATTCTGCAACAACATTACTCAGGGTAATTAAATAAGTATATTTCATTTTTATCAAAAGAGTAAAACATTATCATAGGGTTCTTTGTTCACGCTTGACATCCATAAAAAGGAAATGTGGCGTTTTACTTGATGTTATTAACTTTTAGAGCATCTTTAATAATGTAGAAGTATAGAGGCTATGTTTTGATATTTAATTTACATGCGTGTTTACGGTGTGTACGAACACACTATGTAAAGTAGATTAAATAAGAGGGTCACTCTTTCTCTAAATACCGACAGTGACATTAAACGCTACTAGAGAGTAGTTGTATAAAGACACACACTGAGAGATGGAGATAGAAATGTATAGATAACTAAGTGAGATATGTGTGACTTTTTAAGTTTCTTGCAAATTACGGTTTATTAGAAAAATTAAAATAGAATTATTTGACATATAACTAAATTCCAGAACTAAGTAACATTTTAGCATGTATTTCAGGTCATTAAAATATATAGGAAAAGAGCTTAGCGAGAATAAACGTTGATTTACTCACTTTTTGTATAATACTAGATATATCGATTAAGGTACAGATTCAATAGGTGTATCTTGTGTATATCTGTTCTTGTATTTTTAAAGTACTGTTCACATTTTTCTCTCTTTTTCTTATTGTCATCCAAAACAATGATTTCCGAATGAGAAAACGCCATCTGGTGAATTTAAAATGAACTACTATTTGCATTTCTTTCCATCTATTTCTTTTATTATTATTACTTCTTTTTAGCAAATGCAGCTTTATTGATATTTCCAAGAAAATCAAGCATAGAAAAAACTTTTAACTGTTTTGCTAAATTTTTATTGGGGGGAAAAAATGAAGCCTTCTTTTTTTATTTATGAATATGAAGTAGTCAATTATGCGCGTATTTTTGTAGAGGCATCGTTTACAAAAATTATAACTTGTCAACCGAACCGTGTAAATTACACGTAATTATTATTCCCATTTAATATGTTGTCGTTGTTTATGTATTATCGTAAACGAATTGATAATATATCTGCCTGTCATTGGTAGTTGCATTTACGTAAGAATATTTATCTCATTTCTTTAAGTTTTTACGCACATGATTGAAACATAGCGATTAGGAAATACAAATATTATTTTGCCTTAAATATTAGGTTTACAATTTAATCTAAAGAGAAAGAAAAACTTTATGTACATAAGATATGAATGTAAAACATTAGCGACATCAGACATGAATTACTTAAATCGATATTTCTTTGAAGCTGCGCGGGTCAGACTATCATTCCAAATAGGAAAGTAACATGTGATAAGAGACCTTCCTACTCAGGCTATTATTATGTAAGTATGAAGCTTTTTTGTAATGCTGAATTCCAATCGTATCGACGCTAGTGCGGTCATTTGCACTCTAATATGTTTGCGAACTCTGTAAACCCGGATTAATTATCACAGAGCAAAATAGAAACTTATGTTCCACTAATCGCATACATTAAATCGTGGTTAAATCCAAGATTTGTATGTTCTTGTGACTTCCTGTTTAATCGTGCGCGTCATCTGACGTACGGATCACCAGAAATGAAAAATAAAACTTTTTTGTTAGCATTTCTGAATAAAATATTACTATTTACACTTTCACATTTATAAAACTTTTTTTTTAATTTCGACATCCGTTTCTTTTTTTAATTACTAATTATTGATTGGTTTCCCATAAGATAACGTTAAAATTAAATTAATGGAGAAGTTAGTTTCAGATATAATTCAAGCTGCAGAAGTATTCTGTATGAATATAAATTTGCATGATTTAATACTACAAACAAGAGACACTAATAGATCAATGAAACTTTACCTATAAGAGTTTCTTTGGTGGCGCCGAACAAAGAACAATTTTTCGGAAACATGTTATATGGAATTGGAAAGTGTTATGAAGTGTAATAAAAAGTGACGAAAAGAAGAAAAAAAGAACTTCCGGTTGATAATTTGTTTGTTAAAATTAATTAAATAAAATGTATTTTTTAATGTAAAAACAAAAGAACTTTCGGTTTATAATTTGTTTGTTAAAATTAATTCAATAACATGTCTTATTATAGCGTAGCGTAAGAAATAAAGAACTTTTAGTTGATAATTTGTTTGGTAAAATTAATTCAATAAAATTCAATGTTTTTCAATGTAAAAAAAAACTTTACGTTGATAATTTGTTTCTTAAAATTAATTCAATAAAATGTTTTATTATTATAGCATATGTTTCTATTTATTTCAAACACTTAAATTAATAATAAAATGTGTTTTTTTTGCAATGTAAATATTATTTCTGTATTACTATATTAAACTTAAAAAATTATAAAACAAATGTATTATTATTATTAAATAATATACCATACACTAGACAAGGCAATTGAAGAGCGGGCGCTAGCGCTTGATATATCCAAAGCTTTTGACAATGTCTGGCATAAATGTCTTCTCAAAAAAGTTATTTAATATTGTATTACAGGACGAAGGAACAATAATAATAACAACAAAATTCGCATAAAGAAATGCTAACAAAAAAGTGTTATTTTTAATTTCTGGTCATCCGTACGTCAGATGACGCGCACGATTAAACAGGAAGTCACCGGGATATAAACATCTTGGATTTAACCTAAATTGTTTACAATATTGAATTGGTTTCGGCATTAAATAAGGCACTGAAGCTAAAACAAACCGTTTAAAAATAAACCATGGTAAACTTAAAATCATTATAGCATGAATACAGATTGAAACACTAATTCAGCTTTAAGTAAAATAAGTAAAGCATTTCTTCTTAAATTCATATTTTTTACTAAATCGTTTACAATAATCAATGTGCATTGACATCAAATAAGTGTTGGTATATGGTAAACAAAAAACAAAATATAACTGAACAATTAAATAAACATAATCGACGTTAAACATGTGCACATATTTAATAGCTGTAATTTACTCGTATATTTTTTATATTTGTTCATATATATATATATCATTATATTAGACGAATACCTGTCTCAAAAAATGGTAGGATTAATTCCTCAAACAGAATAGTAGTGAACCACTATTAATGTTCTTTTATGTAGATTACAAGTACGATTTACTGATATTTAAACTTATGTCCAAAGCCATTATTCTAATTTTGTTTAAAATCCATTTCATGATTTTTATTCTAGAAAATATCTCATTTTTAAAGTTTAAGCTTAAGGGCTCTTAAAAAGAAATTCTAGTTAAGGGAGTATTTCTTCATTAGTGTTATTTAATATGAATCCATAGTCATTAAAAGCGATTGCCCGTTATCTCTTAAATACTAAACTTGTTTCTAACCATCAGTGTGGATTTAGGCATAAACGGTCTATTGCGGATATCCTAATGGTAATCTCTGAACGGATATACCATACACTGGACAAGGCATGGGAAGCTAGGGCGCTAGCGCATGATATATTCAAAGCCTTTGACAATGTTTGGCATAAAGGTCTTCTCATAAAAATTATTTAATAGGGTATTACTGGACGAATATTCAATATAATTAGATCCTTTCTATCCAGAAGAAATATTCAGGTTGTCCTCGATGGCTGTTCATCTAAACAACATTACATAAATTTAGGTGTACCTCAGGGATCGACTCTAGATCTGTATTGTTCTTTATTTTCAAAAACTCTATCCCTGATGACATTGTATATTTGCTGACGACACAATGCTCTACTCTTGTCATGTGAGTAAAACGGACCCACACATATCCGAGGCAATGGCTGAATCCTTAGAAAGTGACCTCCAGGCTGTAGTGAATTGGGGTCATAAATGGTTGGTAACATTTAATGCTGCTAAGACAAAGTTCCTTTCAATAACTACAAGAAACCTCTTGTATCAGCGATTGTCATGGCAAATAACACCCTACCTGAGAGTCCAACGTTCAAACTCCTCGGCCTAACATTCACAGCTATAATGAATTGAAACAAATACATAGACGATAATGCCAAGGCTGCTGCAAAGAAAGTTGGATCCCTCTACCGTGCTCGAAAACTTCTCACACCTAACAGTATCCTATGCTTCTATAAAGTGACCATCTGCCCATCATTGGTGTATTGTTGTCAGATCTGGGCTGGTGCACCATCCACTAGTCTCTCCCTGATTCTCGTCTACAAAAGTGACATAAAAGTTGTGCAAAACTGTTCTGTTCGGTGTATTTATTTTAGTTTTAGTTTAATATGTTTATTATTCATTTATTTGTTTTATATTCCGGAAATTAGCATCTGATGTTAGTCTTATTACTAGCTGTTACTACCCGGCGTTGCCCGGGA
>OY744528.1:98716109-98816109 GCA_963556195.1 Sepiola atlantica | reverse complement strand
GTATATAATTATTATTTTGCTTGTATATAATTATTATTTTGCTTGTATACAATTATTATTTTGCTTGTATATAATTATTATTTTGCTTGTATATAATTATTATTTTGCTTGTATACAATTATTATTTTGCTTGTATATAATTATTATTTTGCTTGTATATAATTATTATTTTGCTTGTATACAATTATTATTTTGCTTGTATATAATTATTATTTTGCTTGTATATAATTATTATTTTGCTTGTATATAATTATTATTTTGCTTGTATATAATTATTATTTTGCTTGTATACAATTATTATTTTGCTTGTATATAATTATTATTTTGCTTGTATATAATTATTATTTTGCTTGTATACAATTATTATTTTGCTTGTATACAATTATTATTTTGCTTGTATATAATTATTATTTTGCTTGTATATAATTATTATTTTGCTTGTATACAATTATTATTTTGCTTGTATATAATTATTATTTTGCTTGTATATAATTATTATTTTGCTTGTATACAATTATTATTTTGCTTGTATATAATTATTATTTTGCTTGTATATAATTATTATTTTGCTTGTATACAATTATTATTTTGCTTGTATATAATTATTATTTTGCTTGTATATAATTATTATTTTGCTTGTATACAATTATTATTTTGCTTGTATATAATTATTATTTTGCTTGTATATAATTATTATTTTGCTTGTATACAATTATTATTTTGCTTGTATATAATTATTATTTTGCTTGTATACAATTATTATTTTGCTTGTATACAATTATTATTTTGCTTGTATATAATTATTATTTTGCTTGTATACAATTATTATTTTGCTTGTATATAATTATTATTTTGCTTGTATACAATTATTATTTTGCTTGTATACAATTATTATTTTGCTTGTATACAATTTTTTTTTGCTTGTATATAATTATTATTTTGCTTGTATATAATTATTTTTTGTTAGTATATAATTATTATTTTGCTTGTATATAATTATTATTTGCTTGTATATAATTATTTTTTGCTTGTATATAATTATTTTTTACTTGTATATAATTATTATTTTGCTTGTATATAATTATCTTTTGCTTGTATATAATTATTTTTTTACTTGTATATAATTATTTTTTTGCTTGTATATTATTATTTTTTGCTTGTATATAATTATTATTTTGCTTGTATATAATTATTATTTGCTTGTATATAATTATTTTTTGCTTGTATATAATTATTTTTTTGCTTGTATATAATTATTTTTTGCTTGTATATAATTATTTTTTGCTTGTATATAATTATTATTTGCTTGTATATAATTATTTTTTGCTTGTATATAATTAGTATTTGCTTGTATATAATTATTTTTTTGCTTGTATATAATTATTTTTTTGCTTGTATATAATTATTGTTTTACTTGTATATAATTATTATTTTGCTTGTATATAATTATTATTTGCTTGTATATAATTATTTTTTGCTTGTATATAATTATTATTTTGCTTGTATATAATTATTATTTGCTTGTATATAATTATTTTTGCTTGTATATAATTATTTTTTGCTTGTATATAATTATTTTTTGCTTGTATATAATTATTATTTGCTTGTATATAATTATTTTTTACTTGTATATAATTATTTTTTGCTTGTATAGAATTATTATTTTGCTTGTATATAATTATTTTTTGCTTGTATAGAATTATTATTTTGTATGTATATAATTATTATTTTGCTTGTATATCATGATTATTTTGCTTGTATATAATTATTTTTTGCTTGTATATAATTATTATTTTGCTTGTATATAATTATTACTTTGCTTGTATATAATTTTTTTCTTGTAAGTAATTATTATTTTGCTTGTATATAATCAGGATTCATTCGCGCGTATTTTAAATTTGCATATCATAAAACAAGACTTTTAAAATTCTTCCAATTGTATATAAACGAAATGTATATGTTGAAACGGCTTGTCAAGATGTTAGTTGCGTAAAAGATATCGACACAGTCTGTGTGCAGATGGTTTTCAATGGCTTCGGTTTTCATTGTATAAATACGCCACTGATATCTCATATCAATTCTTAAAATAAATATGAAATAAATATAAACTATTAAACAGTAATTCTACACTCGTGAAAGTTTTCGTCATCTCTCGGTATTTCATGGCAAGTTTTTTTTTAAGTTAGTTATGATCAAGACCGAATACGCTGCAATTATTTACTTTGCTAAGAGAAAGCGTACTTTTTTTACATAAAGTTCCAGTCGTCTTTAACGAAATATAACAAAGAATGTCGTTTAGTTATGTTATGGGACACAAAAAACACAAACCAACTCTGTTACGCTATTCCATTTTTGAATTTGAAAGAAAAAGAATAAATACCAGAACAGTAAGTGAAAACAGTGTATTCATATTAAGTAATCGCCCCCCTCCCCCCAAAAATAAAAAGATACAACATGGCTGTCGGGAACAGAGAGCTAAACACGCCACTTATCAATGGTCAGCCTGCAGCCCTAACATCAGAGCTAACTGTGGGTGGTTTTTATTTATATATTTTAGATATTTGAAGAGTCTAATTCGTCTTATATATATTTATTTATTTTTAAAAGTTCAAATGTATTTACATAATGAATTTAAAACCAATACTTTTCAACAGGGCTGAATACTAGGTAGAGTTTATAAATATTTATTATATAAACATTTCATCTTTCAAATTGAGTATATAATATCCTCAATTTTTCATCCAAAATACTAAACGCAAAGCTTTTAATACCCATAACAAAAAACAAACTAACACAAATATTACCCCTCATAAAAACATCATCAGCACAAATAATACCAACATGATTGACAACAATTAATCTTACATAGTTCTCTTTAATAATCCCATATCTATTCCCTTACAAAAACAATTCAAATCTGACATAAAAATAGTAACATCAACTTATAAAACAATTAAGGATTTATTTACACAAAACCCCGTCCCACATAACGCCTTAAGGATACTTCTTCCCTAGCCGGCATTTACAAAATACAAGTTATGAATACAAACAGAACCTATATCATAACCTTAACCCTAACCCTAACCTTAAACCTAAACCTAAACCTAACCATAAACCTAAACCTAAACCTAAACCTAAACCTAAACCTAAACCTAAACTTAAACCTAAACCTAAACCCAAACCTAACCCTAAACCCTAAACCCTAACCCTGACATTAACCCACTAACGCACTAGTAATGCACAGAAACTTATTTCCCCACGATTTTAAATTTACAAACTGCACTCACCTCAAAACCGAATACTCACTCTCACGTCGCAAATATCTCGAAAGCGCTATAATATTTCTCTCATCACAATCTAACATAAACCTCAGATTCGGATCTGATTCCTTAATCAAACATCTGATAAAAACCGCACTGGAATAATGCAACATATCACGCTACTGCTTAACTAACTGCGATCTCGGTTAAAGTAAACTTTTCCTTATTGCTACATTTCATCCATATTTCCATTTCTTTTCCTTTTTCTCTTTATTTCTGTCTCCCTCCTTTTCCAATTTCAACGTTCTCTGCAGCACGTGTTTCATTATTCCTTCTTTTTTCAAATAGTATAACACGTGCCAATTACACCCCGTTATGCGTTCTTCTCTTATTTATGATTTTATCGTTATCGATTAAATTTTAAGCCTTCACTTTTTCGAACGACACCGGTAAAATCTCTCGTTTTTTTATTTGCGTTTTCTGTATTTTATTTGTTTTTCCTTTCGTCTTGTTTCACACACATATATATATATCAAAATTAATAAATGCGAATTTCTTTTCCATCTATCCTAACTATATGAACATCAAAACCGACTAGGCTTATTTCATTTTAATAATACAAGAATATTTTCAAATACCGTATGTATAAGAATTTTTATATCTCCTAAACAAATATATTGCTCATTTGCGTATTGGTTGGAAGCAGTATAGTCTACGTTCGTTCCTCGCGATACAATTCTCCCAGGATTACAATCTCATTTTTGTGTGGGGGGGGGGTGTACTCTCTATTCTGTTGTCATGATATCATGCTCCTAGGCATTAACGCCTACTTGGGGGAGGGAGTTGTTCGTTCGTAATGATATCATATTCTCAGTCATTACTTCCCTGGGTTAGTGCATCGAATTTGTTCATCATGATATAATACTCTCAGAATAAAGAACTCACCTTCCTCTAAGCTTTTCAATTTACCAAAGCTGTATTAATTAGGAAAAAGATGGATTCATTTTTTTTTAAATCGTCATTATGTTAACTTTTTATTTTTATGTCTTTAATAATAAAAGCTAAAAGCATAAAGTAACCATTTAAAATTTCTCAGGAATGTGTAATGGTTTTATTTGACCAATTGACTTTTTTTGTTTTTACTATTGTCAAGAATAACGAATAGAAAAAGGGTACGCTAAAAACAAATAGTCAACAAATAACTGTTACCAAAAGCATAAAAGTTACTTTTTTACGCACCTGCATAATTTTCCTGTGTTTTAAAGTATTTCAAAGCATTTATTTTTTGTAAATTTCAATTAAAAGGTCGGTCAAATAAATTACATTACACTGAAAACTGACATTCGTTCGCCGACCGTCTACGAAATATGAGATTTTGTGCTTCTCTCCTTTCAATTAGCTAGAAAAGTAAATTTTAAGGCGTTTAGGACAGTTATTTGTTTAGAAAAACAAACTTCACGAACATCCGCTTACGACATCTTGAAAATAGAACTCTAACGCGATCGAATTTGGACGAATTATTGGAATCACATCAAAACGCTTAAAAATACTTTAAAACATAAGAATAAGCAGGTAGGTAGAAAAGTAATATTATTGCCTTTGGTAAAAGTTATTTGTTGATTATTTGTTTGTTTTCCCACCACTTTTTTCTGTTCGTTATTCTTGACAATCGCCTCAACCTTTTCGTTTATTCCTTTCATTATTGGCAATTCATTTTTATAGTTAAACAAAATCAAACTGAATATTGGAATATATCAAATAACACCATGAAAATAACCTTTTTATGTTTTTCTTCAAATTAAAAAAATCTGGAAAAAAAAATTGTTTTTTTTGTTTGTCTGTAGATAAAGCTGTAGCTAGATTAATTGCTGCCCGGGAGCGAGTAGTTTTAACATATATATATATATATATATATATATATATATATATATATATATATATATATATATATATATATATATATAGTAAGCAATGAAAATATATATGGCAATCAAGCTACACAGAGGCTCCCGTGTTTCATCCCCGGGGGGAATATGTCAGGCTAAATATATATATATATATATATATATATATATATATATATATATATATATATATATATATAGTGTGTGTGTGTATTTAGGCAGCGTATTTTTATTTAGGCAAACATTATTAAATGACACGGAGTGGTTTTGTTTGATGCGACTTTTTCTTTTTTTTTTTCATTTTCCGAATTGTCCATCTAATGTTTCGGTCAAATTAATGTATATATGATCCATGGGTTTCTTGTTCCATTCTTTTTTGTTTTTTGCAAGTACTTTCGATTTGAATCGTCAAATCATCTCTCTCTCTCTCTCTCTCTATATATATATATATATATATATATATATATATATATATATATACTGATCCACGTCTCTTAAGATCGGCTAGACTGACACCTCTCTCTCTCGCCCAGATCGAACGTTCAAACATCCAGTTAATAGTCGGTAGCTCCAACCATTAGGCAATTGGAGAAACGGTCGTACATGAGATTTACAATGTATATTTATATAAACATCGACCGCCGCTTCACCGTGCTAAGAAGCAGCAAGAGACATCACCCAACGACCGTGCTCTCACCCTAGTAATGTTTACTTGATCTTTTCCCGTTATTAAATGTAACGTAGATAAATAAACGCAGGCAATATTGAGATTCTTGTAACATTTCATGAGATAAATTATAGTAGACTGCGTGTGACTCCTTGATTTAATATTGATACATTTTAGACATGATAAATCTATAGATAATAGATTAAATCAATAGACAAATCATACACTTTTTAAGAAGTGTAATTTTTACAGTCAACATTTTTACAGTCAAAAGTCAAAAGATTTAAGAATACATTGATAAATAAATGCGGGCAATATTGATATTTTCGTAACATGTCATGAGATTAATAATATTAGACTACGTGTGACTCCTTGATTTAATGTGGATACATTGTAGACATGATAAATCGATATATGACAATAAGGAAACGTAAAAGTTAGACGGATTTAACAGTATTAAGGTTTTAAGCAATTGTAATTGAATAAATAGACAAATCATACACTTTTTGATAAGTTTAATTTTCACGGACTAAAAAAATGTCAGAATAAATTGGGGTGTGATAAATATTACCTTGTGTCAGATATAATATGAAACCTGGTGCATTGTTGCGATCACTGATGTCAGTTGTAATTTTAACAATTTTTTTTAATAAAAATCGCTCCAGACAAGGCATGAAGCCACTTGATGTAAGAAGCTAACAAGAACAAAAAATGATTATCGCGAAAACAGGGTATGCCTTAGTCTTGAAAAGACTAAGGTTATAGGCAAGAGGGAAACAGTCAGCAGGGAGAGAGTTCCACAAGCCTGCAGTTCTTGGAAAGAAGCTACTGGAATAGGAAGCTGTATTACAATGATGTATCAAAACAGCGAATTGGTGGAGACCACTAGAAAAAAGAGTCAAAGAAACTGGAACAAATGAAGCATGGAATAGATCACATAATTCTGAAGAACACATGCCATAATAGTATTTATAGAAAAGACTGAGACTAGCAACATCACCTCTATGAGAGAGAAGGTGTGGAGAAAAAGAAAGGGTTGGGCCAATCAAATTACAGATACGTGTCTGCACTTTATACAGAACCCTAAATGGGACAGAGATTCACCAGCCCAAATATGACAACAGTTCTCCATAATTATATCAACTTTATTATATATATATATATATATATATATATATATATATATATATATATATATATATATATATTCATTTATAACATATATCAAAAAAAAATTTCTTTTATCATTCCATGCGAGTGATGTGTACATGACTATTGACGTAGATATGTACATTATATAAGTATATATAAAACTGTTTTCTAACAATCCAAGTAAATGCGTAGACTCTATTTTTTAAATAGAAATGTTTATGTACGTGTGTATGTAAACTATCTAGAATTATGCGATAAAGAAATCACGATCTATGTTGAAGAAAATAAAGTCAACACGAAAGTGTGCTTGTGTCGATTTATTGCTAAAAGTTCTTCAGGCTTTTTCAAGATATATGTTTCAAGGAATCACGAATTATTTATATATACAGCTGTAAGCAGTTGGAGCATGTCCAAAATGTGCATGAGCGGGTAAGAAAGGTTTGCTATAGTGAGATGCAATCATGGAAATAGCGGGTAAATAGTAGGATATTTCTCACGAAGCGGACAGACCATAAAGTAATATAAACAAAAGCAATGTGTGTGTTGACGTAAATATGTAGATAACAGAAGCTTAACTGGTATATTAAGAGCAGAGTGTGGATTTTTGGTGTACGATGAATAGTAAGCTAGTTTTATTATATATATATATATATATATATATATATATATATATATATATATATATATGTATATATATATATGTATATATATATGTATATATATATGTATATATGTATATATATACGTATATATATATGTATATATATATGTATATATATATGTATATATATATGTATATATATATATGTATATATATATATATATGTATATATATATATATGTATATATATATATATATATATATATATATATATATATATATATATATATATATATATATATATATGATTTTGAATTAGAAGGCTAACGGATATTGTGGTTTCTCTGACCTAGGTATATTTAGGTCGGGAGCAGATGGAAGTTTAGCCGTGGTTAATAAAAATAGAATATTCTGATAATACATCTTTGTAAAGAGCAGGGTGATTAAAAATAGCCAAAGCGTTGCTTGCTCTTATTTTAGAGTGTGTAATTAGAGATGTTTGAATGAGGCGCCTTTTATGAATGTTGTGTGCTAATTTGATCATTTGTACCTTTAGAAAATTAAATGTATAATTAAAATCAAGCCTGTGCGAAGCGAGCGATTTTTGTGTAACATGTCTATTATGTTCCAAGAGTATTTTCTTAGCTGTCATTGGGTTTCGCTGATGTTGGAATTGTTGCAATCGTTACATACAATATGCTTGTGTCGCAGAAGTGGTGCAAGTATTTTTATGCTCGTTGAAAAAGTATTTAATGTGGAGAGACGTGGATTGTACTGTCCTAAAACAATATTTAGTAGATTTGCTTGTTGTATGTGTTAGAGGGTATGGTAATGGGGCAGTACGCTAACAGAGAAATTATGTTGTCGTATGTGTTGCCCGATATTTTTGCTGGTGTTCAAGATAAAGTTCTTGAGGTATTTTAAAGAGTGTAGAGAAATTTCTATTATTTTGAATTCGTCCGACAGATACTTATCGTCGAGTAGTAAAATCATATTATAATACCTGTTTTTCAGGTGTTGGTGAGAGGAGTAGAATTAGTCTTTGTAATATATTTCGTTAAATTTAAAGAAAGTGGGACAAGTAATCATTTTTACTATTTCAATGATAGGGCTTTATTTGGAAGGAGAACAGAAATATATATATATATATATATATATATATATATCTATATATATATATATATATATATATATATATATATATATATAGTAAGCTATGAAAATATATTTATGACAATTAAGCTACACAGAGGCTCCCGCGTTTCATCCCCGGGGGAAATCTTTAGGCTAAAACATGGGATGAAACGCGAGAGCCTCTGTGTAGCTTAATTGCCATAAATATATTTCCATAGCTTACTACCTAGCTGTACTTACGTATCGAGAAGTGTTGAAGTAAATACTGAAAATTGATACATAAAAAATATATATCTCCTTATAAAATTGTATGTGGATACATGAAATACTTATATATATATATATATATATATATATATATATATATATTCTGTGTGGAGTTTTAGTTATCTCTGTGAATCAGGTTCGCGCCTTGTGATCGTGTAGAATTATACTATCCCAACACTGATGAGGGCATAAGTTTCAAATGACGTCGTATGTAGGTATAAATAAGTTAACATTTATTTATGAATACTGTTATATTTATATAAATATGTGCGTGCCAGTGTGTGTGATTGACATTTTTTCAGAGACGAAAACCATTCTCTATAACAGTGCAATGACCGGTTTTAGGAAGAAAAAAGAGAGACGACCCCCATATTTACTTTTACAAGGTTAGTTGTAGACATGACACGTGAGACAAACGAATTACGTTAGTAAATACCTATGTAATTCCTTAGTTTACCACTTCCGTAATTGGTTGCTTCCATAAGATATCTTGTGGCTGAGTAGACCAGCTGTCCACAGATAGCCTTGATTACAGACCACACACACATGGTCAGAATTCTTTATCTTAACGCGTATGTCGGTGTCGCTCTAAATTGTACGTTTTTACAGGCAAATAAGATGTCGCTTCCTTGTTAATATCATCGTAAGAAAGTCTATAATGTTCTTATTTCAGTTAAGTGCATTTGACTTTTTTCAAGTAACAAATATTTATCTCAACAGATCTTTCTTAGTCTGTATATACGTATTACAATACCCACAGTTCTGACTTTATTTGTGTGCATTTAATTTTAACATCAATCTTGTTCGTTTAGTTTGCGCGTGTACGTGGACGAAAAGTTTGTGTCTATAAAAATACATTATATATATGCAGATAGATATATAAGTATCTCTCTCTCTCTCTCTCTCTCTCTCTCTCTATATATATATATATATATATATATATATATATATATATTATGTATATCTAGGCAGCATCTTCTCTTGCAGGCAAGTATTGTTGAATATAAGAGACAACTCATGTCTAGATAACCTTTTGGTAGATCCTTTCAATAGTCCGAATTAGGGTGTTAGTTTCGAAGGGGAATTGGCTGTTCAATTTTCCATAATTTACATCTGTCTTCCAAGTACTTTCGGACACATCTGGATCCATCTTCAGCGGGAATGAGGTTAATCAGGTCTAGACCATGTGTAGTATTTATAGAAGGTTTTTGGCGGGAATTATGTACTAAGTACGAAACAAAAACTCCATATATTAGAAGCCCTATATATAAAAACCAACAACCCCCTAATTAATAGTATTAAGTTTAATATCAGTAATAATATTCTAAAATGTGTATAGCTCCAATATAGTTTCGTACTTAGTACATAATTCCCGCCAAAAACCTTCTATAAATACTACACATGGTCTAGACCTGATTAACCGCATTCCCCCTGAGGATAGACCCAGATGGGTCCGAAAGTACTTGGAAGACAGATGCAAAGTATTGCAAATTCATCAGTCAATTCCCCTCCGAAACTAATATCCTAATTCAGACTATTCAAAGGATCTAGCAAAAGATATCTAGACACGAGTTGTCTCTTATATTCAACAATATATTATATATATATATATATTTATATATATATATATTATTTACATAATATATATATATATATATATATATATATATATATATATATATATATATATATATATTATTTACATAAATATTAGCACATATATATATATATATATAAACATATATAGTAATAGTAGTATGTTTTTGAAAGGCTGTGGGCAATGCAAATTCCGGGTAAGATGCAAGTTGTAAGGAACTAAAACAATTAATCGAATACGAAATATGACTTAATATTTATTTTCCTAAAAGCTTACATAACAGCAGTGTTTCTAGCTTTTTGTGTGATTTCTGGGTGATTAAAAATCATTATTTAATATTTATTTAATATTTATTTCCCTTTATCTTATAGTAAATACATCTAGTTAATTCGATAAACTAATTTGAGGAAACTCACAATTAATACCACTTAAATAGACGATAATCAATAAATTTAATAAATCTAGAATATTTAAAATGAGAGATTAATTACTTTACTTTATACTAAAATTCTTAAAATACGAAAGAAAGATAAAAAAAAATACGAAGATAAAACACACTGAAAATAAAAGTAAATAACCAAATATAAACTTAATAAAAGAAAATTATAAAAATATTGAATATATATATATATATATATATATTTATATATATATATTATTAAAACTTACAGTTTATCGAGCACCATAAACTTAACCAGCATTACACAAATATTTTTGAACACCAAATCATATATGTAACATAACCTTATAAAAAGAATGTAATTTACATTCCCTGCGAGACTGTTTTCACTGCGGTTCTACATCTGGCAGCCATTTTGTTTTGTAAGTTTCTCTGCACAGTCGGAGAAATTTTTCTTTTGGTTTCATCATTTTTGACAAAAGGGAAATCTCTTTTCCCCAAATATTAAATAATGATTTTTAATCACCCGGACACCACACAAACAGCTAAAAACACTCTTGCTGTTATATAAGATTTTAGGAAAAATTAATAGTAAGTCATATTTCGTATTCGATTTATTGTTTTTGTTCCTTACAACTTGCATCTTACCCGGAATTTGCATTGCCCACAGCCTTTCCAAAACATACTACTACTATACCCAGCAATGCTTCAAGCAAACTACCATTCTCTTCTATATATATGTAATGTATTTATATATATATATATATATATATATATATATATATATATATATATATATATATATATACATATATATAAACATATATTTATATATAGTAACATATATTTATATAGATTAACATATATATAGTAGCATACATCTATATATATATTAAAACCCCACCCACGCTGATATATATGCATATATATATATATATATATATATATATATATATATATATATATATATATATATATACTACTGGATGTTTGCGAGACAGTAAGAAACACTCAGCATTATTAAAGTTTCTTGTTTGAGTATTGATTTACTCCTCTCCAGGAGTTAGGCACAAGGCCAGTTTTTATCTTACTCCCACAAGTAAGATGTGACCCAAGGTCGGGTCGGGAAAGTGAAGTTAAAAAATTGCCTGGGCAGCCCCGTCGGCATTTCCCGGTTGGGGCGCCTCAGACAGTAAGCAATAAACTTGGAAGGGTGGACCTCCTAGAACTGCACAGGACAGACCCATAGACCAGCGTAAATCAAGCCCCGAAGGCCAAGACAATACCAGTCTATGGAGTGCAGTATCCATCGGAACAGATACTACACTTTGATCTTAGCCAAAAATAATCAAGTACATCGATAGGTACGAAAAGCTAAACGCTTAGTATCTTATTGTCTTACTATCTTGCAACTAGTTGATAGAGTTTATGTTATAAGTTTCCGTTCCGCATTCGTGCATCGAGGAACTTCTGGTTTATAGAACTTTACACTTCTTTGTAGTAAAAAGGAATCAGATTTCTATATTGATAAGAAATGTGATTATGTCCACAAAGCCAAGAAGAAGATCAATGTCCCTGGCACAAAAATACTAATACTATCCGAATTATTTGGGACAAAGTAACTCGATCTCATGGGTACAGTTGAGCTGTTCGTTTAAGCTCATGAGAATTTCCCCTGCAAGAGTCATTGACAGACATATTAGAATGATGTTATACTCCTAAAGAATATTATTTATTCAAATTACTTGAAATAAAACATACTCTTTATAAATGTCGTATTAATATAACGTTTCGTTTTTTCTCTCTCGCTTCCTTTGCAAAAACTTTTGTCCCTATTCACTTTCCGCCTTACAAGAGCAGAATTAGACAGGTCGGATATGAACATGGTAAAAATACAGATTCCTAAAAAAAAAGTGGCAGTGTAGATAAAGGTTGGACGGTCATCTTTGTTCGCTGGGTTTTTTTAAAATAATGTCTCGTCTTGTTCTAATTCTTGTTAAAACCTAGATTAAAGAAAGCATATCAAAGTCTCCGGTTGGTTTCCTGGCAACATTGGATGTTGGAGTTTTTAACTAAAGGAAAGTATACAAAAGGAAATCAAAGGAGAGATTAGGATAGTAGAAAGAAGGGGGAAATTAAATATTATGAAAAGAGCGACGTAAATAAATAAATGTTATGAAAAATAAGGAAGAAAGAAATGACCGAAGGAATGGAAAATATGAAATTTAAATAGAAGAATAAAAACAAAGAAATAGAATTACTGCATGGAAATAAATAAATTATACAGATAAATAAAAAGAAAGAAAGGAAAAAAGGCAAATGAAATAAAGGAAAAGAGACAGGAAAGAAGAGAGAAGGAAGATGAAAGTAAACATAAAGAAGTGAAGAAGTAGTAAAAGACATGATTAAAAGTTATGAAAAAAGAAGGATAGAAAGAGATTGGAAATAACGAAAAACTTTAAACAAAAGGATAAAAGAAAAATGATTCTTGAATTTATTATGGAAGAGAAATACGAATAATGAAACATGACAATAAAAGAGAAAATTAAAAGAGAAAAAAAAACATGCAAAGTGATTGAAAAAACAATTAGAGTAATAAAGAATAACTAATTTAAAAAACACAGAAATATTTCTAAAAAATAAATTGATGAAGAAAACTAGACACTAATTAACAGCCGTGAAATCGAAAACAAACAAAATATTCAAGATTTACCAAATACAATTATTTTCAATGACTTAAATAATTTTAAAGTTCTGAAATCTTTTTAAAGTTTTTTTTTATTTCACTGTATGATTTTGTCTATATCCGCTGTTTAACGAATCACAATTCAAGATGGCCGCCGTCAGTTCTTCTATGTATTATAGTTAACAACCAATAAATTGAAACTTAAAAGAAATTACAGCTAATAAATATCACCAAAGTCATTAAAATATAATTTTCGACCGATCTGTATATTTTTACCTTACTAGAACTGTTTTAAAGTTTTCTGTATTTCAAAAAAAGTTACAGTATCTCGAAGCTTATAGCCGCATGTGTTCAGTCATTGTTTTATAAAGCTATACGAGTGTCAGAAAACAGTTTATCAAATAATGATATACTTACAAATCTGAAATATCTTTCTATGCAGGTTGATAGAAAATAATATTTTCATGAGTTAGGTAGAAGTTATTTGTTTTATATTTTGTTTCATCTCGATTTCTTGGCTGTTAACTATACGGCATGATTAGCCGAAAAATCAAGTGTTATTTAAAAAGAAGGGTGTACGTAGTACGAAAAATAGAAAAAAATAGGAAACTAAAAATAGAGAAATGAGAAAATAAAGATAGAAAGAAGAAAACAGACAAAAGGAATACAAAAGAAAAGAAAAATATAAAAGAAAGAGTAGTAACGAATTAAAAAAATGGAAAGGCAATGGAATATGGAAAAAATGAAAGGGGCACACAAAAAGAAATAATAAACACAAATGAACTAAAATAAGGATGAAAGAGAAAAAAATATCGAAAACTAAACTAAAAAAAGAAATAAAAGAGAATACTGGAAAACAAATTAAGAAAAAAAAGGAAAATTAAAAGTTATCCGTAAAGATGAAAATCAATATAAGAAAGGCATTACAGAGTAAAAGAAAGACTACAAAGAAAGAAATGTAAAAAGCGAGAAAAAAACATAGAAAAGAAAATAGAAAGAAATAGACGAAAAGATGAGGATGCAAAAGAAAAGATAAAGGTAAAAGAAAAAAGAGAAAAAAGAAAGTCTAAAGAAAAAAACTTTCTTTCACTTTTCATATTTCTTTTTCTTTCTTAGAGAAGAAAAAGAAAACAGATAAAAAGAAAGTGAAAAAAGAAAAGAAGAAAAAGGGAGAATAAAGCAAAAACTGTAAATATGAAAATATGGAACAAACATAATGCAATTAAAAAGAAACAAAAACTAAAAGTAGAAAATATTGTTTTTTAAATAAGAACCAATGATAATTCCTTTAATTCAAAATTTGGGTAAAATAAGTTAATCACATATTTTTTTTTTAGTTCATCGGGCAAAATCTTTCAGTTGCAATTCTGAAAAAATAAATAAATCAGTTTGATTTTTCCGGTTTCAATACATTATAAAAATGTAACCCACTTCAACCAGAGTTGCCTATGTAAACGAATCCTTTTTTTTGTTTTCAGATGTTTAGTTGTCTTATTTTGAGCTTGCGCTATAAGTTAATTACATAGATCGATAGAAGAATGGAAGCTTAGTTCAGATTCTCAACAAAACAAAAAGAGATTAAAACATAAAATTGTTACGCCTTAGCTGTTAACGTAGGCAGAGTTACATCCATTGCATCAGCGATATTTACTGATATATATATATATATATATATATATATATATATATATATATATATGTGTGTGTGTGTGTGTGTGTGTGTGTGTAGTCATCCACAAACAGATGTTTCGTTGTCTCAAACTCATAACCTTTGCTAGACGAAGCGTTCCGTGCTCTACATATTGCGCCACCGACTTCACTAAAAAATAATTACATTGTATTTAAATGAAGTCATTCATTTATTTACACTTTATATAATACTGATAAGCGCAACGACTCTATTCCTTTTACGGAATGGTATTGCTTTTTTCTAAGTGGAAATCATCATTTATATATATATATATATATATATATATATATATATATATATATATAAAGATAGATGAAAGAAGAGTGATAAACCTGTACGAATGTCCAGATTTATTTCAAACTTCAATTGTTCAATGCAAGGTATATTCTGTAATAAAATTATGTTTATTATTCTTTCCTTAAGCCAAGGCTTTTCAAAGATCGAAATCTTATCATCAGAGGAATTACATAGATAGATAAGTTGGCAGTGGAAAAGCCAAAATTCAACATTAAGAAATGGAGAGTGAAAAAAGTTCGTGTAAAAAAGATATGGGTTTTGTCCAGTTGGTAATTGTCCGTTGATAACGTGTCCAATGAAAGGTGATTTAGATGGAGAAAAAAAAGTATTCCGTGAAGGCAGCATAGAAAAGCGTTAAAAATGAAGTAACTCCAATAGTGAGATGTTGAGTTCAGATCGTAGGTGTAGCGTACTTAATCGGAATTAATGTGAGAAATCGGGCCATTTTAAAAATACTTCCTGGGCCGGAGCTTTAGTTAAAGACGAGTTCAAAATGAGGAAGTGGGGTGAAGAAAGGGAAAGTGAAGTATGACGGGAAGAAGGTGGGAGGGTTAGTTGAATGGGGAATGGCTGCTGCTGGACATTCGTACATGTTTATTACTCTTCTTTCATCTATCTTTATAATTGCTCTATCTCGTATATTGAGCTTAAACCATTACACTATAGGTTCTATCTACTAAAAGTTTACTTTCAGTTTCATATTTGATTATATATATATATATATATATATATATATATATATATATATATATATATATATTGTGTGTGTGTGTCTTTAGGCAGAAGTTTTTTCATTTATTCAAACATTGTTTAAAATATTAGCATTTGCATGTTTAATTATACCTTTTTTACTTTTTCAATTTTTCTAAGGTTATTTCTTTGTATTAACATTTTTTTTTAAATTAATAAATATTCCATAGGTTTCATACGTTTCACAAACGTTTTCGATTCTTCGCCGAATCATCCTCTGGTGGCAAAAGCAAACGAACATAAAACCTGGAGAAGAGATAACATTTTTAAAAGACGGCGAAAAACGCTCATAGAACGTTTTTCGCATTGTTCCAGGAAGTCGTTGACGATTTTAATTCAGCAACGCTGGATTGCATCACAGAAAAAAATCGCATTACATTAAGAATTTTACAATGTTAACATTTATATCGCATTACGTTAAGTATTTGATAAATGTTACCACTCTTTCAATATGTGATGTTGTTAATGTTAGGTTTTTGTGTTTTTATGTAGATAGCTTCCATAAAATCATTACTGCCCGCCTTTTGATTTAAGACAAATTCTAGTTAATAACACTAAAATTATACATTCCGAAACCCAGTTAAAATAATTACAAATACTGGAAGCTATCAAAATAAAAACACAACCTAAAATTAACAACATCACATATGGAAAGAGTGGTGACAGTTTAAACTGCTTGACGTAATGCGATACTAGTGGTAACTTTTTAAAATAATTAACGTAATGCGATTTTGTTATGTGATGCCATCCAGCGTTGCTGAATTGAACTTGTCAACGACTTTCTGGAACAGTGAGAAAAACGTTTTATGCGCGTTTCTCCGCCGTCTTTTTAAAATTCTCTTTTTTTCTCCAGCTTCCTGAGAAAGATTCGATGAAGAATTGAAAACGTTCGTAAAACCTGTGAAACCTATGGAACATTTATTAATCTTTTAAAAGTTTAATACAAAAAAGGCCATGAATAAAATTGAAAAAATAAAAAAAGGTATTATTAAACAGACGAATTCTGTTATTTTTAACAATGTTTGCATAAATATATATATATATATATATATATATATATATATATATATATATATATATATATATAAATGAGGTTACGTTCAATGTTTTCTTTTGTAATTTTCTTTTTATTTGGTGATAATTAAATTTAATAAACCATTAGAAAGATTTTAGCAACACAAACATGTCTCATGCAATGCATATGTGACCTGAAACGAAAACAAACATTTACTGCGCATTCGTGCATACTGACTCCGAAATATGTCTTTAAAAAGACGAAGGTTAATAAAATTACATCCTTTCTGTTTATAAGGATACAATCTGGTTTTGACGTGTATTAAGCTAAACTCGAACACTATTTCCTGAAAAGAAATGAATACAAATTAACAGAACATGTCGTTCCACGTGAGTTTGATTAGCGGCTGTGAAGATAGATGGAATGTCGAGTTTTCATGTAAAAACGCTGTTGCGATAGCAGATTTATTCATAGACAGTTTAATCCACGACTAAGATATGTCATCATCTACGTAGATAGCTGACATGTTATTTGGAAATAATAAGCATTTGCAATTCATGGTAATTTTTTAAATGAATAATAGCGCTTAGGTATGATTGACTAGATGTGACCTCAGGTTCACCTGTCGCCCGATACAATGGTAGAAGTCTGATTGATTTTTCTTCATCGTATAATATAGATGGATTTAAAATTTAAAAAATTGCATTTTGGGGATGAGTAGAAATAGTACGTCATTGGAAGTTAAAGTACATAGAGCCGCATAGACCTTTATTAAGATGGCCATTGAATTATTAAAAATAAACGGACTGACAGTAGTCGACGATGATCCGATGGTTCCATTTTCATTTACTATAACACCGATATGTAGAGGAAAGCTTAGCTAATTTCCCTGCATTGTTTCGCCTACTCTTTATTTTAACCTAATACTCTTGAGTATTTATCAAGCTGGCACTATGTATCATTTTTTCGTCTTTAGTACGGTTCATACCATTATGCCAAAATACGCCGGAGTTGAAAAGAATCAATCCAGATATAAGGGTCAATGCGAAGAGATGCATTCTTTCTGAGAGTCTAACGCCCAAACTCATTGGACTGACTTTCTAAGGCAACATAAGCTAGAATAAGTACATAGTTTTTGTAGAATCTGTTGCAAATAAGGTAGCCTCTCTATACCAGGCTAGAAGACTTCTTACATGTGCCAGTACACTTACATTATCTTTATAAAGCAACTATTTGCCCTTGCATGGAGTTTTGTTGTCATATCTTTAACAGGGTTAAAAAATACTTTCTAAGCTAAATGGTTCCGCGCTGTCTGCCAAGATCCTTCTTCTGTTGACGCGCCGCAGAGTTGGATTGATGTCCCTGTTTTACAAGTACTTTCACATAAATGTGCTGTTATGAACTCGTTGCACTTGTACCACCTCAACGAAAATAATTCCGAGTAAGCCGACTAGCAGCAACATCTCACCCCATCACTGTCGAGGTCACTAATTACCGGAAAACTTTCTGCTTCCATTGCTTGTTTCCTCTGGTCGTTTTTCCTGTGGAATTATCTCCTTGTTTTTCCGATCGTACAAGAAAATCCAAAAATTTAAATGTAATGGAAACAAACGCCTTGCTGCTCAACTCCCCAGCAAGGCTGACCCGCCCTCAAATCTTACTCCTATCTCAGTAGCCTCTAACTATTTAGCGCCAATATGACTTGTTTGAGATTAATAAGAGTAAAACAAAAGTCGTAGAGGAGACTTCTGACGTTGTGTGCGATCGTTCAATTATGTTCTTAGAGAGATTGGCGAGATTGCTGCCCATTTAAAGTATGAGCCTCGTGAAACGAAGTCTCTCGCACTTTCGCTATCATAACTTCATAGCCTTCGGATAAAGAACAGAGAGTAAGTGTTTTCGGCCAAAAAAAAAAAGAAATCCTTTTCACCTGGGCAATATTCTATTATCCTATCATAACTTCCCCTTTTTATCCTCTACATTAAAAGTTGACCGTACGTCTAACGTTCCCCTCGTCGGAAGACAAGTATATACGTACTATCACTTTGAATATTGCTTGAGCGGGAAGGCTAAAATTATTTGCCATTAATAAAATAGTTAATAAAGGATGTTTTAAGATAAAATGGTATTCATCTCCGTTTTGATGTATGTACATGTTTCGAGGTACGAGTCCGAGTGAAAGTTCGCGTGTCACACCGGTTAACAGAATCTGTGTCACCAATCAAATTTGAGATGTTCAATACACTTTCCGCGATAAACAGCACAAGCAACGTATACAGTCTAAGTAACCCTTGAGTTGCACTTTCAATGACTCAAGAAGAATATAAACAAAGTTGTTTTATGTTTTTTTTTTGTTTGTGAGCTTACTCCTTAATATTTAATATAAAACTTTTAGGATTCATTCTCTGTTTCCTTTTTCTGTTTTCTTAATAGTGAGCACTTTTTTCACATATTCTTTTTAGATTTATACTAAAACCAGATCGACAGAGTCTATGTGATTTTTTAAGATGACCTGTTCTTTGTCAGTTTCGAGTAAGGTCATTTGCAGTTCTAAGAGGTCCAACTTCCCAGATTTATATTTTCGCCGTTTGAGAATAGGTTAGTTTATTGATCATTATTTAAGGAATTCCGACGGGGCTGTCCAGACAATTGTTGTTCGGCCAAGGTTATCTTCCTATAGAGCGCTGGCTTTTCAAATCCAACTTTCCTGACCTTGTGTCTAATCCTTCCGCCATGTGAGATAGATAAATGAAAACTTATATCACTCAAACTAGAGGAGGCCTTCACAATATCTTAGAGTGTTTAAAATTAGTTCAGATGAAACACGTTTATAAAAGACCGCAGAAGTTAAAATCCATTACGTTGAGATAAGAACTCTTTGAAAGCCATCAGTGTTGTTTTACAGAAGTCATAGGTATAGTCTGTGAGCCAAGCAAATGTGTCCTCAGATGTGTGAATCTTTGCTCTATATTGTTACCACGTTGATTCATCTCCTCCAATAATTTCGTTTATGTCGGGGGACATTAAGAAAAATATTTTATCTCTATATACTACCTGGTTCACTCTCTTTCTTAATATCACGTTCACTTGTTGAAGACCCTTCATATATATTCATTTAAAATCTGTTAATAGAGATAGTGGTCTCTTTACATAACTAAGAGTATTGCTTAAAAGGAACAAGAGATTAAAACACACATGATCGTTATAACTATCTATCCAATGTGGTATTATTTATTTACCTTATCTTACTTGTAACCCATTACATTAAATATAAATATGTTAATTAAAAAACATTTATAAAAGATAATGTATTTTATGTCTCGCAATTATTCATTTGAAAACTTATGTCTAAAGTGATTTTAAAAATTAATAGTTTTCATGAGATTCGTTTGCCAAAATAAATTCAGTAGAGCTTTTTTTCAATTAGCGATAAAATTAACGATTCCGATACCAAATACGTTAACAAATAAAGAATTGTTGATATATATGCATACCGTAGCATGTGTATGTGTTTACACGTATTTGTAGATTAATCCACACAAGTTAGACTAAAAGCCTCCCCTCAGCTGGCTGTTTGAATGATATGTATCGTAAAATCTACCGTGTGGATTCTCCGAGATTGATCATCAGTGATAAATTGATTTTATCAAAACCTGCTCCACCAGCAACCCCAGCATTATTCAAACGAAAACTACCGTGGCGTCGTGTTACGTCCTACATAAACATAATTGACTAACGTTCTAGTACATTTTCCTTTTAGTTGTCTTGTGAAAAATGTATCTGCAGTTCCTCTACCGTTTCTAAAAGCACACTGATTAATATGAAGATATCATTAATAATGTACATTACACATTTAGAATGATTCTAAAGAAACTGGTTCTCACAACAGAAAGCATAGATATTTCACGATAGACTTCACAATCATTCTACCTGTCATTTCCTTCGTAATCTACGAGTATTAATTAATTCATATCTTATGAATCGGATAATTATGTTATTAGGATTACTTTCCACAACATATTTTTAGTGCGAATTCTTTCTAGAATGAAATCGGATACTTACTTAAAGATTACCAATATCTTAAGTGAACGTTTTTCTGTGAAACAGGCTGGATTCGAACTAGGCACACCCAGATTGTCAGTCCGTGTCGTTAACCACTTAACAACCTTTACATACGACTATAGAACACAATTTGCAACCTTGTTGAGCAGATTCGTAATTCTAGAAAATTAGACGTGATATTAACATTTTAATGCTCCATTTCAATATTTCCGCAATTAACCCAGTGATTTCATACGATTTAACATTATTTAACTTCTTACAAACGGTATTCATTTCTCGAAAAGAATAAGACCCTGCTATAAAATATTGGCCTATTTTTGCATGATGGGTAGAGTGTTTCCTAATGGACCGAGAAAACGGAGTTCAATCTTCGGTCGAATCATACCAAAGACTCAAAAAATGGTAGCTGATTCGTCTTTGCTAAATACTCAGAATTATAAGGTGAGGATCAAGGGTAAGTGGAGTAATCTTAGGAACGGAGTGGCGCTGTTCCTTACAAACTGGTGTAGTAGCTAATGAAAAATGGATATTTTGAGTTGCCCTCGACCACTTTTCTTTACTTAACTGGATCAATTATTCATTACCAGTCAGAGTTTAATTTAAAACGTCATAAAAACGTTATTTCCACCTAATAACTATGCGTATTGTGACCTTTTGGCTGGGATCACAGTGTAGTATCTGTTCCGATGGATACTACACCCCATAGACCGGTATCGTCTTGGCCGTCGGGCTTGATTTCGCCGGTTTGTGGGGTTGTCATGTGCAGTTCTAGGAGGTCCACCCTCCCAGGCTTTGCCTCTCCTATTTGGGGAGGAGTAAGTGTATTGCTTACTGCTTGAGGCGCCCCTACCGGAGAATGTCGACGGGGCTACCTAAGCATTTTTTGTAAGCCAGAGTATTCACTTTCACGTGTGTCGAATCTTACCTTGTGAGAGGATGATAAATAAAATTGTATCACGAATTATTCGTTTCCTATTTTTTGAACGCATGTGTTTTATTGGCGAAGAAGAAGACCTATGGAATTCAAATAACAGATTATGCAATAACGCGGTGTAATTATGATCAACTGCAGATTGAATTTCATCTCTTGTTGCATCATATAATTCGAGGTTTATAATGTACAGTTGCGTTTATCTCTTTATATCGTATTTCATTCTCAACCGATTAAGTTCTCTATTTCCATCAAGATGCTAGTGCTTTTTTTTTATTTATCGAGATGATGCTTGAACATCATTTTAATCGGAACAATCTTAAGTCTGCCTCTTGATAAACTCCAGAATATAAACAGAAATGAAATATCATACAGACAACCTAAAATCATTTGACTATTTTGCACAATAAATTCCGTCACTTTTTCACGCGAGTTTTGCGTCACTTTCGAACAGTCATAGATTTATAACAAATTTACTTTATGCCCTTAATAGGGTTAAGATGAAAATTCATATACACGAAATGTATAAAAGCAAGGAAATTCCCAAATTGTTACACTTTTATTGTCATTAAGGGTATGCGAGCACAACAGGGCTATGTATTTTACTGGTAGGAATTTTTTTTCAACGCACCTCACGCACTTCATCCACTCATGCATAGAGATTTATACTGTAGTGATGTGATAATGAAATGGTTTGGTTGATATGTAGTCATACTCTTAATTAATAACAATAAAAGTGTAAAAATTTGGGAATTACCTTACTTTTCTACATTTACTGTACATGAATGTTACTCTTAACACTATTAAGGGCATATGATTTCAGTATACTGGCATTTTTCATGGAATATTGATTGGACTTCGTTTATTGTTTCTCATTGTTTCTTTTTGAAGTTCATCCGGTTTATTTTGCGTGGCGATTCAGTTCGCTTGTAATTAGATTGTTTGATCGAAAACTTATTTTTAGCTGATTCTAGATCTTTCACGTTTGCTCCCTCTTCCAAGCTCGGTCATACACGTGAAATATAGTTTAATAGGTAATAGTAGCTTTGCTGAATAGAAAATTAATCATTCTTTCCAGTCGTTTCTTCTTGGTCTTTGTGACGAGTAAAGTAGAATTTAGATTCATTTTCACTCTCGCACTGATATTTTTTTAACATGGCTTCCTTTCGAACAAGCACTTTTTTCAGAGTATCTAAAATACTTGACTATCTACCAAGACAAGTTTCTCTAATTGCCCTATCAGAGAACGTTAAAAATCACCTAGATTAAAACTTTCGTTTATACGTATCTTACTAGTAAAATAATTTGTATACTTTTAATCTGTTTCTTGTTTTTCTTAAATGAATAGTTCCTTTTTTTTAAATATGTTTATACAGTTATTCGCTGTAAACATTCTATTAGCATAAAATATTCGTTGTTTTAGTATTTTAATTTAATTACTTTTAAAAGCGAAAATATTGCATTTTTTAATGCTGGCAAAGAAAAATACTTTTTGTAGTTTCAACGACACTGCAAGTGGGTGGGACAAATTTTAAAAGAATGATTTTTAAAACAGGGTTGATTTTTTATATAGTGATCACTAGTCAAAAATCATTGCATAAGAATCGTACCTGCAAAGTTTGCAAAGGCATGTTAAGTTAATTTAATAAAAATTATAGCAGGTCAAAATGAAAATTATGTCAACAATGTATTTGTTTAATACACTAATTGATCAAAATGTCACCCCATGAACTTAAAGTAATAACTTCTATTTCTATTTGAGACAGTAATATTTAGACAAATGCCATTTCGTAGGTAGAATATGTAAAATTTAGAAAATTATGTTCATGTGTTCAGGAAGTTGCGTCATTAAAGGAAGTCGACTTGGTAAAGAAGCGAGTTGGATCTAGCCTAATGCATGTTAGACGTTGAATCGTACAGACGACTTTTTCGGCCCCTTTCACCCACCCCTAAAGAAGATGGCCAGGCAGATATTATAATATGCAGTAATCTAGATGAACATAAAGCATAAAAAACTAAATTAATCAAAAAGAGAATAATATGCATCCCAGAGCAAATAATAGAGTTGTTGTGTTTTGACTTGCTTCAAATATTACAGCTACAAAGAATCAGAGGGAGATGATTGTAACAGAACGTGTTAAGAATAAGATAAACATCATTGCCATGACTTCCATTAATTACACCTACTACTGCTATGTGTCCCTAATACAACAAGACACAACGAAAGAAAAAAATCAGCAGTTAGCTTTTACATGCTGAATTAAAGCTAACTGCTGATTTTTTCTTTCTTTCTTTTTCTTCTTTTTAACCTTTCTTTCTTTCTTTCCTTTTCTACTGTTTATTACACGTGACTATATTTTTTTCCAAATTGCGTTCTTTGTACAAATTTGAAATTTTTCTGTTTTTAATTAAAGTGCTGCTGCCAACTGATGATGATTGTCATAACAATTGAAATATTTTGGTAGAACTATTCAATATGTGTGTTTTGAGTTTATATTTTTGCTAGTTGTTGATTTGCTTATCCTTTATTCCATTTTTATTTTACATATATATATATATATATATATATATATATATATATATATATATATATATATATATATATATATATATAGTTTCTTTAAAACATTGTATGATAGTAGAAGCCAAAGCAGTGTAACCACATAATACACGAATGATAAAGTTGCGCACTTTTCTTGTGTCTAAATTACCAACTTCATTTTACAGCCTTTATATTTCAGGTCAAGTAAAGAACTATTTATTAAATAAATACTTCTTAATAAACATTCACTTGCTACATAGTATTCGTAAAATGCTTTTTGATAGGTATGGCTGTTTAATAATCTATAATAATAGTTTTTTTTCTCTCTAACACTGTGCCGATATGTTCCAGATAAAAACTTCGTAACTCCAGAACAAATGCATCAGAATTGTATAAAATAGTTATAAAACTGTGTTTATGTTTTATTTTATTACTAAAACTAATACTTAGAAATTTAAGCAACCTTTTAAGAATGCGTTTCAAGAGTCTAAAATCCTATTCAACGATATAAAGCACTATTATAAGAATAACGTCTCAGATGAAATTCAGCTTGGTTGTCATAGTTTTATAGAGTCGTGTTATACCTTAACAGACGCATTTTACACAAAATACATTATACAAAAGAAATATTTGTTTTGGATTAAATGTACAGAGTGATTCATAAGTCACTTCACTTAGCTATTTATTTTTGAAATTCTAAAATTAAAAAATACGGTAATACAAAACAGAAAGTTTATTCAACAAATGCATTCCTGGGAGTTTAAAATTACAGCAAATTTTCAAAATTTCCACCTTCGTTCTGCATGCATAGCTCCATTCTTTTTAGCAAGGAATTTACGACTCTTTTTATCATAGTTGATTGATTATGGTGTTATGCGAAGGAGGCTTTCTGTTCACATCACCTTTCCATTTCCTAACAAATAGCAGTAAGTAGGGAGTAAGATAACAGTTATCAAAAGTTCATAGTATGTTTGTGCTTTATATGGTAATCATTTTAAATAGTTAAGTTACTTATGAATCACCCTGTACTGTACTCATAAGGACAATAACGTCTTCAATCTAATAATCATAGCCGTCAATCTACAAGGACATATTGTAAACGTCGCAATTACAACTCTTTAATATGTCGTCATCCTCAAGTCTTCTTTTAACCGTCGTCGCTTTCAAGTCTTCTTTCAACAGTTGTTGAGTTTCCGTCATGACATTCAAGATCTGGTTCGAGTAAACCGTTACGAGAAACTACCGTTTTATCACAGTTAGCGTAGCGTTATCCATAACACAGGCGATCCTATGTCGCAAACGTCGGGTGGTATAGGCTCTTCCAAATGCATATATTAAATAGGAAAAGCTTATGACTGTATTATAGAGCTTTTTATTAAGGTAATGTATTTTTGCTATTGATCTATAAGAATACACTTAACATTCCCATCCACAAGAATCATTTTTCTAATGAAATCTGTCCATGTACATATCACTCATTTCACAGATATTTCCAATGTTAGCTTAAACAAGATGACAGGGAAAAGGTAATGTGTCCCGAAATCCTTTAGATGGTGCTAGTCAGGATGATATGACTTTGAGAGAGCAGAGAGTGTTTAGACAGAAATGGTGTACGCTCAGACAGCCGGTTGCAAATGAAAAGGGGACAGCTTTTAAAGGATGCAATAGAAAAACAAACTCCTTTTCCCATGGTAAACATGACGCTGCTTGCTGCAAACTTCCACAGACAGGGATGAGGAAAAGAAATTTTTTAACGGACGCATCCGGGCGTTCTCAGATCACATTTAGGCGGGTACAGGGAACTTTCGGGCGTTCAAATATACATGAGTTGCCCGTTGGCCAGCACATATACGACAATAAGGTGAGTGGTGATGCGTACTCTGATGGGTTGTTCCGCGTGTTGCACGAGGCAACTTCCAAACATCACCTCAGTGTATAGGAAGCGGTAAGCGTAACCATGCGGAATCTCTCTCTCTTTCTCTCTCCCTCTCTCTCTCCGTCTCTCTCTTTCTCTCTCCTCTCTCTCTCTGTCTCTCTCTCTGTCTCTCTTTCTCTGTGTGTGTGTATAGACAAACAGAGCTGTAACACAAGTTATATTTATTTAAAGAGGTCTAAAAATGCCTACCTTTTCGTTAATAAACCTTCTCTTCTGCTTTGCTCTACTTTGGATGCATCATATTCGTCCTTTTTAAGTTTTTAACTATAATTAGTTACTCTAAGTCTTGGGTTTGTCTTTTGACTATTAAAACAAAATTTTTCGCTCTTTCCCTCTCTCCTTATCATGTGGTGTTGCTCCATGATTTATTATACTAATTTTCTCGTATGTAATCAACCAAAACATTAATATACTATGACTCGTTTTGTTTTATTTTAAAACGATATATATATATATATATATATATATATATATATATATATATATATATATATAGTCACAGAAGTTTATCAACCATTAAAACTAAGAACAAAAAAAACAATAAAAAAAACCCTTAAGTCCCAAGTCGTTCAGTGGAAAATCACTCATGTAAGTCAATTTAACTTTTTCAGTTATTATATTAGTTTGCTTCTAACATTATTTTAGGGATCATCAGTTGTTTACCATGAAAAACTGTTTCGGGAATTTAAAAACAAGTCATGGCTTCCCATCAGAGTTTATCAGACCCCACTTCCCTTAAAAGGCAAAAACATAAACGTTCCGTATACTAAATCTAAGTTTTGTTCCGTATAAATGTATTATATATATATATATATATATATATATATATATATATATATATATATACAGAGAGAGGGTAGAGGGTAGTACAGTATAAGTGCAGTTCCAGCGAGAGAAAATTGTATATTTAAAGAAGTGACGCTACCAACATTTGCAAAAACCTTTTATTAACAATTGTTTATTAGTTTATTATTTCATAATTTTATAATTTTCGAACGCGTTTCAAACTTTCGTGCTATCTTCCGATCTATTTTCCATTTGAAAATAACAGTTTTATTTTTAACAGTTTAGCTTTTCTGCGCATGTGCGCACGTGTGTATGTGTGCGTATGTGTTTTCATATTGTTTGCTTCTCTAGATTAAAGTTATGTTTTTTTTAAGTATGCGTGATTATGACTTTTATGTTTCCGGTCATCTTCGTGTGCGGTGGTTGAGTACATTTTGTTCAGAATGCTTATAGAATACCTCTTGAGATTTTACGACTCCGCCGTCACTTTGTTAGTGTGTGTGTGGTTAGTTTTGGTTTGTGTACGTAGACGAGTTTGCGCGCATACATGTGTTTCTGATTTTGTTTTTGTTTATACATACATATATACACTTAGACGCATACACACAAGCATATATATACACATATACGCACACACATATATATACACACATACACGCACACGCATACATATACACACACATACACGCACCCCCTTCCTACACACACACACACACACAGACACACACACATATATATATATATATATATATATATATATATATATATATATATATATATATAGTAAAAACAAGGTAAACAGTCATGTATATGTGTAAAATTAAACCTCGGTAATTGACACAAATGGTGGTATAGATAGATAGATAGATAGATAGATAGATAGAAGAGTGGATAGATGGATGGATAGATATATAGATAGATAGATAGATATACACACATATGGCCAGTTACATCTACTTTTGCATGTATGAAGGTACATACCACACACGCGTATCACCTATCCGTTCTATCTATATGGACGCGTACATGCACATAGGTGCGCGTGCGTATGGGTTCCCGTCTATACATGTTGATACATTTATTCTTAGATGCCTGCAGTATGCATGTTGCGTGCTTTGTTTAATGCTGGGTTTAATTTAAATATGAAGTGTTTTTCTTGTGTTAGGAGGTATGAGTAATTCTCAGTTTGGAAGATGGGCATTCTTTTGAAATTTCCTCTACAGCATGAGTGAACATGCTGAGAAACAAAACATTTACTGTTTTCTTGGATTTTGTGTTGCTTTTATGTAAAGCAACTCTATTATTAAGTGTTTTGGTGGCGCGTATATAAGATTCGTTGCATATAATGTATTCTAGTACATAGATAACATTTATGGAGGTGCAGTTTAAGTCTTTTCTCATTTACAGAGTCACACAGAACTTCTATGGCTGTGATTTCTTTGTCAAACATGACAATTGATCATTGACTGTCCAGTTTTGTTGTCTTACAAAATCATATACATATATATATATATATATATATATATATATATATATAAATATATATATATAAATATATATGACTTTGTAAATAAACTGGGCAGTCACTGATGAATTGTCATGTTTGACAAAGATATCACAGGCATGACTACATCCAAAATGTAAATATCTCAATTAATCAATATGTCAGACAAGTAAATTCATAATTAAGAATTCTGATCATTTTTTCTTGTCAAATATTGTATACATCCTATATATATATATATATATATATATATATATATATATATATATATATATATATATATATATATATATATATATGCTCCTCATAAAATTGATTGACTCGTCTAGGTTATCAATATCGTAATAAGGTAAATAATTAAACTCACAAATCCATTCATGAGAAATATACATTTCTTCTACTATCAGCAGTAGGTTTGTCGGATCAGAGTGTAGAGTGTCGGATTATCACACTCGGTAGTGGCACATACGCGGGATCTGATTCTCAGGGTGTTGTGTTCGCTGCGTCTAGCTACACTGATGAGTCTCACATACTGACGGATAGAAAGTGCTGTTTATAACAAATGTCCGTAGTAAAACGAATTTCTTTCTCTTTTATGACACTAACCTGCTCGTTAATTGCTGAATATATTTTATGTTTTTTTGGTTACGTCTCGTTTTACACGGTGTACAAGGATCCAAAGAACTGAGACCTGAGTGAAATCTGAACACTCGTGTTATTAACAGATGGACACAAAATAACGTATTACTCTCGGCTAAAGTTTCATTCACTTGAGAAAAAATAAGAATGCCTACATCATTTCAAAAGAAGAATGACACATTTGTTAATAGACTTGGGAAAGGTTGATAGTACTTCCGTTGATAATGGGGGTTGGAGATAACGATCAGGCAGTTTCTTGTCTAACCGCCATAAAGAGCTGTAATACAGCGAAAGTGTGTCTGTGGATGACTAAATATGATCCCCTTTTTGGGTTGAGCTTTCTGGTAAGTGATATCGCTAACTGCCACTAGTGTATAATGCAATGCTCCTTTTATAAACAAATGGAACTTTCGGCCGTTGACAATGTTTATCATTGAGATTTCGTTTACTTTCAAAAGCAGCGAGATCATAGCAAGTCGTTAATAGAGCCGTGATAGAGCGAAACCGTCTGCATGTGGATGACTATATATATATATATATATATATATATATATATATATATATATATATATATATATATATATAGTCATCCATATATATATGTGTGTGTGTGTCTATATTGTTAAAGAATTTAATAATAAGCAGTCATACTATGGCTTACATGCGATGTTCTGACTTGTTGAACACTGCTCGACTGCTATCTATGTGTGTTCACTGATTTAGAGTGTATAGAGTTTAATTTCTCTCATCAAAAAGGATTCCTTGGGAAAACTTCGTCATTGTTGGATTCGTGGCATTTTTCTATGGCTCTGAGGTGTATATTTGTATATCTATCTATGTGTGATTGTTGTTTTCTTTTTTATAATTGCATATTTCTATATTAATATATATATATATATATATATATATATATATGTATATATATATGTTCGTGTGTGTATGTGTTTACATGTATTTGCGCGTGTGAGACAAATTAGCAGACCTATCTCTGATATATTCCGATTAATTTTTGAGGGCTCGCGTTCGGTGTAACATTTTGGTGCCCACTCCTATGTGTGATGTTTTTTATTTTTTTATTTATACTTATATATATTTCCATACATATTTGCATGCATGCTTATATATATATATATATATATATATATATATATATATATATTCCACTCTATGTGTGTGTTATCCTGGCTAGTTTCTCTGTCTTCTTCCCCCTTATCGCCTTTACTCCCTCCGCCTACCGCCTACTACTATACTAGCTCAGTAGGTGTGAAAGTGAAAAAGAAACAGAAAATAAATAAAAACATAAAAAAGAATAAGAAATAAAGAAGAATGTGTCACCCACTTGTCAAATCATATTTTAATGTCACTAAAAGTCTTCTCATATGGTCCAATCGGATCATCTTCTCCTCCCATGTGTGTGCCTTAAAATAAAATTATTTCCAAATCTTCACTTTTTCTGAAGATATTCGCTAACACGAACGAAACCTGTCAAATCTCTTGTTTTTGTTTTTCTCCTGCACTTTAACCTGTTTTCTCTTTGTCACTTTTCACACATTTTGTCTACCACGACATTTCATTTTCATGAATTATCGTGTACCTTACCCCATATATATATATATATATATATATATATATATATGTGTGTGTGTGTGTGTGTGTATTTGTATGTGTATCGTGTAAAGTTACCATTAATTCTTGAAACATTCCCGTTCTTATTAACTATATATATATATATATATATATATATATATATATATATATATATATATATATATATGGGTGAATAATACGAAGATATTGGTTATGTATCCATCTAAATTACTTTTAAATAACTTTATATAAATATGTATATATATATATATATATATATATATATATATATATATATATATATTAACTATATTTTTGTTTATTTTTTCACTATTATGATCATTGTTTTTAAGTTTGTACTTTCGGTGTTTATTTTATTTTATTTTTATTATATATATATGTATATATATATGTGTGTGTGTGTGTGTGTGTGTGTGTATGTATACATATATATGATGTTTTATGTAAGATACGAATTGTAGTATCTTCCACACACACTCTACCAGTTTTTTTATCTCATAAATGTGTATTTCATGCTGAATAGTATTGAAGTTTGTGTGCTTTTGTTCGACCTTTAATGCTAGTGCTCTTCATTCTGTATGACAACTTAGTATTAATGAAGATATTTCGTATCTGAAACAATCGTACGTCTAAACTGTTGTTAATATGGAATTCTTTGAACTTATATAAATCAATACGTCAGTATTTTGTTTATCTCTTAATAATATTAGATATATAAATATTATATTATATGATATATATATATATTATATATATATATGATTATGTAAATCGAAATAAAAATGTACATACATCAAGATGATTCCCGAATGTATCAACTTTTTATTACAAAAATAACCTCTATATATACCAATAAATAGAGCTCATATATATATTGTTTTATTTTCAAAATTTGTTATTGTATCATTTCATAATAATTCATAGCTAAAACAAGTTATCTGGGTTACAATTGTTTAAAAAAAATGTATTCATTATAATTTATACCCAAAACAAGTCATCTGGGTTACAATTGTTTTAAAACCTCTTCATAGAAACAAAAATACAGGTAGTTTACGATAACGCAAATTTTCTTCTCCGGAACCTCTAATCTCGGGCGTCAGGCAAACATAAAATCGTCAAACGGAAAAATAATCTTAATTAAATTTCTATTCACACATCGCAGAATTTACCCATCACCTAATTTTAAGAGCGTGTTAAACTTTTTGTTTAAGCGATGAAGGTTTTGTGGCGATCAGTTTAAATGCTAGTATTATTTCTGATTTAAAAAGGTGTAAATTATTTCAAAAAAATTATCAACTTGATTTCAAAATGATAATTTCTACAATATATATAATGATTAAATTTTGAAAAATTGATACTTAAGAAAAATTATTCTTAACATCTCACGCAAAAATTCGTATTGTTAACTACGTCGTATTAATTTTTAATGTTTTTTTAATTAACGTCTGATGCCGTTGAGATGCTGAGAACAGGTACTTCTTTTTGATCTTAGCCAAAAGGGAAGGAAAATGATGTTTAAATGAATTAAAAAAACTGATTTAATCTACTATTGTATCATCTTTTAATGAGAAAGGCCAGTGTAGTATCGATTCTGTTATTATCAGACGGTCCTCCCAGGGATTATCTCATTATTTTTTTTAATGTTGTGTGAGTAATTCTTCCCAGGTATTACATCCTTCTTTTTAGAGAGGGGCAATGTAGTATCCATTCTGTTGTCATGAGACAATCTTCTCAGTTACTACCTTCTCTTTTTTTTGGGGGGGGGGTGTAGTGTAGTATCTTTTCTGTTGTTTCTTCTCCTTTTTTGGGGAAGATCCTCCCATGTTTTACCCTCTTCTATTTTGGTAAGTGTATTGTAGTATATGTTCTGTTGCAATGATACCATCCTACCAGTCATTACCTCCTTCTTTTAGCGTCAGTGTGTATTGTTCCTTTATCATAACATTCTCACAGCCTAGAAAAAATATGCGACCGGATGGAAGAAGCATATATCTGATAGTAATTAATATTTTACAGAGCATAATCCTTTTTTAAATTCATACTGAATGATAAAAAGAAATTACAAAATTCTCGAATTATTTCTATTCTACTTCTTTTTTTAAAATGCGCTCTCGCATCTTTATCAGAGGCTCGGTTCATCAGTCTATTAGTCTGTCACGTTTTACCGTCAAATAACATGTCCTGTGTTTTGTCACGATTAGTTTGGAATACATTGCCACCACCATATGTTAAGATTGAATAGACACGTAATATGTATTATTTCTTCTTCTTCTGTTCGCGTGAATATTCATTACTCATTAAAAATAACAAAAATGGCATTCTCGTCGTATGTTAAATAAACGAATCTTATTCTAAATGGGTGTAAGCATCTTTATAAGCTCTTACAATTGTTCGGTCTCTCATGCTTATCTTTGAAATAACATTTTCGTAAGTTTGTCATACTTAATTTTGAAATAACATTTTCGTAAGTTTGTCATACTTAAGTTTGAAATAACATTTTCGTAAGTTTGTCATACTTAAGTTTGAAATAACATTTTCGTAAGTTTGTCATACTTAAGTTTGAAATAACATTTTCGTTAGTTTGTCATACTTAAGTTTGAAATAACATTTTCGTAAGTTTGTCATACTTAAGTTTGAAATAACATTTTCGTAAGTTTGTCATACTTAAGTTTGAAATAACATTTTCGTTAGTTTGTCATACTTAAGTTTGAAATAACATTTTCGTAAGTTTGTCATACTTAAGTTTTAAATAGCATTTTCGTTAGTTTGTCATACTTAAGTTTGAAATAACATTTTCGTTAGTTTGTCATACTTAAGTTTGAAATAACATTTTCGTAAGTTTGTCATACTTAAGTTTGAAATAACATTTTCGTTAGTTTGTCATACTTAAGTTTGAAATAACATTTTCGTAAGTTTGTCATACTTAAGTTTGAAATTACATTTTCGTAAGTTTGTCATACTTAAGTTTGAAATAACATTTTCGTTAGTTTGTCATACTTAAGTTTGAAATAACATTTTCGTAAGTTTGTCATACTTAAGTTTTAAATAGCATTTTCGTTAGTTTGTCATACTTAAGTTTGAAATAACATTTTCGTTAGTTTGTCATACTTAAGTTTGAAATAACATTTTCGTAAGTTTGTCATACTTAAGTTTTAAATAGCATTTTCGTTAGTTTGTCATACTTAAGTTTGAAATAACATTTTCGTTAGTTTGTCATACTTAAGTTTGAAATAACATTTTCGTTAGTTTGTCATACTTAAGTTTTAAATAACATTTTCGTAAGTTTGTCATACTTAAGTATTAAATGACATTTTCGTTAGTTTGTCATACTTAAGTTTGAAATAACATTTTCGTTAGTTTGTCATACTTAAGTTTGAAATAACATTTTCGTTAGTTTGTCATACTTAAGTTTGAAATAACATTTTCGTAAGTTTGTCATACTTAAGTTTGAAATAACATTTTCGTTAGTTTGTCATACTTAAGTTTGAAATAGCATAATTTTAAAATAACATGTGTCCCTGGTATATCATGCTTACGTTATGAATAGTATTAGTTTTTCAAGTTCGAAAAGATGCACCTGAAGCAGGTTCGAGAGTATATCGGCCTAAACTTTGTGAAAATAACAACAAAGATCAGAATATAAGTCCAAATAATAATAATGATACAAATTACAAATTCTGAAAAAAGGAAAAATAAATTCAAAATTTAAACATCTTGTGTACGAACACGAACCCAGTAAAAACAATAACATATCATCCGTGGCACGGCATACCTAACAACGTAAGAATGAGCCAAAGTTTTATCTAGGCCTTTGTTTTCTATAGTGTATGAATTATTCCCGAAGTTATGGCATAGAAACGTTGATAACTTTAAAGCTATTAATTTGACCAGGCTGGAATTTTAGATGGTGATTACTGTAATAAAACAGCATCAGATGCATACATCAAATTTGGTAAAATCGGAAAGTGAAATTCCATTAAAATATCGAGCATGACCGAACTTTTCAAGAGTAAGGTAATAGATTAGGATCATATCGGTGTTGAGACTTAATTAGTTACATTATTAGCCAATTACTAAGTTTCTGTGAAGAAAAGAACCGAAGTTACCGCCAAAGTGGCACGGTCACCTATTTCGTTATCTTGATATGATAAAATCAATCAGCTCTATGTTAGACTATGACCGATGTTTTAACCAAGTTTGGTGATGATTGGTCAAGCGATGTGGACGCTAGGCTGTACACAAACATAGTGACAAATCATCAAACAAAGTTGTCCGAAAACATAACTTCCTTAGCGGAGGTAAACACCTGACAGCATACACGATAAACACATATAGATCAAAGATAGATATAATATACACTACATTATACATTATCTATTGACAATATAGAGAAGATAAAGGTACTAATACACAATGTTAACTTATTTAAAAAACATAGAAACATTTTAGAACACTACTATTTATGTTCTTATGTGCTTACATATTTGTAAATCAAACTGTTTTGAAAGGTCTTAATCTTTAGGTAGAGAATATAACAATATCTATTATATCAGATTATCTTGATTTTACTCCTATACAAGTAAACATTATAGAAAACACAACATAGGCATTACATATAATTCCAACATGATCAGGCAACATGCCACTAACTGATGCGTGTTTCCAGAAATCATCGTTCATTTTCATTCGTTTACATAATTTCTAATATTATATTATACCAAACTTACTCTCACAAAACAAACATACTTAGATGAGGTAGCAGTAACTTTCACTCACACACAATAAAACTCCTAACACTCCCCCATCAAACACCGCGAAAAATACTTCATCGGATAAATTTAACCGCACCGTCTATCATTGTTTCAGTTTTTAATTCCTTTCCATTAACCTTAACACAATACACATTTCGTAATGAAATACGGGTTGCTCCCTAGATAGGTCACTCAGCCAACATATACGGCGTTATAATTGGCTTGCTACTTGCATGTATTGGAATAATAGAATATTATTTACGAACAATACATGAACAGCAACTTAACATTTACACATGTCGTCTCAACCTTTTCATTTCTGTAAAATGCTAAAAGTTTCTAAAAATAGCTTTCCATAACTAAAATAACTTTCATATAAATTACTTTTAAATCTCCATATACAGAGAACATGTTAGAACATTCACATACATAACAATCTAGCCAACGATAATTGTAAAAACAGAATTCTCCCCATTTGTCAGATACATCGCTAATGGAATGTGAGGACTACAGGACAAGATAAGAGAAACAAGAGATACAAGAGATACAAGGCTGCCGAAAGTAAACCCATTGTCCACTTTCTTCTCTCCTTATACTATAATATAGGAGTATAGGACAATTCGTAAATAGTGTGTGTTTGAAATGAATACATGAATTTGTCCAACATTCAGAATTTCCGATATCTAGAAAAATGTGAGAAAGCAATAATCATGAGCTAACTACGTTCAATATATTTGACACTCTGAAAGCCCATGTCATATCTTCTAATAGATAAATATAATAGAGTGCAAAATGTAATGTAAGAATATCCGTGTCATGTCAATGTAAGTAGCTCTTTTTGACATCATTTTCGAATAACTGTGGAATATTTCCTGAAATATGGAACACGCATCGAATATACATCGATATCACAATAGCTATTTTATCAAGGAGAGCAGAAATATATTATATATATATATATATATATAAAATAGTTGTTGTTGTTTATTATCTATGTACGTATACGTTTCGTCCCTTTTCAATCAGGACTCATCAGCATAGAGATATGACTATTCACTACCGGTCGTACGATTCGAAACCGTGGATAACAAGTATTTTTCAACTTGCATCCAACGTCTTTAACCGCGCGCCCAATATTTGAATAGCCGATAAACAATGATAATTTAACACATTTAAAGCGGCACGATATCCAGGCATTCTACTTCTATTAAAGAAGGAATGATGCATTATAAAGCAAGTGACGTCATGCTGTGTTTGTACTACCATTAAGAGGGCTCTACTTATTTTACGAGGAGCGACAAATATAAAATATTTGTTGTTGTTTATTATCTATGTACGTATACGTTTCGTCCCTTTTCAATCAGGACTCATCAGCATAGAGATATGACTATTCACTACCGGTCGTACGATTCGAAACCCTGGATAACAAGTATTTTTCAACTTGCATCCAACGTCTTTAACCGCGCGCCCAATATTTGAATAGCCGATAAACAATGATAATTTAACACATTTAAAGCGGCACGATATCCATTATATATATATATAAATATATATATATATATATATATATATATATATATATATATATATATATATATATATATATCCGCCACTCTATAATAAAGGCTGACGTGTATCAATTTATATATATATATATATAGAGAGAGAGAGAGAGAGAGAGAGAAAGAGAGAGAGAAAATGATAATAAAACAAATGTAAAGTTACATACATTACAAGTTTATTACATGCAAATAGTAATACAGAAAATAGTTTATAAAAAAGTTCTTTAAAGCGTGGTTTTTCAAAGAAACACGCCTTTTTTAGAAGAAATAAACAATTAATTAACAAGCATATAGCATACTTTTATCGTATCAGAAATTAATATAAAATAATAATTTTATAATACTTAATATATATATTAAGCATTATAAAATATTATATATATATTTATATACTACTATTCAGTCATGCAAATATTAGCGAGCAAAGCACGTCGCTTTATTTTAGCTCTAGGCCGAAACCATTTCAATGTGTGAGGAAAAACAATAAGGTAAATAGCCTCCTCAGGTAAAATCGGAAACAAATCCACCACTCTATTATAAAAAGTGATCGGTCGGTGGGATTTTCTTTAGGTTATCAGAAATGATTACACTAATTTATGTATGCGAAATTATATTATTCTAAGATTTTATATGTATATTTTAATAATATATCTAGAAGACTAGCGACGGTTGACACTGGGGTAGCATAATTTTTTATCTGTTATCTTTTACAGACGGTGTACACTAATATATATATATATATATATATATATATATATATATATATATATATATATATATATATATATATATATATATATATATATATGGGAAGAGAAGGATGAAAGTAATCCGACGTGATGGGAAAATGAAAAAGGAAAACCAAAAAATGAATGTTTTTTATGTGTACATCAACGTTTCGTCTTTATTTATAAGACTTCATCAGGATGATAAATATATATATATATATATATATATATATATATATATATATACATAAGTATATATATTTATATATATACATAATTATATATCAATAAATATTTAAATATTATTGCATACGCATGCGTTTCATCCTTGCAGAATCATCAGTGTTGTAGAGATACTCATTCAAGCCAGTCGCACGATTCGAACCTCGGAACAAGAGTCAGAATAAACTTCAATTTCGAGCACGCTAATCAATGAGTTAATAACTAAAGACGAGATAAGGAATAAACTCTATATGTGTGTCAAATCGGCGGACAACCGTCATAACAGTGTTCAACGGGAAGGAATATGCATTATAACATTTGACGGCTTCTTTTATTTATTCATTAAGCTACTATATATATATATTTGATAGCGTGTTGCGTGGACACACATACATACGTAGTTGCAGACAGACAACTGTCATAGCACTCTTTCTTGTCTTGCAAAGTTCAAAATTGACTTGGCAATCTAGTGGGGGGTGGGGATGATCTATTCTGTTCTACAACAGTGTTCTCACGGAAGAGATGTTGCAAGTATGGCTAATTTGTCTTTATTTCGCTGGAAGGTTCTCGAATAAGCTTTATTTTTTTGTTTCTCCTTGTAAAACATTCACAGCAATAATGCATCTACCTACCACCATATTATTTCCTCTAAAACCTTTAACATATTCCGATGAGACTAAAATAGGTGGAATATTAATTAATTGATGTATAATGCTTGTTGTTAAGATTTCAGAAAAATTGGAGGTATCTGAATTTTCACAAAGGGCTTACGCAAGGACCCGTGGTGCAACGGATAAAACTGCTAAGTATTAATCAGTTTTAAGTGAAAGTTTTCTGGGAGTTGAAGGTTCAAATCTCAGTACGGGCGATACTAAGAATATAATTACGAATTACTTAAGACTTTTACCCGTACAGATTCCCGAGTTTGGCAGAAATATTTCCGAGTTCGACAAGACACACCTTAAAAATGTCGGAGGTTTAATTTGCCGAAACGTTGTTATAATAACTTTCAAGATACGAACAGTAGTGAGAATAATACAAATAATGCAATTTATCAATCTTTATCTAAAATAATCCACAACATGTTACCAAAATAACTAAAATTACCAAACTAAAATGGATATGCCATTAAACTAAACAAGGTGACCATTATACATATATGCTGACCTCAAGGTCAAACTCATTAATAGCTAATAACCCTGAAATAGATATGCCATTAAGTTAAAAAAGTGACCAATATACATAATTGCTGACCTCAGGTAAAACTGAATAATAGCTAATAACCCTGATATGGATATGTCATTAAACTAAACAAAATGACCAATATACATATATGCTGACCTCAAGGTCAAACTCAATAATAGCTAATAACCCTGAAATGGATATGTCATTTAACTAAACAAAGTCACCAATATACATATATGCTGACCTCAAGGTCAAACTCAATAATAGCTAATAACCCTGAAATGGATATGTAATTAAACTAAACAAAGTGACCAATATACATATAAACTGACCTCAAGGTAAAACTGAATAATAGCTAATAACCCTGAAATGGATATATCATTAAACTAAACAAAGTGACCAATATACATATATGCTGACCTCAAGGTCAAACTCAATAATAGCTAATAACCCTGAAATGGATATGTCATTTAACTAAACAAAGTCACCAATATACATATATGCTGACCTCAAGGTCAAACTCAATAATAGCTAATAACCCTGAAATGGATATGTAATTAAACTAAACAAAGTGACCAATATACATATAAACTGACCTCAAGGTAAAACTGAATAATAGCTAATAACCCTGAAATGGATATATCATTAAACTAAACAAAGTGACCAATATACATATATGCTGACCTCAAGGTCAAACTCAATAATAGCTAATAACCCTGAAATAATGTATACACTTGATTACACAAGCATATTATTCGAGATGATATCCAACCTAAAAGTAGTTGAGCTTGCAATCGTCATGCTAAGAAATGGTTCTGTGCAGTTCTAGGGGGTCGGTTCGCCCATGTTTTACCTTTACTCTTGGAGTAGAGGTTAGTTTATTGAAAATTGTTTGAGACGCTCCTACCGGGGAATGCCAACGGCGCTGCTCAGGAATCATCTGACAATCAGAGTGCAAACACCTGTTGTGCGCTAGATTTTCAATCTCCATCTTCCGCCCTTATGCCACATCCTCCCGCGACGAGAGGGTGATCAATATTTACTTAACTAGTAACAGAAAACTAAAATTACACGCTGATGACGTTTTTAGCTTCATGCGTAAAAATCCTGGAATGGGACATTGTTTTATATAGAATACTGTAATATTAAAATATATCGTTCAATTACTTGGAACAAAATATGACATGATGCCTAACACTAATCTGCAACTTGACTCCTTTACTTTGACCGAAAAGAAAATTCTCTGAAGATGAAAGTCAAAAATAAGTATGTTTTATTTCACCACCTACTTACACATCCAATTTTGGCATTTCTCATTCACTTCTATCCTGTTCTGAAAAATAACGAATTTGTCACACATGTGCGAGGTGATCCTGATACCGTTGATAACGATGCGGACTGATAACATAAGTGTGCCAAGTCTGAAGCCAATCAATTCCATAGCACCAATTTCACTTATGAATATAAGCAACCTCCGTGTAGTGCTTGCTGTAAGTACGTGAATCTGGAAAAGAACCGAAGAAATCAATAACATCAATAGAACAAAAAAGGCGTACCATGCTGATTTTAAGGAATTTACTTTAATGTATTATATATGTAAAGTATTAAAACTTACACTTTATTTTTTCTGAGAACTGAACTACGCATTTCTTTATTTCTAATATATATATATATATATATATATATATATATATATATATATATATATATATATATATATAAGTTATGAAAATATCTTTATGGCAATTAAGCCTGAAGGTTTCACTCCGGGTATGAAACGCGGGAGGTTCTGTGTAGCTTAATTGCCATAAATATATTTTCATAACTTACTACCAAGCTCTACTGAAAATTGATACATAAAAAATATACCTCTTTATGAAATGTTATGTGGATACATGAAATAGTAATATATATATATATATATATATATATATATATATATATATATATATATATGTAACTTCTTTGTAATATAGCAGGAGAAATACCATCAGAGTGCTCGATTAATTGAGAATTAAAGTTAAAAATTAAAAATTAAGAGCGTAATATTTATTTATTTTGGTACAGAAAAATAAGTATAACATTTGTACCGTCGGTTTCAAGCACGAAAGGACTTAGCCATACGGCTCTCTTCAGCTTCTGTTGTCAAAAACAGATGACAAGAGAAGCTGAAGAGAGCCGGATGGCTAAGTCCTTCTGTGCTTGAAACCGATGGTACGAAAGTTTTACTAATTTTCCTGTACTAAAATAAATATATATATATATATATATATATATATATATATATATATATATATATATATATATATATATATATATATATATATAATAATCGGCGGACATTTACCACCTGGACTAACCTAATATCTTCTTACACGAACTTTTTTTCACCCATCATTCTCTTAATATTTTTTCAAATGTTGAATTTTGGCTTTTCTATTGCCAACTTATCTATCTGTATAATTCCTCTGATGATAAGATCTGGATCTTTGAAAAGCTTTTGCTTAAGGAAAGAATAATAAACATAATTTTATTACAGAATATACCTTGCATTTAACAATCGAAGTTTGAAATAAATTTGGACATTCGTGCTTGTTTATCACTCTTCGTCTATCTATCTTTATATATATATATATATATATATATATATATATATATATATATATATTAAAGAGGGGCAATCCCAACTCTAATTTCATTAGTATAAATCTTATTAGACAAACATGTGTTTTTATTTAATACATGTATTAAACAAAAAACATTGGCATTTGTTCGATTTTGTTGTTTTTATGACTTTTCATGTATTTTCGAGCAGCTTTCTCTTTATCTAAATTTCAGAAGTCACTGTTATCTGTCACCATACGTTCACCGGCCGACAGAACAACACAATGACAGTTCAATTTATTTATTTATCCAATCTCTGGTCGTTCCTTGTAAAACATCCTCTAAAATACTCGTATAAAAACCACTACTGCAAATAAAAACATTTCTTTCTCTGAGTACTAAAAACCAAACGGCATTTACATAAACGGAGTTAATTTCAAAAAACATCCCATAGATGGAACACATTGCCACTTACTTTTTTGCAGACTACAACAGGGTCGTCTTTAAGTCCAATGTTAAAAGATTATTGTAAAATCTTCCTCTTCGGTAATCAAATGTTGTCCATTCTAATCATCGTTTTCAAGCCTCTCATGGTATTGTTCATCAGCCAACTGATAATCTCACTGTTATCCACGAGTAGATTTAGGCCTCGATGACTGCTGATGACTGCTTATTTGCAATTAAAAATAATCTGCTAGCAAAAGACTTTCCTTCATGGCGTGTTGCTTTCAATCCACTGTTTTATTTGTATCAAATTTCCCCCGAGGTGAAACTAGATCTCGGGTAAAGGAGACGTCCTAACGGCCATTTTTTTAAATGTGTATATTATTCGGTATTTGGCTGGAAAAAGAGAGAGCGTTGTCAGCTGACTTTCGTCGTGACGTCACTAAATATACGGTGTGCCACACTTTTATTTAATTATACAACAAAAAATGCTGCCCGTTTAATCAAATGGGTAGAATTTTTATTACGCCGTTTTCTGAAACAAGACACTAAAACATATAACTTTTAGTTGACAAGTTTCTTCTATTTATTGAAGTGGCTTTAAAGATTTTGTGTCATACGGTCCGCGTTATATACTTTTCTGCGGTTAGAAATTAGGGTAAAATACTAAAAGCAATCAGCTTTAAAGTGTATGTTGTGGCTTAATACAATTAGCCAAAATATGCACCCGGAAGGCCGCGTATATTTGTTAGGGTAAATAAGATAAACAACAATAACTACTCGTGCTAGCACGGCGGAGAGTACAACGGACGAAACGTTGTTAATATAGCACAAGCACGATGGTGATATCAGTATAAAATATGTAAATCATGATATCTCATCGAAAATATGTTATCAAATGTCTACAATGTCATTTAGACGAATGCTGACAAACGTGAAAATGTGAGACGGAAGTCACTTCGAGATAAGTAATTTTTTTCTATTTAATTTTTGTCACCTTCCGTCCTATTCCATTTATTAAAACATCCGCATCATTTATATTATTGCAAACACGAGCAACGCCCAATATACGTGGCTTCATTCATGTCGTTATTGATTTGTCTAGGCGTCAGTTTACAAAACAGCCCATCCTTGCAATATGAAAGTAATTGCTTCTTTTACAACTGAAAAATTGTAAAAGCACATGGCATACACAATTATATATATATATATATATATATATATATATATATATATATATATATATATATATATAAATTAATAATACGAAGTTTTGTTTTTCATTTATCATGAAAACAGGTTTCTATTATTAAAATCAATGATACAACATGTTATTGTGAAATACACTATATATAGTGTAGACGTTATAGAACAGTTATTTGAATGTCCAATTTGCATAACTATTTTTAAACGATTAATTAATGTTCGGTGTTATTCATTGGTAATTGAATTGTCCTATTTTTTCTATACATATATATATACAATATACAATAGTTTCGTCCATATTAACAGTAATAAGTTAAAGTAATTTAATAAAAGATCGATAAAAATGTCCGCAAAAAAATGATATCTCATTCAATTACTGAGGAGAGAAAACATTAAGTATATTATCAGAACAGATGCTACAGTTTAAGGTTAATCCTATTCTGAAAAGTAAAATAAAAATAAACGAAACATAAAAATATTGTAAAGTAAGCCAATATTCTGACGGGGGGGGGTAAATAAGCACACGCTTATATATTTTTAATATTCAAAGCTAATCATTTTCTTTAATTTTAACTGGTTGTGATTGATTGGTTAATTTCAGTCACTGGAGAAAAATCATTGATTGTGATTGAGGCGGATATTAGTTTTTGAAAACATCTTGTATGTCTTATTAAAATAAGATGTGTTTTTGGAAACATATTCGGAACATTTAGTAAATTATTATATATATATATATATATATATATATATATATATATATATATGTTAAATATTTTTGAAAATCAACACATGGTGCAATTTAAATGAAAAAAATCATTTATTTATTTTGCAAGATTTCGTTGTAAAACACTTTTGTCAGGCGAGACTGTCTTATAGTTTTTTTTCGAATTTTCTTCTTCCTCCTCATTTTGATGGTATCAACCCCGAGGGGTCGATTCACAGTAGAGGCAGAAAAGCACGTCAAGTTGTAAAAGACGTTCTAATGAGTAGAGTCCGGTCGATGTTTGGCGCAAATTGGCGCTTTTTGAATAAGGAAATTGACAAAATCTTTGAGACACCCATGAAAATCTATTTAAGTGAAATATTTTTGAAAATCAACACATGGTGCAATTTAAATGAAAAATCATATATATATATATATATATATATATATGTGTGTGTATATATATAACACAGAAGCTTTTGTGTAGCTTAATTCCCATAAATATATTTACACAACTTACTACCTTCAGCACTGTTGAAGTAAATACGGTAGATCGATACAAAAAAGATTATATCTCCTTATAACATTTAATGTGGATACATGAAATATTATATATATATATATATATATATATATATATGTATATATATATATATATATATATATATATATATATATATATATAGTCTGGAAGTTTCTCAACCATTAAAACTATATTAAAAAAAAAAATTGAATTTAAAAAAAAACCTTAAATCCTAAGTCGGTCAGTGGAAAATCACTCATGTAAGTCAATTTAACTTTTACAGTTATTATATTAGTTTGCTTCTAACATTATTTAAGGGATCATCAGTTGTTTACCATGAAAAACTGTTTCGGGAATATATATATAGATATATATATATATATATATATATATATATATATATATATATATATATATATATATATATATATTACTACAAAATGTTCGTAACAAAGACTTCATCGAATAAATTGTGGCCGTAATCAGTAAGCAATTGTTCCGAATAAGCCAACCGAAGAGAAAGCAATGAACAGTAGCCCATTGCAAAAGGAATGTGTACATAGTACTAGGATAGTGTTCAGGAGATTTGGAAAAATGTCCATTTAGATCAACGCGCGTATCTACTCTCCTAAGTAACAAAATAGTTGTTGTACTTCATAGAACTACATCGTCATATCGGACGTAATCATCTTAAAGTAATTATTCATGAAAATCAGACTTGTTTAGTTCTAGAAGATCCTAACCTAGTTATTAATAAAAAGTCATGTGTCAGTGTGTTCAAGACTAACACATTTCGACCATGAAAACACAGATATATTAATTCAGCATCTTCGTAGTGAGCTTATTTCTAAAAGATCAATAACAGAAAACGTTACATGAGTGAAGATATTTGAAAACATATAAAAAAATATGCAATAGTAACATTGTTTTTAATTATTTTTTTAATACTCTTATTCACCCCAAAACAAGACACATTACCACATGGACGTAAGGGGCTACTATTAGGGGCCATGCATACGGGGACACTCTAAGTAGGGAGTTGAGCAGCGAGATGTCTGTTCGTATTACATTTTAATTTCTACATGTTAGTACAGTCAGGAAGGCAGAAAACGGAGAGGGAATTCCAAAATCTAGCAGTCCGAGAATATTAACTATTAGAGTAGAAAGCTTTCGAGCATTAAGGGATCTATACAGTGAAGGGGTGGGAGTTTGCTATTTGTCGGGTTAGTCAAGGGGTATTTACGTCAGGGGGGGGGGGCATAGGCGACACGAATTCGTCAGAGCACATACCATAAACGTACTTGTAAAACAAGCACAGGGATCCTTGCTAATAGAGAGAGACTAGTGGCTGATGCGGCAGCCCAGATGTGGCAACAATACTTCATACATTTGCGAATGGTTGCTTTGTAGAGATATAGGATACTGGCAGGTGTGAGTAGTTTTCTAGCGCAGTGGGGAGAGACTACTTTCTTTGCAGAAGCCTTGGCAATGGTTTCTATGTATTTGTTCCAATTCATGTTGCATGTGAATGTCAGGCCGATGAGTATGAATGATGCACTCTCAGACTGAGTGGTATTAGCTATGTAAATCGGTGGTGAGAAAGTCTCTTGTAGTTGTTAAAGGAAAAACGCTTCGTCTTAGTAGCATTAAATGTCACCATCCATTTACGCCCCCATTTCACTACAGACTGGAGGCCATTTTCTAAAGTTTCAGACATTGCCTTGGATATGTGCACATTCGTTTTTCCCACATTTGTGGTATAGAACAATGTGTCATCAGCAAGTATAGCAGTCTCGGACAAATAAACCAAACTAACGTAATCGCCATGGGAATTCCATAGTGGTTTCACTTATCGATCTGTATAATTTAATGTTTATGATAATTTTTCCCATAAATTAACAAATGTATGTAATATTTAATAATTTTAAGAAACAATGTTTCTTTTTTCTTCTTCTGTAAAACAATTTTCATTTTCAGCTAAATTGTCTTTAAAAATATGAATATTTCTCTTATTTCTTTATTGAAAGTTGTAGCAATTAAAATATTAAAAAAAGCAATAAGTATTCTCTTTTCGTTATATCGTTATAATAATTGTAAGCTAAATATTCTTTAAATAAACAAAAACGAATCTTACTTTTTAATGAATTTATTAAAATTGTAGAAATGTGCACTAAAGCGGCATTAAAATAAACAGAATTCATTGAGTCGTTTTAAAAGTGGTTAAGTCATTAGGATAACAGAATTCGATTTTGAAACAATTCATTTTATAATAAGTATGGTCGGGATTGTTATCTTTGCGGCACCAGTTAATTTTCAATTACTTGTTTGCATTACATTGTTATCTTTGCGGCACCAGTTAATTTTCAATTATTTGTTTGCATTACATTTTTATCTTTGCGGCACCAGTTAATTTTCAATTACTTGTTTGCATTACATTTTTATCTTTGCGGCACCAGTTAATTTTCAATTACTTGTTTGCATTACATTTTTATCTTTGCGGCACCAGTTAATTTTCAATTACTTGTTTGCATTACATTTTTATCTTTGCGGCACCAGTTAATTTTCAATTACTTGTTTGCATTACATTTTTATCTTTGCGGCACCAGTTAATTTTCAATTACTTGTTTGCATTACATTTTTATCTTTGCGGCACCAGTTAATTTTCAATTACTTGTTTGCATTACATTTTTATCTTTGCGGCACCAGTTAATTTTCAATTACTTGTTTGCATTACATTTTTATCTTTGCGGCACCAGTTAATTTTCAATTACTTGTTTGTATTACATTTCATCTTTGACAATCATACGATCTCTTTTTCTAAATGGTCGTGAAAGGTGATAACACATAAACAGAAGTGAATAAGCGTATTTTTACGCTGATAATACGGAGACATGTTTTTTAAGGAATTATTTTCATTTATATTATATATTTTCTTAAATAGTGTCTGTAAAGAAATCAAAATTATGAAAAAAAAAACTTATTTCGAATATAATTAAAAATTACTTAAAACTTCTATCCGGTCATGGATGACGGGAAAATCTACCTAATAGATTAAATAAAGGGTTCGAAATCCCGTACCAATTCTTGAGTTCGACATAAAGATTCCCGAGTTCGACAAACGTACATCTAAAAAAGGTCGGAAGTGACATCGGGCGAAACGTGGGTAGCACATCCAAGATGAGTACAGTAATCCGAATAATCCCAAAAAATCCAAAATATACTATGAATTTTAGAATCATGTTTTTAAAAAAGATTTACATCATTTTCGTCAAAAATAGCAAACTATTATCAGGTTTATCGCTTTAGTAAATGAATTAATTTTCTTACTGGTGAAAAGTAGTACAATTACTAAGCATCATTCTTAATTGAATATTTTCATTGTATTGTGTGATATTTTTTTTGTTAAAGCGTAAAAGTCTACTTGATGATTACTTCCGGTTTTTAAATCGGAAATTGACAAGCAGGTCGGACGTTTCTTGGGAAGCAATCAATCATTTTTTTCACCATTTTTTTAAAATTTGTAACACATAAATAAACTATTTTTCTTAATAATTAGAATTTTTTATTACAAATAATCAACTCAAACTTGTTTTATAATTTGAATGTTTGTTTTTACAAATAATCTAATCAAATTATTTCTAGGAGGGGTGTTCTGATTTTTAGGCGATAACGTGTGGTTTTACGACCTTGAAACTCGGACTTAGTGTTAGTGGTAAAATAAATTTGCTTAAATCCCTAAACGAAATGTTTATAAACAAGTGAAATTAAAAAATCTAAGGAGCGATGATTTTTTTGATGAACACCGCTTGTAAATTTCCGATTTAAAACGGAGAGCCGTCAAGTAGACTTTTTCATTTTAACCATATTTTTTATTCAACTTTCTAACGCAGGGAAGTGACGTCAGTGAATGGGATAGTGACGTCGATTGACGATATTAAATGCGAAAGTTCGAACCCTGTCGCTCTTTCGCTATTGATGCCCTATTTATCTACGTCCCACACAGTAGAATGTGACACAAGGTCGGAAAGTGGGAATGCACTCCAGGGGAAGACTGCTAGGGGCTTTTTTTTAAATTGCCTGGGTAGAGTGCCTCAGACATTAAGCATTAATCTTGATCCTCCCCAAAGAGGGGAGGCAAAGCCTGGGAGCGTTAATTCTCAGAACTGTACAGGGCAGACCCATTGACCGGCGTAAATCCAGGCCCGAAGACCCAGACAATACCAGTATGGGGTGCAGTATCCATCGGAACAGATACTACACTTTGATCTTGGCCAAAAGGCCCAATAAATGCTGGCAACCGTCTCGTGGCCTCTTCTGCATTTTTGAAAGAATTGGGGAAAATAACGCCGATAACAGAATCGTGCCAGTCAACATTTGTACCGTGTTGATTTATATGGATTTGCGTTTTTTCACTGAAAGCATCTTTATTAAAGTTATGGCTTTTCTTTTGACTAAGTCAATTATTGCTTAAGCATTTATTCTCCTACCTTTGTCTTCTCTACCTCGTTCTTCCTTTATTACTTCGGCGCGTGACACGTCCTCCGAGACGGTTGTTTTAATAGATGCAGATTGTGCTCTAGATGACCCGTGGGCCTTAGTGTAATGAATAAACGCTAAGTAATCGTATTGTTTGCAATCAGAGCACGAAAACATGAAACAAAAAGAAAGCACTGAGTTGTTCTGTTGAATGGAAAACATAGCTGGACTGAATAGTTTACACAACAGGAAATCTGATAAAGAAGACGTTTCCAAAGCAAACATCCGAAATTAAATAATATACAGGAAAAATATAGACTCTTTACTTTTGGAAAATGTTTCATTTATTTTGATCTATAAAAAATAAGCTAAGAACATATCTGGATTATTTGAGAGCAACACGTTCTGTTTTTACAAATAAGTTACCAGTTACAAAGGCCAAAAAACACTCAAGGATAAGTGATAAAAAATAGAATGAATTGTCAGTTGTAATGCGAAATAATATTATGAAAGTATTGAAATTTATGAATGTAGTGAACAAAATTAGATCAGTTATGAGGGAGGTTTATGACAAGTATTTGTTAACATTGGATTTGAAGACAATCATGTCGTAGTCTGCAGGGAAGCAGTCCCGTGGTATCAGTAAATACTACGTAAATTAATTGTAAATTATTAAATTTAAATAATTTCTTTAAATTCATAATTGAATTATTCTTTCAATATAAGGTAGAGTAACAAATTATAAAATTATGAAATTTGTAAGAAAATATTAGAGAATCATCAAGAAAAATAAATCACGAGTTTGTTGCCACTCTTCTGGTGTTATGTCCCAATTTTTAGAGTTATTAACGTTCCCAATAATAATAAAAAACAATATATTCATAAAATGGTATGATCACTTTCTTGTGACTATATGTATCGCCCACGCCTCTGTGACTTGCACCTTATTTTTCATTTACTACTAGCAAGACCAGTGTCCCAGCGTTGCCCGGGAAAATATAAGAACCACCGACACTTGTACTCCGACGCCTGAACCCTATGTAAGTATTTTAGGCGATGTTATTTTAGGTTTTATTAGCCGTTGTTTGCGTGATTTTAACTATGTGTTTCAATCCATACTATTTGTGTAAATAAAGAAATCGTAGGATTTTGTAAATGTTGCTAGTATTAAATTATGATATTACAATAGTTTGTTTGTAATTTTAATTACACTTTAGTGCTCCTATAACCATCAGCTCAACACTTTGATCTAAGACAATGGCATCATCAGGATGATACCGTACCAGCCAGTTTTGGCGCTTTATCCTCGGCTGATAACACGTCTATGCTGTAGTTGCTATTATTTCCTCGAGTTCTGACTATTGCTCTTTCGTTTCATATGTTGTCGTCCTTGTTGTTATGCTTACGTCTTTCATGATTTCTATACTGGACGTCAAATTTATCTGTCGTTCCAGCTAAGATCATCGTTTTTCAGTCACAAACTGAGGCCTTTTCCACTGTTGTCTGTATTCATTTTGTATTTTCCGGACTTCTTTCCATCTAAATCGGTTTTTAGTAAGGTATAGAAAACCTTTTTTTCAATTTAACATCTTGCTCATAATTCAATACCTCCCATCTGTTGTCTTAACATCTTTAACTTCTTATATCTTACTTCTCTCAGAACATTCTAACGAGAAGTCGCTCCCTTCTGTAAATAGTCAAGTCCCGAATGGATTTTAAAAAGAAATGTGTTTGCATTTTCTTGTAATTTTGCACGTATATATATATATATATATATATATATATATATATGTATATGTATATATATATATATATATATATATATATATATATATATATATATATATATATATATATATATTAGCTGTATATTAGAAAAATAAATTTAAACTTATTTTTAAAAGAACATAGATAATAAAAATTGGTCGTTATTATTTTTAATGAACCTCAAATGATATATCTAATCAAAGACGAAATGTATTCCCCTTAATTATTTGTGACGGTGTCTAGTAGGAGAGTAACAGTAGATCCCACATACGGAGTGGAAAGGCTGCCTCCTTTCTCTGAAATCAATAATTAAAGAGAAAATATTGAGCATGAGTGAATATCAAAATTGGAACAATTGATTCAAAAGATAAGTTTTTCTTTTGTAAACACAGACCACTATGTGACTAACAGTAATGAGTATACATATATTTTCTGTAGCTTTTGTTGATCAGCCTATTATTCCAAAAGTAGAATTAGGGGGAACTCACTTTACTTATTATATTAGATTAATCGCCAAGATTTTAAAATAAAAAAATGTCATATCTTAAAGCACAGATAATAACTGTTGACTGCTTCGCACACAAGTCAACTATTTTCGTTAAAAGTAAAACGAAAACTGTTAAAAAGCAAAAGTAAGTTCAACTGTAAGATAGAAAGTCATTTCTTGCTTTAAAATTCTTAGCAAATTCTCAAAGACTGGAAGCTTTGGAAGCTATTTACATTTAATAATTTCGGAGATTAGAACAATATTACTTTAACAAAATTAGCTATAGTTTTAACACAATATAGTTCAATTTATGATTGGACTACAAAAAGATACCATAATAATTTAACTAAAAATAATTTAGTGACATTTTAAACAGCATAGTCAAGAAAAACGAAACATGAATTAAGTAAAAAGCATCCTCTACAAGACGGGGTAGGTAAAGCTATTTTCATAAAGTTTGAAACGTTTTTATTAAAAATGATTCTTCATAAAGAATTACCTCTTAAATTTGCTTCATATATGTTTATTGGATTAAAATCCGAAATCTTGGCAAACCATTTCATTGAGTTGATTCACATTTTCTTGAATAAAACCATTGAGCCTCTTTGCTATACGAGAAAGTGCATTGTCATCCTGATAGATGACGTCCTTACCAACAAATATTATCTAATGACAGATTTAGGAAATTATCCGAAATTTGAATTACACGTCTGCGTTGACTTTCGAGGTAATGATTGTCATTTCTTCTCGTTATTTACTTGACATAACGCCTTATATAATTAATGACTGTGATTATGTTCAGTTTCCCCCTGGCAGTCATCGTTAAATATCCCAGTGAATTGACACCAGAAAAATGCTCCAGTATCATCACGTTGGCCAATGATGATTCATTACTGAATATCACTTGCATCAATCATTCGCATTCCATGATTTATTCTCTTTCAACTAAGCCAGTCTGGATGTCGTATATTTAGCTGTTAAGGCTGGTTTGCGTTCGTACTTTGTGCATATACACTTCATTTCATTAGGTCTAGTTCTAATAGTTCTATTTTTCTTTTCGCTTATGTATTTTCATTTGATCCATTATCCATTTTCTATTTGAAAACCAAATTATCTTAATGGTTTTGTAACGAAAATTGAAAGGTCTTCGTTGATCGACAAGTATGCTTCCCTTCGGTGGTCTTCCCATTTTTATTATAATTTCAGAAATATTTTTATACAACTAACTGAGAAAAAAACATAGTTTCGTGCACATTCCATGTTAATTTTACCCTATTGAAGCCATTTTTTGAAACGTAGAAAGTAGTAGATCATACTTTTACTTCTGACTAGATAAGGATCACCTGGAATATTTTAGTTTTCGTCTGAATATAAATCTGTCTGCTTCCATTGAGTTCAACGTGAAAATATCATTCTAAACAGGTGTGATACAGTTTGTTTTTAGCAGTTGACTCAGATTTTCAATCAGTACAAGAAATATGGTTTCCAACTATCTGCTGTTCTAACAATGACTTCAATTGAGGGAAAATTCACTCCTAAATAATAGGATAAAAGATAGAATTCGTACAAGAAATTCTCCCGTAAATGTGTGCGAAACTATAAGTTGTCCGTTTGTATTTAGTTACACAGAAAAATATCACTCTAAACAATAGGTATGACATGTATACGTAGGAACTTTGATAAGGAGTAATTCTTGTTGAAGATTTCATACTTTATTTTTTAACACTTGAGTGATTCTATATCCTTTTCCTTAGCCATATATTTCGAAAGATCTCTTAATTAACAAACAGTACTTTATTGAGTTGATGCATGTTTCATAATGCTAGACTGTTTTGCGATGAAATAATAGGTTTTCTCTAATGTGTGAGTACTTTATTTTTCAGGGATTCAAAAATAGAAACATTTCCGAGTAAAGGCAATCTATATTTTATATAAATGAATAGGGTTGTCACTGCATACTCTGTACTAATGCTGTAAATCTTAACTTCTTTCAGGGTAAGAACATGGGACACCGAAACTAGAAGTAAAAACTAATCCACCAAGACTACCTATATTTAACTGTACGTGTTTCTTGCAAATAAAAATGCACAACGAATAAAAACTGAATGTATTTCGTTCTTTAAACCAGCTACCTAGACAAGTTTAAACAAATACAAGCAGATTGCTGACGTACCCACGTCTCATGTAAACTGATGCTTACAAATAAAAAAAAACGATTCAGGTGCGCGTATCACACATGTATTTATGTATGTATAGAAACTAATATAATGGTGGATATATTTTCATTATTGTTGTAGTGACTTATCCCTAACTCCACGTGTAAACACGGCCTAGGTTGTAATTTTGGATTACCTTCAACATAGTGGCAATACTGCCCGGTATAGTTGATGACTAAGACTTACGTCAGCTATTAAGAAAATTAAAAAATATGGGTTGAGAACTAAATACCTAATTCTCGAAAGAGTAACATATCGAGACAGTACACCGGATAAATACATAGTGGACAGGCTCTGTACATAATATAAGCAAAGAAATAATTCCAGAAAAAAACACACTAAAAACATACGTAAATGCACTACATCAATGTGATCCAAGAACCAGCCTATACCAAATTTACCCACTTAAAGATGTTCAATGACGAAAGGCGTAAATAACAGACCAAAGTTTTACTGCGTAGTGTTACATAAAAATCATACAAAACCATGGTATTTGTTATGAAGCTGGGTTGTGTCACCAGCGAACTGAATATTTAATAACATGGCAGAAATATGTGGATTAACCTGTTTGTCACACGAAATGAAGGTGAGTTGACGATGATTTGAAATGGGTTGTAAGGGTCTTATCTAAACAGTAACGGTCTAACCGTTTCAATAAACCATTGCACGTATCTGGAATATGTAATGTGTAGCGTTTAAATAAATAATTTGCATTGTCGTTCTCGCATTCTTACGATCGAAAACTTTATTGGTTTCTTTTAGACATACCCCGACACACAATATAAAAAAATAGAAATAAAAGCAAGTACATGTTAAAATTAGGTCACTTATTATTTCGACACAACGAAGAAACAATGAGGGGCCCAGTTATAGAAAACAGAACAATAGGATAGGTAGTAAAATCAACCGAGCCTTTGATTGTGAGAAACCCAACGATTGGCTGAGAGAAAAACAAATAATCCGATTGGTTAACTAGCTTAATTAAACACCATGTGTATATATCAAAACAAACGGCCACATGAATTTTAGCCTAACGATTCCCTGCGGGGATGAAACGTGGAAGCCTCTGTGTAGCTTAATTGCCATAAATATATTTCCTTAACTAACTATAGTGTATATATATATTTTATTATTATTATTATTATTATTATTATTATTATTATTATTATTATTATTATTATTATTATTATTATTATTATTATTTTTGTTTTTAATAATTTTAACTTATTCTGTTTTCTATTATTTTATTTCTATTATTATTTCTATTCTATTGTTTTCTCTACAAGTCTGACAAAAGAGTTGGTATCTTTGATTGATTTATTGCATAATTTGAAAGCATAAATCCAAGAAAATATTGGATTATTTATTCTGTATGTACCAGTGTTTTTGGTTTGTGGGTGCCATTGTGTTCTTTCCCCTCTCATGCTGCTAACATATAAACCGGTGGCTCTTTCTGTCAGTGGGTGTTTCTCTACAAGGAGCTATTTTTTCTGTGACTTTCTGTAAGGGGTGTTGCTAAAGGCGCTGATGAAGACGTTTTGGATTAGCTTTATTAATTCATAAAATAAAATAAAATAAAGTATTTCCAAATTTTTTTGGAAACGATCGTACTCCATACTAGACTTAATGTTCTAATTCTTGGAAAAATTATGATGTTTTAATTCATTAGAATGTTTATATATATATATATATATATATATATATATATATATATATATATATATATGTGTGTGTGTGTGTGTGTGTGTGTGTGTGTGTGTGTGTGTGTGTGTGTGTGTGTGTGTGAAACTATCGTTTACCGGGGGGCGTTAGGGCGATGTTTGCCGAACTTTTGTGCCGACGAAACGATGTGTTAAAACATGTGCACGTAATTACTCGCCGTTCTTACCAGTGAGCAATCATCGTATCTGTCGTTTACTTCTGGGACTGGCTGCCGGGGGACATTCTGTGCTGCAAAAGAACCTTATTTGTAATAAGGAAAGAAAAATATTTATCCGTTTTCTTATTAAAATATATATTTATTTTACAGAAGACATTTTTATAACTTTTTGAGAGCGCAACCAAAACGCGTCTTCTCGGTCCGGATTCAAAACCCCGTCTCTCTTTTACAAATCTCTTAACGAAGGAGAGAGAAAGAGAAGGTGGGAGTGAGAAAGAAGGAGAGAGACAGAGGGACAGAGAGAGATACAGAGAGAGAGAGACAGAGCGAGAGAGAAAGGAAGGGGGGAATCAGAACCAATCAAGGCATACCTGCCTCCTTGCGTCTCGGGTAATATGTTTTGTTTTAAGTTCATAACTGATGTTGTCGAATGACGACGATCTGATCCCTGACACCTTCAACTGCACCTGTCATTGAATTGTTTTGACATCGACACTCAGTCCTACAAACATGACCGAGGGATAGTGCACTCAGCGATTTCAACTGTCAGCTCTAGTGTCACGATCACACCGAGTACATAATATCTGTGTTGAACTTTGCGGCTTTCCCGAAATTTAAGCGCAAGTTTGGCACAAGGCCCACGAACGCAGTGAGGAGCCTTCAGCTCCCCAAAAACTTAGGCATTGTGTCATATATATATATATATATATATATATATATATATATATATATATATATATATATATCCGCATCATGTTTACGGATGAATTTAGCTTTGCATATCGATATGTTTCCTTTATTACTATGAATCTGCCCGAATAATGATAGATTAACAAAGTGTAATCGAAAAAGCACCAAGGATTATAGCACTATTTAACCCTTTCCTTGATTTATCAAGAAATTAAATCCACAAAACACAGTAAACTTTGTCGTTTAGATTTTTCTTTCATTCTTAATTTCTTCGTTTGTTTGGTTGTTTTTATTGCGGGTGTTCATTTAGATTAGATGCTAATTCATAATTTCTGTCTCCCGGGTTTTCTATTTCCTTATCTATTTCTGTTGTAATATATTCTTCATTCTGTATTTATCTTCTTTTGTCTTTCTGTTTAGTCTCGCTGTCAGTTTTTGTATTGTATTTCTTTGTTTTTCTTTTTATTCATTTATTGTTTCGTTTCGGTTGCATTTTTACTCACCTCTATTTTCATGATATTTCTTTAAATTATCTCTTAGCTTACATCAAAAACTAATATCGCTTGTTGGATATTTTGTAGCAGAGCCTATACGAAGATAATACCACCGTCACCCGAAAAAACAGACAAAATGCGGGTTGGAGTAAACAAAATGATGTTACTTAGTTATTAGGATGGAACACATTAATGTCATTGATTATTCGCATGAAAATAAGTCTGCTTCCTCATCAACTCACATAGAAATCTGCCATTTTGCGATGAATCTCATAGTGGCGTTTATTCTGCATTTTGTACTGCGAGAAATGAGGGTTCGATCAAGCTCAACATAAAGTCATAGACCGTAACCATACGCATCTAGACAGCACGCAGAAAAATATGGCAAAAGTGGGTGCGCGCACTGCGCATGATTAGTGGGGATATTTTATTTACAAACCCTCATTTTTACCTTAGTTGCAGAGCTCTTTTAAGAAGATATGTCTGTTTCTGACAATCAGTAACCATGTACGAAAGTGTTAACAGGGCCGGAACTTAGAAACTGAAACCATAGACAAAACTTGAACATTAGTTAATTTCTCTGGTTAAATATGATTCGTAGAAAGAAATCATTGAACAGTATTAAAATACAGTTTGAACGTACTTATTCCAATATATATATATATATATATATATATATATATATATATATATATATATATATATATTCATGTATAATACGTTTCTTTAAAAAATAAAAAGTTTTGTAAAATAACTCAAAATTTATTTGCATTTCCATACATGTTTCAGCTACACCCTTATTAGGCTAACGTTCTTCAGTCCAAGTTGGTAAAATGAAAGTTTTGGCCTGGAGATATTATTCTAATAATGGTCTAGCTGAAATATGTATGCACATATGTAGCATAAAAATGTATATTAAATAAATATACTGTTTTACATGTCTTTAAGCACTCTCATACAAACACAGTAATGATTCGCAGGATTCTTGTAAAATTGCTTTGAACAAAAATTCACCGGAAATAAAAATATATATATATATATATGTGTGTGTGTGTGTGTGTGTTTGTAGCGACCTCCTACCTTGAAATATAAAATATATCAGCATGTACTCTTGAAAGCCACTGTTGTCTATGCATATACACTTGGACAATGGGTTGATTGTTTACATTGGTCTAGTCATGATGAACCAATTTCTTCCCTCTGCGTTCTGCTCTGAATGTTGCAAATCTTTCTCGAAATCTGCTTTCATATAATTTTGAAAACGAGGCTGATTGATTATAAAGATACTTGCGAATTCCTAGCTTAACCCTTAAATGCTTTTTGTTTCAAATATGACTCATTGAAACAAAATGGCGATTTAATATAATATTCAACAAAAATGTGTCAACCTGTAACTTGTGTTACATCTGCAACGAGCCTGTTGGCAAGTCTGAGTAGGTATTAGTATGATGTTGCATCAACAATTACTAAATAGGTAATAAGTATATTTGATGGCACGTATTAGTGTCATCGTTGTGTCATCTGCCTAATTGAAGAGCGTAAATTTTTAAATCTGGTCACTATAATGGTAAGTAAAAATTACTTTATGATTCTCTAGTGTATTATGATTATTTAGATGCATATATTGTAGTGTTTTGTTATACATGTAAAGTTTTATGCAATGCGTCACACACTTGCAACATCATTTATTTTGTTTTAATACAAAAAATTGAAATATGATTTATACTACTTTATATTATCCATATAAAACGTTTTTCACTTTTTTCAAACAAAAATACAAAGAAAGCATTTGAGGGTTAAGGCATCGGTATATGATTCAAAGACAACATAAATAGACGACGCTTTGTACAGAAATAGTTGCATGTTATCGATCTGCCCGGAATAATTTTTTAAAATACGCTTATTCCTGAAACGAAGAATATGAATCACTTATAGGATACAAACCTTTGAGGCCAGACAAGCTTATACACCCTAAACGTACGTTTTGTTCATCAGAGTAAATTATGGTTAAAACATAGCACATTCTTGCACTCGGTGATAGTTGGCTCAGGTGTTGGAACTTTGTGCTTGATCGAGGTATGATCCGGCTCAGTCCGAGGAGGTACACCTTCCCAGTGACTAACTTCTACTTGGAAAATGAATTGTTGTAGTGCCGGTCTCCTGATGAATACAGACTAGTCTATTCTCGGCTATTTTTTTTATTTCAGACTAGAATGCTCACTCGAAGTTGCTTGTTTTCTCCACCTTCCGGTCTCGTGACACATTTAATTGTAGTGGGACGCAAAAACATCCTCATAACAAAGGACACTGTTCGTTATATCATTTTTGTGCTTTCTCACTTTTCTCCTCGCTTTCAATTTCGTGTAATAAGTTATAATCTCTTTACAATTATTCCGAACACATATCAAAGCAGATATGAAAAAGAGAACAATAAGCGCGAAATTCACCCTAAACAGTGGAAACCACAAAAAAACATAATAAAACTGTTTCCTCTCGGAGTTCGTTATAGGTTAGTAGGTAGAGCACCGCACGCGTTTAGATTGAGTTAGCTTTGTTAGTTTCGCAGCGATTTCCATCTCTCGTTCAGAAATACTCAAATTCTAGATATTTTTAGGCAAATTTTTATATTTAAACAGTTATTTACAAAACACCATTTACTCAAATACAATACGTTCAATAAATAAGGATAAACACTATCAGATTGATTAGAATAATTAACCCAATTGCTCAAAATATTATATATATAACATCCTTCACTTTTGATCCTTTAAGCATTCTACACGTTCATGATGTTTTGGGATGACTGATGAACATGGTTATAATCATGTTGTATTTACTCTCATTTTTCTATGCGATGAACCTACTTTTTTGATTATCTTTTAAGGATTCTGAAGAAAATAACCTGTATTTTTTCGTAAACTACATGGATAATGTATTTACTGTACAGTTTTCCTGGAAGCAGTTGTAAATCCGTTGAGTTGTATATAGTATACATTATTATAAGATGATATAATAATAAAAGTCATTAAATAAATACACATACGTATATGTATGTATAAAGAATTACTGGATAAATATATAAAGATAGCCCGTCTTACTATATTTACCGCCCGACACGTGCTAACCCGCCCCCTTCGTAAGGAGGTCGTCCCACACGTTTGCAAAGAAGGCCTATCCCGAAAATCACATACTTTGCATAACTTTTGCACGGTGTCCACCTCTGATCCTTGACTTCTAAACTTTTCTACTCAAAACGCAACGCCTACTATGTAACACACACGATCAAATATACATGTAACAATTACTCCGCAAGATAATTTAAGATAAATCGTTCCTGTCCAAATTACTATCGAAAGAACGGTCACCAGATCTAACTGGAATATGATGTATGAATAACATTGTGGGGCAGGCTGTTCTCAGGTAGTATACCTTATCAAGGATGGTGTTTGTGAAACCACTATAGCTTCCATGCAAATCGTGTTTGTTTATTGAGTATTTCTATGTGTGTAGTTGGGTGCTTCTACTTTAAGGTGTTCAAACGTGACTTCTATATATTGCGAAACATCTTGGGCTTATCCTGAAAAGACCTCAAAATGTTTAACAGCAAGTTTAGATTGTGTATTTACCTGTCTCTAAACGAGGAATGTGGCACAAGGATCGAGCTTGTAGTCATTACGAAACGCTACATGACCAGTAATAATACATCGACATTCCATCATAAATAAGGGGGTTTCTCATATGAATAAGCACAGTTCAGGAAACGAGCAATAAACCCACCTCTGTAGGTGCAATGTGGGAGGTAATGCTTAGAGAAATGGCCTATTTGGAGTCTTTGTTATAACTCGACTGAGGATTGAACCTCGGTCACTCAGCCCATTAGAGGGCACTCTAACCATGTAGAAAATTATTTTTAGTGTTTAAATAGTAAAATATGGAACACATTGTTAATGTTTCAGAAAACTGTTTTTCATAACGTAATATAATTTTTTTCTCATAATATAATCTAACAAAATAATTTTAGTGAGCTGACGTACTTTCGGATATAGATCAACACCGATTCTTCATTATAATAAGATTACATGAACAGAACAGCACTTGTGAGTGTTCTGATTAATTAACCACATTTTAAGTAAGTTCTGGTCGAAATCAAATGGCATAATCAAATAAAGTTTCATTCTAACATTAAATAAGCGACGATTATTCTTCGCCATTAGGTTAAGACAGTTTTCGCTCCTGAAAAACTAATTAATATGTTACTTTGCTAATACACGTGTCCAGACGCGGGTCATAACATCATTTCCTTGTTTAGAAGTTAAAAGATAAAAAACTAAAAATGAATATAAAGTCAAAGACGATATTTCTTTATCTGTTTTTCAGATACGTTCTGGCATCTCTATGATAGGATTTGTCCGTCAGTCAATTTGAAATAGAATTTTTATAATCGGTAAATGCGCAGATTGAATGGACGCATCATAAAAAAGATGCGTCTCAGCAACTTGAAAAAATGCTTTGTTTGTCGGCTGTTCTCTCTGTTCCGGTTAAATGTAAAATATATTGTTATTTCATTTGTTAGCCTTAATTTTGAAACAACTGGATAGTCTTTTATCTCACATGGTTTAATTTGAAATAACATTTTCTTTTATCTGTTAAACGTTAGTTAGAAATAACATTTTTTATCTGCTAAACGTTGGTTTGAAATAACATTTTTATCTGCTAAACGTTAGTTTGAAATAACATTTTCTTTTATCTATTAAACGTTAGTTTGAAATAACATTTTCTTTTATCTGTTAAACGTTAGTTTGAAATAACATTTTTTATCTGCTAAACGTTAGTTTGAAATACGATTTTTATATGCTAAACGTTAGTTTGAAATAACATTTTCTTTTATCTATTAAACGTTAGTTTGAAATAACATTTTCTTTTATCTATTAAACGTTAGTTTGAAATAACATTTTCTTTTATCTGCTAAACGTTAGTTTGAAATAACATTTTCTTTTATCTGCTAAACATTAGTTGTAAATAACATTTTCTTTTATCTGCTAAACGTTAGCTTGAAATAACATTTTCTTTTATCTGCTAAACGTAAGTTTGAAATAACATGTTCTTTTATCTGCTAAACGTTAGTTTGAAATAACATTTTCTTTCATCTGCTAAACGTAAGTTTGAAATAACATTTTCTTTTATCTGTTAAACGTTAGTTTGCAATAACATTTTCTTTTATCTGCTAAACGTTAGTTTGAAATAACATTTTATTTGATCTGTTAAACGTTAGTTTGAAATAACATTTTCATTTATCTGCTAAACTTTAGTTTGAAATAACATGTTCTTTTATCTGCTAAACGTTAGTTTGAAATAACATTTTGTTTCGTCTATCACCCATAAATTTTAACTAGCATTTTCGTTTGTTTGTCGTGTTTATATTCCAAATAGCATTTTCGTTTGTCTGTCATGCTTTAATGTAAAATAGCATTTTATTTCCTTTGTTACGCTTAAGTTTGAAATAGTTTTTTTAGTTTGTCAGGCTTCAGTTTTAAATAGCATTGTATTTTGTCTGTCGCATTTAAATTTGAAATAGCATTTTATTTGGTTTGTCACGTTTAAGCTTGTTTGAAATAGCATTCTGGTCGGTGTGTCAGGCTAGTTTTTAATAAAACTTTTATAGTCTGTCAAGCTTATGTATAAAATACTATTTCATTCAGTCTGTGGAAATAAACATTTAACTAGAATTGCATATGTTTTTTACACAGTTAAGTTTGAAATCTAATTTTCATCTTCATACGCACAGATTGAATGGGCGCCATTTTTCTGTGCGGTTTTTGAAAACAAAGACGTCTCTGAAGTCGACTGCTTCCCCTTTAAAAATGGAAATATTTTGATCACCTTGGTGATTATCATTTTGTACGAACATCATTTATTTTCGGCTCGTTAAATGTTCGTGATGACCTTCGTACACGTTCCGCCTGTTTGTCGTCTGTAAGTGTAAATCGCCCGGTTCTCTATACAGTAAATAGAAAGAGAACAAGCGCCTACAGACTAAAAAAACATTAACTTCGCAATGTTGATTTTGAAACACTAGCGAGTGCTGAAAAAATAAAAACCTCCTAAAAAAATACATAACGTGTTAGTAATATGGATATTAACTATATCTGAGCCCAAAAGGAAATTGAACGGAAGTCTCCATGTGAACTTATACGATTAAAACATATGTACAGACATATAAGTAAAGCACGGGTGGTCGTCTGCGAGCATGACTACTTGAATGATGTAAATAGCAATTAATCACCTGTAAGATTAGGAAAAAAGGCTAATAGGTATACTTTTAGATTTACTTATTTATAATATCTATTTGGGAATGTCATGAGTTAATCCATCTCATACCAAATTGAAAAAGAAAAAGAACTCACAGAATAAATATATAAGTATATATGTGTATGTATATATATATATATATATATTTATATATATATATATATATATATATATAGAGAGAGAGAGAGAGAGAAAGAGAGAGAGAGAGAAAGAGAGAGAAAATGAAAGAGGAAATCCAAAAACTATGTTATTTATCTATTCATCAACGTTTCGTCTTTATTAAAAGACTTCTTCGGAATGAAGAAAAAATATATAGAAATATCATACAGAATATTTATTTTGATTAGTCAGAAAGGTTCCAGACTTGGGCATGGCTGTTGATGCGAATAAGCAGACATAAAATAATGATTCTGGATATGGGATTATCACCATCAGTCTGTCTCATTCAAAGAACGTGAATTTGAATGGGATGATGGCTTCAACTTATTAGCTTCAACATGTGTAATTTTAGCTGGGAAGTTGGTCTGGGTCAAAATATGTCATAGCCAAGCTTGGTATACTATGGATGTGAAGCCGGGGTGGCGGAAGTCTGAATTTACCGTTGATTCTAATACACACACACACACACACACATATATATATATATATATATATATATATATATATATATATATATATATATATTAGAGATAAAATTCTTCTAAATGTTTCAACAGCAAGACACAAATAAATTTTTTATACATAGTGGTCTGGAAAACTTGTTACCCTCTAAAGAAAAGTTTGTACTAAAGTATTAGTACCCTACCAAAATAGTGGTGCGACTGTCTTGTAACTCTCAACAAAAAGGGGTGGTCCGAAAGTCTTTTGACCTCCCCAAAAGAGTGATTCAAAAATGTCGTAATAATTACCAAAAATGGTGATCCATAAGTGTTGTTACCCTTATCACATAACGTGGTCCAAAAGTGCTATTACTCCTACCCCGAAAAAGTTGTCCGAAAGTCTTCTAATCTCCTATTAAAGAAGATTGGTCCGATAGCAAAAAGGGTGGTTATCAAAATGTTGTTAACTTTACCAAAAAATGGTCTGAAAGTCTTGTCAGCAAGCAAGGTGTGGTCTACAAAATCTTGTTACCTGTATCACAAAAATTGGTCCAAATATTTTGTTACCCCTAGCAGAAAAGTGAGGTCCAAAAAATCTTATAAGCTATATCACAAAAGTTGGTCCAAATGTATTTTTACCCCTAGCAGAAAAGTTAGGTCCAAAAAATCTTATAAGCTATATCACAAAAGTTGGTCCAAATATTTTGTTACCCCTAGCAGAAAAGTGAGGTCCAAAAGATCTTATAAGCTATATCACAAAAGTTGGTCCAAATATTTTTTTACCCCTAGAAAAAAAGTGAGGTCCAAAAGATCTTATTAGCTATATCACAAAAGTTGGTCCAAATATTTTGTTACCCCTGGCAGAAAAGTGAGGTCCAAAAAATCTTATTAGCTATATCACAAAAGTTGGTCCAAATATTTTGTTACTCCTAGCAGAAAAGTGAGGTCCAAAATATCTTATTAACTATATCACAAAAGTTGGTCCAAATATATTTTACCCCTAGCAGAAAAGTTAGGTCCAAAAAATCTTATTAGCTATATCACAAAAGTTGGTCTAAATATTTTTTACCCCTAGCAGAAAGGTGAGATCAAAAAAATCTTATTAGCTATATCATAAAAGTTGGTCCAAATATCTTGTTACCCGTAGAAGAAAAGTGACGTCGAAAAAATCTTATTAGCTATATCACAAAAGTTGGTCCAAATATCTTGTTACCCCTAGCAAAAAAGTGACGTCCAAAAAATCTTATTAGCTATATCACAAAAGTTGGTCCAAATATCTTGTTACCTTTAGCAGAAAAGTGAGGTAAAAAAAATCTTATTAGCTATATCACAAAAGTTGGTCCAAATATCTTGTTACCTTTAGCAGAAAAGTGAGGTCAAAAAATCTTATTAGCTATATCACAAAAGTTGGTCCAAATATCTTGTTACTTTTAGCAAAAAAGTGAGGTCCAAAAAATGTTATTAGCTATATCACAAAAGTTGGTCAAAAAGTATTGTTACCTCTACTAAACGTGTGGCTAGAAAACCTTGTTATCCATATACAGAATAGTAGTCCGAAATAAGTGTTACCCTACTAAAATATCCGAAAACATTCTCATCATTATCTTGAATTACACCAAATAAAGGTACAATCACCGAAGCACAGTTCTGTAAAATATGATAAGGATATTGTAGTTCGAGTTTACAACCAGAAGTTTATGAAAAGAAATCGTTCTTTATGTAGAATACCCTTTCAGCTGCCTGATTTTATTCCTGTTGACTCAAAAGAATAAATATTACAAAATAAAATGTGTCCATATTATGTTTAGAAATAATATATCAGCTTTGTTGGTTTGTTTTATGTAGTGTTTGATTTTTATCGTGACACACGCATATAAACTGACAACTGCACTTTGTAGAATTTGGTATATTCGGATTACTGTTCTCATCTGGTAGGCGACAATGACTTACTTAGCAGACCTAGTATTCAAGAAGGTTACGTGTTTTGCTCTGAGATCGCCTTTCTTCAACTTTGCAAAACATATTCTGCAATCTCTGAAAGATAAAGTATCTTCTACAAAAAATACCCCGCACTATAACAAAGACCGATGTGTATTTATTTGTACATCTCTCTATATATAAAGTTTGGTATGTCTATATGTTTATATATTTGTATGTAAAGGATTCATCTTAAACAAATTAACCAACCATTAAGAATTTTGAAATACAGCTTCTACGCGTAAGGAATCCAAATGTCGGCTAGATTTAGTTTCATATAATTCTATGCGAAAGGTATTAAAACGGGTGAGAACCTTGCATCAAAATTCAGATACTTCCGATTTTCTGAAATTTTAACAAAACGGAATTACACATTAATAAATAAATATTTCTCAAATTTCAATTACTCGGGACTATTTTAAAAGGTTTACATAGACCATAACAACGTCGCATTTAAAAATTCAAATATATCATATTTGCATAAAATGTGATCCATAGTCATTAGACAACTATCACACAAGATTTCATGGCTTTTGAATTTCTTCTAAGCCTCTTTAATCTTTAAACTTTTGAGATTTTCTTGAATCAAAATGATCTAATGGATTTTGATCAAAATTATAAATTTTTTAAAAGTATTTCAGGATCAATTTTTAGAGGGGGAGGGATGGGCTATTATATATGTTATTAATAATTATATCAATTGTTTTGTATACAGGGACATTTGTAAACAGACTTTCAACGTCGAGTGATGCAGTAATTTTATTATCTGTTTTTTGGGTATGCAGTATGCGTAAGAGCTCATGTGTGGAGTTTACACTATATTTACTAGGTAAATAAGGGGATATAAGATCATTAATAGTTTTAGTTAATTGATATATGGGGGTAGTGACTTGAGAAATTATTGGACGAAGCCATAAAAAACAGGTACGATAAAAAACAAAAATCTACACCAATCAAAAAATTATTATTAATTTGCACTACTGAAGTTCCTTTCCATGACCATAAGGGCAACATATATACCCAAATTGACGGAGTTTCTATGGGATCTGTCCTTGGACCGACCTTTAGTAATTTCTACATGGCTGACCTCGAAAATAAAATATTTAATATAATCACTAAACCTTCCATGTATGCCCGTTACGTTGATGATATTCTTATTTTAGTAAATTGTATAGATGAAATAAAAAATAAACTACAAGATACTTTTCAAAATAATTCAGTTCTTAAATTCACTCATGAGCTTAATGTTAACGATAAAATTCCGTTTTTAGATGTTCTCATTGACTCCAACAGTGATGCATTCATCACCTCTCTCTATAAAAAAACTACATCTATTAACACCTGTATTTTAAGTTTTAAAAGTGAATGCCCATATAGATATAAAATTGCTATGGTCAAAAATCTATTAAACCGTGCAAAATTAATCTTCTCATCCAAAAAAATATTTTTTAATGAATTAAAAAACATAAAACAAGTCCTAATTAATAATCATTTTCCCAATTATATGGTTGATGAACAAATAAAATTAATGATTAGAAATTTAGATAATCCTACTAATAAGCTAAATAATTCCCACTACATAAATCTATTCTATTGTAACCAAATGCATCCAAACTTTAAATTGGATGAAAAAGCTCTTACAAATATAATACATCGCTATATATCCCCCACCAATTCTGATGATAAAATACGATTTATCATTTATTATAAAAAAATGAAAACCTCAAACTATGTTGTTAAAAATAACACTTCCTAAACCCAAAATACATTAGGAAGAACCAATGTAATATATCAGTTCCAATGCCCTATGGGAGAATGTATCTCCGACAACAATAAAAAACTAATTCTTACATAGGTTTCACTTCCACAACACTATCCCGAAGACTCACCCTACATCTCTCCGACATTAGTTCTATATGCCAACACCTAAAAAAACATAATTGCACTCCCTCCCAATATAGAAACATCCTTGTTAACAATACCAAAATAATACACCATGATACCAATATCAAAAAATTAAAAATACTCGAAGCCCTCTACATAAAACCTAAACATCCCACAATTTATAATGTCAATTATGAAACTAGTCGCAACATTTTAAAGTGTCTAGCATAATAATTAACATTACCAAATTCTTAGCCATTAGCTAGTTATGCGTTTGAATTGTATGCATTTTATTTAACGTCATCAATTTCTTAACGGTTTAAACAGTCAAACTTTAAATCTCTCGTATGTGTAGAACGCCATCACGCTCTCATGTACATATATATATATATATATATATATATATATATATATATATATATATATATATATATATAAGACGAAACATCTATGTATGCTTATGGATATATAAACTAGTTATTATACAAAAAAGTATGTAATTGATTCATTCAAAGGCAAAACAATCTAAGGAAATATGAAAAGCTTCAAGAAGTATGAACATTATATAGCATCTTGAATAATAGTTATATTTTGATGTTTCGGTTTCGTAAGGTAATCTCAGTAGTCAAGTGAACAAAGACGTTGGCTGGAAGTCAAACGTGAACTTATTCCGGCGTTCGGGCTCAGCGACCGTAGGTATAGCTTTATTTAGTCGCACTGATTGGTCTTATTAAGACATATAAGATATATATATATATATATATATATATATATATATGGATAAATAAATGAAGTATTTATTATAAAATTATGTATATGTACTTGCCTCTCGTTAAGCAAATAAAAGATCGTGCCGGACGATACCATTTAACGTATTTGAAAGGGAGATAGAAAAATAGGTAACTCTCGGAAAAGAAACCCCCTTCTATTTCTATAATGAGACGTTTTTATCTTATTTTTCATTTCTTCTTTCTATACAATTTATATGTTTTTTTTCTTTATTATTTTCATTTTTTTAACTTTGCAATATGCGAGTTTTTCTTTATTTCTGATTGTTTTTTATGTTTTAACTTCACAGATTAAGACGTTATTTGATATGGATATATTTTAGCGAACATAAGCGAAGCATTATGTTTTTCCATCATTTTTTTGTGGTGGTGTGTATAATCGTGCCATGAATATCTTTCGTCGGCTCTGCTGCATTATATTCTTTTGACAACTCATAAATTGCTCGAAATACTCTGTAGATAGTTTCGTATTTGAAGATTTGGAGCTAGTAATTAGATAATGTTAAGTATTGAGTAAGGCGATAATCCATAAAGGGAAAGTGTATAAATCCAGTCGGATATTCTGTTTCAGATATTTTCTTTCTTCAGAAGAAAGATAAGACCACAATAAACCATATCCTAATCCAATGTGCATTTGGGAAAACATTCTCCTATTCCCAAAACCAGATTAAATCGAATCGCTCTTTATTGGGACTGAATAAAACCCTATTTAAATGAGAGATTATCGTTTTTCTATTGTTCATTGATTTAAAGAACTTCATATCTTTAAACAACTCGTTATGTTTTTCTTTCCTGCCAGCATCAGTTGAAGTGGTCACCTTTTCTTGAATACGAACACTGAATCTTTTTTCATTGATTAATAACTTGCCTAAACGTTACTTCTGTTTTTAAAAGATCAAGTTTAACTCGCTGCTCTTAGGAGAGAAAATCTTGTTTTCTCTTTCGAAAAAAATTTTAGGATATCCATTAGCGATTATGTAAAACGGACACTTTCTGGGAATTTGTATTGTAGCATTATTCGCACTACTATTGTCATCTTAGCTGTTATATTCACAACATTTCGGTTGATGCAACTTTTAGTCTTCCTCGGGTGCATCGTTTCGATCTTAAAAGCTTTTTAATCGAATTTGAGAACATGACAAAATTTCAAACTAAGACCGTTATTTTATTAATGTGAGTAAATTATGGAACTGGTGCAGTTTACGTCCCGTACTAAAACCGACGTTTCGTTGGCCTCTTCCGACAGTGTACGTTAACCGCTGGAAGATTCCGAAACGCTTAGCCAATCATATTGCAGCAGACGACAAGAAAATATAATCAAACAAGAGTTAGCATTTTTTGTTTTGTTTGAATGAATTGTTTTATTCTTTGTTTTTTTATTGGTACAGCTTTTGAACCTGACAAACTATGTTAGGGTTAGATTAAGGTTAGGTGAAAAAAATGTTTAAGACTGTTCTCACTCTAAACCTAACTAAACAAACAATGCAAGAAACTTTTTTTCTTTTTTATCCTAACCCTAAACCTACAAAAAATAATCTAACCCCAACCTAGTCGGTCAGATTCAAAAGATGTGTCAGTAAAAAAATAAAAAAGCAATTCATTGAAACCAAAAAAGTTGTCTCATTATATTTGCTTCGTTAAAAAACAAAATGTTCATTAACATTTCCATACGATGGCTGTTTTGTGCTGTAGATGTTGTCTCTTGTTTGATAGCGTCTTCGTCAAAAAATATATATTTTCAATTAATTATTCCTGTTTTATAGCATCGCCTCGTTTTGATTTTGAGATCACGAAGTTTTCATTCGTTTTTTCTAGGAAGATGCCGACGAAATATCGGTCTCATCACGGGTCGTAAACTGCACCAACACCTAAATTGTTTATATTCTATGAGTTATCGTTGAAGTCGTTACGTGTCTATGTGGACAAATTCTACTATAAATTTTGAAGACATTTAACCTATTCTTGCCTTAATATGTAATCTTACTACTTATAACATTTTGGCGAATTCTCCACACAGACGAACATTTTCCTAGGTGTCTACTTTTGACAAAGGGAAGTCGACACCACACTTTCCGTTATGTAAGATTGTAAAGAAAAATAAATAGTTATCCTCAGCCGTCGATTTATTATTTTGTTCTTTCCAGCTTCTCATCAATCCGGCACTCTGAATTTCCCCCAGCCTTCTGAATATATTTACTACTGTAGAATTAATATTTTAGCGTTATTTAATTGCCTTTAATCTATATTATGTGCATTATTTGGACTACTATTATCATCTTAGTTTTTATATACATTACTTTCGGTCGATGTAATTTTCGACATTCTTCAGATGAAACCTTTCAAACTTAAAGAACATTCTCTTCGAACTCATGAATCGTTATGGTAGGTTTTCTGTTTTATTTTTCTAAATCTTTTTCGAAGATTTTCGATGTTTCCGCTCATTATACAGGTGTTACAAATGTGTGTAAAAGGAAAAATATTCTTCCTTATGACGACGATCTCTTCTGATTTTTTTTCTGACAGGTAACTAAAATGGTAGCAGTTCGTGACCTGTTTCAAAAAATTATGAAATTAAGAGAATTTTAAATAGTTTTATTCTTAAAAATATATTGGTTCGAATCCTTTGTTATAATTTTTTTTCTTTTTGCTTTTACATTTTAACTTTAAAAAAGTGTTTACTTGCAAAAACAAACAGGTTTTACTTGAACTCAGGGGCTAAGTTTACATATAATTACCCTGTTAAATATCCAGGCCGAATGTACTGAAAGGTTAATTAACATAAATATTTACAGTTGGCATAAACATGTACCTAGCTTGAATAAAAAAAACATAACAAAATTGATAGTAAACAATAAAATAATCGTTGGGTGTACTGTAAGGTAACTTGACAGAAGTAGGTGCACTTGACTGGGATACGCACCTGGCCGGAAGATAAAAATATCATGATTGTTAAAAATCAAATAATCGTTAGTTGAAGCTGGGCAATCTGGCTTGAAGAAAAACAAATATTTTGGTTGTCAAAAATAAAATAATTATTCATAGGAACCCCCTGCAAAAATTAGTAACATGATGAAAATAACCGTCTCTGAATATAACGCCCTAGAGACGTAGCTACATTGACAGAGAAGTTCTAGGTGGGCGTTTGCTCGTAGTCACAAATAGCTATATAATAACAATCCTAAATTGATATCGGAATTGTTTTGAGAGTTGATCCAAAAAAGAACCACTCAGCGAATTCCCGTGCGTACGTCTTCCTCCCTCAGAAACCTGCACTCCTTCACCACTACCGACAATAAAGATATATAATTTTATTTACATATATTGGTGTGTCGTCATTCTTTGAAGAACAACAGAAATACAGCAACCCCGTCGAAATAAAATTGCCTTAGTAAGGCTTCCTGAATTAGTTTAATGTTATTGGATGACCACGAATTTTAAGACATTTTGTTAATTATTTATATGACAATAAAAAAAATTAAATGAAATCATGAAAAGTGAAAGTGATTTAATAACAAAATTATCTTATTTTGTTATTAAATCACTTTCACTCTACCCCTCTCTCTCTCTCTCTCTCTCTCTCTCTTTCTCTTGCATACACACACACATGTATATGTGTGTAAAGGAGAGTGACACAGATGAACTTGTTTGGTCGGTTTTCTAATAAATACCACAGGATTTAAAATTAGCATAGCCGATTGGAATGTCTGTCGCAGTATCCTTTAAGCTAATGAACTCCATGGAAAAAAGAATGCAGAAGCTATATATATATATATATATATATATATATATATATATATATATATATATATATATATATATATATATATATATTATGCAGAGATAGAAACACACACACATCATATACAAAGAGTAAAACACACAAAACAGAAAACGGGAAAGAGAGAAAGAACCATTGTCCGCAACGGCGTTCATTAGCCAAATGATGCACTTCCGAAAGAAAAGGGGAAAATAAAAACGGAGTTCGATCGAGATAAATGACAGAGAGCGAGAAATAAGGGTCAAGAGAGAGAACCCCCGTGTCCAAAGAAAGATGGACATACTTTTAGCTGCGACATTTGGCCGACGACCGCTCCCGATCTCCGCGGGTGGTCTCTCTAATCGATTTCCGTTTCCTGTTTTAATGAGCATTTCAAATTATCACAATGCAGGCAAAATTAAGACGCATGATCATTCCGCTTAATTTCCATGAAGGATGAATTGTCCAAGATAACCGGGCAATTCTATATTCGGTTCGGTTGAGAATAGACGACCCTTGGATAATCTATTATATCGGACAGCTGACAGCGTTCTTAGATAAAAAGATCTTCAGGTTTGATCAAACCATTCCGAGATCGTTCTCTTGACCGGAAACCGGACGTCGTCAAAGACAACCGATCATTAAAGGTATATCAAGATCACAATGTACCGTAGATTACAAGAGTAATAGCTTCGAAATCGTATTCCACACTCCGGGGGGTATTATTATTAGTAGTATTAGTAACAATAATAATAATAATAATAATAATAATAATAATAATAATAATAATAATAATAATAATAATAATAATAATAATAATAATAATAATAGTCGTAGTAGCATAAGGTCGCTACAAAAAAAAATAGCTGATTTTTTAAACATACATTTATTCATGAAAAATTAACATTATAAATCCCCCAAATTAATCAAAATATGAGGTTTGATCTACGAGAGTATGTATTCCTCGTTGATAAAAAGTGATTGGCTCTGATACAACAAAATATTTGACAGTTTATTCTACTTTTTTATGCCGAGGAGTTTATCATTTAAAAATGTGCTAAAGATCCGGAGAATATGGAGGTCTCGTATCCCAAGTATGCAAGCTTCTGTAATATCATCTTTGCAACATGTGACCACGCATTATCGCGGAGCAGAATTGAACCACGTCGATTCACTAATGCAGGTCTTCTTTCTTGCAAGTGAGTATGCATATCAGCGAGTTGATTACAGTAAATCTGAGCAATAATGATCTCATTGTTTTCCAAAAAGCTGTAGTAGATAACACATATTGAAGACCATCAGACAGTCACTATAATCCTTTTCTGGTGCAACTTTAACTTTAGGAAGTGTTAGGGGGACTCATCACGATCTGGCCATTGACGTGATCGTTAACAGCTATCAAAAAGGATCCACCTTTCGTCACAAATGACTATTCCATCAAGAAAGGGGTCACTAATGTTACGCAGACAAAACATCGAACAGACTTCAAACCGTCTAATAATGTGATGCGCATTGAACTCATGAAGAGCCAATTCTCATCTTTCCTATACTCTGTAAATGATGTGAAACTGCTGCAGTGCTGACTGTAAGTGTGAGACATTTCTTTGACACTTTGTCGTGGATTTTGCTCAACAAGTACTTGCAATTGTCCATTGTCAAGATTACACGGCTTCCCCTTACACTCTTCATCATCAAGGCTCTCATCTCCACTACGGAATTTCTGGGAACAACCTTCGTACTGTCCGATCGCTTGTGGATCCATATCCCCATACTCTATTGATATTGGCAGAAATTTCGGAGGTATTGTGCCCAAGTTTGGACTCATGAAACATAAGAAAGCGAAGGTCATATTTTGGCATATTCATAATTAAGGGTCTTCTATGCTTCAAAAATATTTTCTATCTGAGTAAAAATTATAAATTAATATCGAGAACACATTAATTATTATATATGTTAAATTTTACCAGAAATAAACTACAAATTCTGTGTTAAAATTACTTTATAAAACCCATCGCTTCAAGCGGCCATTATTTTTGTAACGACCTGATGCTACATTGCATTATTTATTATGTTCTTAGTTTGTACTGCCTCTAGTAGAGATTAAAGCTTCAACCTCCAAGAGACTGTCACTTGTAACTGATTATTACTAAACGCCCTTATCCGTTGCGCTACGTTTCCATGAGTAAAATTTTAAAAAATACTTACCTAACACGTCGGGTTAATGATCAGGCAATATCTCGATAAAACAACACCTAAATATTCTCATTAACCACATATAGATAATACATGAATCACACCAAAAATATCACTGAAGAGGTACGACGTGTCTACATAATAATAACAAATGCGTTTGTCTGTCTGTCTGTCTGTCTGTCTGTCTATCTGTCTGTCTATCTGTCTGTCTCTCTGTCTTTTTCTCTCTCATTATATTTCTCCGTCCCCACCTCTTTCTCCGTTATTTACTTGTACGTTATAAAAAAGAGTAACTTGAAATGATGTAGGAATTATCAGCTACCAATACTGAATGTTTTAGGCGCATCAGGTTTATCATTTTTATTGGGAATGCCGGAAGAGCAAGAACAACTTAGGCGTTTGTCACCAATCACTGCCACAACAGATTCTGCCTAACTATATTTTCCCTTATCCGCCGTCTTCATGCTTATCGCACTCTCTTTTATTCCATTACGTTCGTAATTCGTCTCTTGTAGGTATAGGAAATGCCAAATGTACTCACTTTGACAAAGTTTCTGTAGTTAAAAGAATTATAATTATGATGATAGGTGCTCCACTACGCAACGATCTATAGTCCCCCACTATGTAAAAAGGACTTGTCTAGCTACAACTACTGTAAATCATTTTCTATTTCTTACTCTGCCTGCCGACTTATATACCGTCCCATGTAACAACTGCCATCAAATTTACGTGGAGGAAACGCAACGTGAATTGAAAAAAAGATTGAGCGAACACAAAAGGGGCATAAAAATAATAACTCTCTCAGTGCACTTTTTCCCCACGTATTAGAACACAATCATGTCTTCAAGTTCGAACAGGCCAAAATCATCAAAGACATTCATAACAAACTTCGGCGAAGACTACTTGAAACATCACTCTAACACCATCAGACAACGAAATGGTTTCTACAATCTATCCCCCTTAATAAGCTAAATTACCCTAACCGAACAAAAACTAAACCTAGATAATGGCTAACCCTTCCTCTTGTCGTTCTCACTTGCACTTATACACAACTCTCCGCATACACACTTACGTGCTAACTCCTTTCTCACATATATATTCATTCACATAGTCATGAATCACCCACTACGGATCAACACTATTTAACCACAAATAACAACTTTACAAATTAACACAATTTACACATCCTTACAAATATTTAGATATTTAAACCCCTTTTTCTTTCAATTTACTCTTAAACCATCAACACATCCTGAACGAAGCCACATTTTACTTTTCACTCCCCTAAAATTAAAATCATTTTTTCTATCTTCTCATGCCCACCCACACCACCTTGTCCGCATCACAATTCTACACATTCTCTCAAACACATTTATGCTCACACATTCCTAACCTAACGACCTGGTCAATACTCCCCCCTCCTTCCCTCCCTCCCTCCAGCCTCATAAAATTTCACACTTAACCACAACAAAAATCTCATATCCCCTTTCATCTCTCCCACTCTTTCGACCATTTCCTTCACACTCTCATCTCCTTATTTTCAAGTTATCTTCATTTCTTCAAATCTTTTTCTAAAAGTATGATACCTCCGACATGCTAAACACACAATGTTTCCCCCTTCCCTTCTTTTCACCAGCTTTTGAAATATCCATGCCACACCTCACCACGACCAAAATCTCAGCCCCTTTTCATCTCTCCCACCCTAAGGCAAGTTCAATTATATTCTCACCCCTCCTCATTCTACTGCTACCTTAATGGTACCCACTCAAAGCTTTCCATATTCATTTCATTCATCGCCACCACTGACTTCTCACAGCCTGGACTCTCCTCCAGCACTCACAGTAGCCAGGCTACAACTTCCCGTCATCTTTTCATCATGTCATCACATAATTTTGATGTACTTGCATAACATTTTTCTTCAAATTATCATCCTGAGGAAGTCTTAAAATACAGACGAAACGTTGATGAATATATAAAAATATCTCTTGTTTTTTTTTCATTTCCCATTACGTCTCTTATATATATATATATATACATATATATATATATATATATATATATATATATATATATATATATATACACACACACCTCTCTCTCTCTCTCTATATATATATATATATGTATATATATATACATACATATATATATGTATATATATACATATATATATAGTAGTAGTAAGTTTTTGAAAGGCTGTGGGCAATGCAAGTTCCGGATAAGATGCAAGTTGTAAGGAACAAAAACAATAACAATAAATCGAATACGAAATATGACTTACTATTTATTTTTCCTTTTTTTCTAAAATCTTACATAACAGCAAGAGTGTTTTTAGCTGTTCGTGTGATGTCCGGGTGATGAAAAATCACTATTTAATATTTCGGGAAAAAACATCCCTTTGTCAAAAATAATTAAACCAGAAGAAAAACTTTTTTCTTCTCCGACTGTTTAGAGAATACTACAAAACAAAATGGCTGCCAGATGTAGACCGCAGCGAAAAATATAGCAGTCTCGCAGGGAATGTACATTAAATTTAATTTTATTTTAAGATTATGTTAAATATATGATTTGATGTTCAAAATATTTGTGTAATGTTGGTTAACCAATCACCCGGACATCACACGAACAGCTAAAAACACTCTTGCTGCTATGTAAGATTTTAGAAAAAAAGGAAAAATAAATAGTAAGTCATATTTCGTATTCGATTTATTGTTATTGTTTTTGTTCCTTACAACTTGCATCTTACCCGGAACTTGCATTGCCCACAGCCTTTCAAAAACTTACTACTACTATACCCAGCAATGCTTCAAGCAAACTACCATTCTCTACTATATATATATATATATATATATATATATATATATATATATATATATATATATATATATATATATATATATATAGGTTGGTGTATTTCTATTTGATTGCTAACGAATGTGTGGAGTCCAACTAGTGACTAAAGTATTAAAAAGAGACAGAACGTCGGAAAGGCCGACTGAGGTGAAGAAATATTTGCCGATGGACTATAAAGATAAAAAGATAAGTACTTTATCACGGGAAGACATACAGGCATGAGTCGGTGTGAGTGTGTGAATATGCAGAAGTGTACGAATGCATATGTATGTAGATATTAAGTGATGTGTGTATAGATAAGTAACCGAGACTGGGCATCCTCCACTATTAGTTCCTCCCCTCAAAACAAAAGGATATACAAGAATATAACTTATCTATTTCTCTCTTAGTTTAGTTAACATGGCCCGAAGGAGTTGGACTTTGTAATAAAGTCGCTGCTGAAACATGTATGCATATATGTAGCTAATAATGTTGTATGAATAAATATATATATACTATAATACAGTTGTTATTGATAACTATCTTATGAACACTAGAGTTTCATTTGATTAAAATGTATGAAACAACAGCTATACAAGTAATATATATATATATATATATATATATATATATATAATACATGTATCAAAAAGGTCGAAGGCAATTTGGAGAGTAGGATTGGTTATAAGCTGGAAAGAACAAACACAAACAATCGAAGGAGAGTACTTACAACTATCTATTTATTTTTATTTTCAAGCTTACATAAACAGCAAATATGGTGTTATCTATGTGTGATGTCCGGGTGATAATTAGAAATCATTTGATATTTCGGGTAAATATCCTCCTTGTCAAAAATGGGCGCAGAGAAAAGTCCGACTTTGTGGAATTTACTAAGATGGATGCTTTTCAGCTTATCACTAATCCGGCTCTCTGCATTTCCTTCAGCCTTTTTACCTACATATATATATGTGTGTGTGTGTGTGTGTGTGTGTGTGTGGCTTATCTTACTACATTTATTATTTAATTAATTGTTGTAAAGCTCTATCTGAAATGATGTCGATCTCTTTGTGTGCATAAAATTTGCAGTCTTGTATCGGCTCTATTCCGAATTTGAGAAGTTGTATTTAGTGTTATACATATTCTGAACACATCGATAGGTAGGGATATGGAAATCATTTATAAACAAACATGAAAGATGCAGAACTAGTAATTCCATTTCTTCTTTTCTTGGCGTATGAGGTCCCCGCTTCTGCGCGCTATGAAACCTTACTTGAAAATGAAAATGATTTTGCGCAAAGTTAAAATGACGTTTCTCCTTATAGTTTTCCCGAAGTTCATTTAAAATATACGCGTTCCTTCATCTTGAGATATTCCAGCGTAACTTAATAAATGATTCTCGAGTACTCCTGCTTAGCTGCTACTTATTCCTAATTCCTCAGTTTAATATGACATTGCTTAATTTCATCGCTCAACGTATTCCCGCAACACAAGAGCAGGTGTCCTCCATATCGTCTTCTATTTCAGAGTTTCGACAAAAGCATGGATACTTGGGAATCATCGTGTCATCTATTTTCACCAAGTTAATATTTTAGGTTGCGTTGGATATTTGAGGGCATAGCTTATCTAACATATTAAATTATTTTTTGAGATTTTAAAAGTTAAACTTAAATAGCATTTAAGCCGACATATCGAACTTTGATTCTGACTAGACAATTTACATTTGTAATTGTTATACCATGTCATTGGCACTATAATGGACCACTTTGCAACAGTTTATTTACAAAATGATGTAACCCCGCTCGAACAACTATTAATATGGAAACCTTTTTCTAATTATGACCGAAAAACTAAAATCAGCAAAGTAGAATTATTCATATTTAATTAAAGACTAAAAGGGGAGTTGAGCTGCCTCCTTTACAACAAAAATACAATTTCTTTTTCTGTATAAGTTCAAAAGGTGTGTAACCAAATAAAAATTAAAAACTAAAATGACTTCACTAAATCCATGGCAACGCCTCGTAGGTACAGCTAGTTACTTAATAAAGTAAACATATATGACCGTAACCAATTATATGGTCACGATTAAACATATGTAAACATATTCTTAGGTAGCTTTATTTCAGGTATATTTCATGTAACTGCTTTCAATGTCAGTAACTGATGTAATCAATCACACAACCTGTTTATATGTGACCATTATTCAGTTGAGACATCATATGACTTAGTTTACATTTTGTGAATATTTAATATTTTGAGGACGTTGATTAATCTTCATTTCATCGATGCTTCACACATAGTAGTCCAAGCGGTATGCAATTGACCCGTTCTGGGGGCAGATTTTAATTATATGATCGTTAACGTTGCTCTTCGTTCAATGTTGTCCTTGATGTAGGTGAGGCGTTGAGTCAAGTTCAAACCTCAGCGTTCTATGTTGTACTCTCTAAAGGGGGCAATCGAAATTTCAAGCATCTCAATGTAACTAGCATCATTAACTCTTACAACAGGCGGGAATAAACTTGGTAACAGTACATAGTTGTTTTTTTGGTTAGTTTTTGTTTTTAGGATAAAGTCTTTATGCGTTCAAAGTGACCACATAATTTAAATAATTTAAATTTTATTTTGTAATTCTTATTTAACTGAGTTTTCATTATTTATTTATTTCCCAGGATTATTGCAATTATTACAATAAGAAGCAAAAATGGAACACAAATGATACTGTGGCTACATTTCGATGGCGGTAATTCTGTCAAAAACCTGGAATTTACATTAAATAGCAGTTAGAAAGAAGCTGAATAAATGGATGAAGTCATAGACAAGTGGGCATAATCATTTTAGGATTGTTAGCGATGACATGTTTTTATGGTAAAAGGATTATGTTAAAACGACCATAAACCCCTGTTCAATGTGTTTTAAATAATAGACAATACACTACTGGAACATCAGAAAACTCAATGTATCAGCGCATATGTAAGTCTTCAATGACCTCTTAAGTATGCAAAGTATAGAGGCGAACACCAATGATTAAGAAAAAATGGCAGACAGTCCAAAAATAAAGACGATTTAATTACAATATAAACATGGAATAATGAGTACAGGGAAACATATTAGACATTAGCTTTAAAAGAAACTTAAATGATCCTAGGTTTTCTTACGAGACACATAGCCACGTGAATAAATGCATTGTTTAGTAGAAACATTTAGAGTGAATTCTTCCTAGGCATTGCCAGACCGAGAAAGTGGTGTCAGAAGAAGATTAAATACATTGTTTTGTTCGATATTTCCAAAGGGCTACCGACTACGATAAAAGGAGAAAGCCGAAGAGTGCAGCGTTCGAAAAGTTCTGGGGAAACCAATGCGAAATATGTAAATAATGTAAGAAATAAATTCGTTATTCTCAAGAACGAAATCTTGTGATAAGACAGTTGTATACAACGTATATAGACTGGATGTGTTAAGCATATTAGCAGTCAAGTGATTCTTTGTGTACAAGAGAAAGAAAGGACGGCGTAATTTAGGAGGGTATAGTCAGCAGTGGATAACAATTTGCTTAAACTCCGAATTAAAACGCCCGACCCGCAAAACAAACCCAAACAACGGAAACATTTTTGAACGATAATTGCTCTGATGCCTAATTCAGTGTTAAGGTTAGCGCTACACATAGTCTTATCTGGGTTACGCGACCTTTGCGATAACCTCGCGCCTTCGGGGGGGGTGTGGTTTATCAGTAGCTTTTAAATGAAACAACTGTAGTTACATCTTTAGGCATTTTTACATATCATAGCGACTCTGTGTCTTACAATCCGGTTGCCAGCCTTAAAACCTATTTTGATAGGCGCGAACTCGTAAAACTTCGTTGAAGGTACTTGAACCATTTTCATTACAAAAGGACATAAGATGATTTTTTTTTCTTCGTTAGAAAATATTTTTCAATAAAAGAATTGAAGTCTAATATTATCTGTTATCTATTATTATTATACTAAAGATGAGTTAATCAAGATTTTTTTCCTTCGAGTTTTTTTTTCTTATATATTTTAATCATGCAAAATACATGCTAGAGTATTCCTCAGTTTTCGGATTGAGTTTTGTTTGAAAAAGATTTAGTTATTCTAATTAGTCTCAATTTGAAATAAACTCAGAAAGTGACCCATTAGTTACTAAATTGCAATCCATCACTTTCACGCTCTCTTACTATATGCTGTTTGAGCCTTCCACTCTTATGTTATGCAGTATCTATCACTCTCTCTTCTCTCTCTCCCTCTGGGTGTGTATTTATCAACATACGAAGGTAGTAATCAAAGGAAAGAATAAAAGATTGGAATAGTCAATTATAATGAAAAACGAAATATCACCTAAGATGGAACATTTATTAATTGTTTTTATTTTAATACAAAAAAGACCATCAGAAAAATTGAAAAAATAAAACAAATTATAATTAAATAAACGAGTTCTGTTATTTTTAACAATGTTTGCATAAATGAGAAAATGCTGCCTAAATACACACACAATATATATATATATATATATATATATATATATATATATATATATATAAGGTAGATTCGAGAATTTATTTTTTAAATTGGTTTCGGAATGTATAATTTTCGTGTTATTGACTAAAATTGTCTTAAGATCAGTTTTAGTAAAACCCGGCAACCCACAAGTAATAACATTACGTATGAAACTAGTGACAACATTTTAAAACTTTTAATGTCATACAATTTTATCCTGTGACGCAAATTCCGGCGTCCCAGAATTTAAATTTTTAACGTCTTTTCTGGAAATAGCGAGTCCAATCATGTGGCGTCTAACTGACTTCACGTACTTGTTCTTGCTGCGTTTTGAAATTCTCTTTTTTTCTCTAGCTTTTTTGCTTATTAGTTTTGTCACCTGAAGATGATTCGACGAAGAATCGGAAACGTTCGTGATACATATGGAACATGCATTATTATGTTTCTTTTAATTTTAGACAAAGGACATCATTAGAAAAACTGAAAAAATAAAAAAGGTATCATTAAGCAGAGAATTATGTTATTTGTAGCAACGTTTAAATATATATATATATATATATATATATATATATATATATATATATTATTGTTGCATACCCTTTACATTCTCGTACCTTTTCTTCTTCGTCGCGGAGGGGTGCCGTCTCGATGTCGTCTTGTGGTTGAGTTCTTTCTTCGCTTCTGTACTGCCGTAGAACATCGCCGTCCGCTGTGTCTGCAACAAAACCTTCATAAAACGATTCAGGTGGCGAACACTCTTTTAAATTTTGATTAGTTTTCTTCAGGCGTCAGTTTTCTGTCGCTCTTGGAGATGTTTTACTAGCGTTGAGAGAGAGATCAATTTACTACTTTATCGTAGTTAATTCGTAGCTATCTATGGTCCATTATGTCCTTAGCCATTCGAGAAATGTGGAAGAAGGAACTTCATTGCGCCTGTATTCTTTTAGGGCAATAAATTCTAGTGTTCATTTGCAGACTACATGAAGAAATATGTCTGTTCAGCTTGCTTCCAAAAACCAGACTAGCAAAACTCAGTTTCCCACAAAAGAACCCGTGACGTCACAGAACCTGTATTCGCAGATGCATTCGTCACAGTCTGACTCCCTTGAGCCCCCGACCTAAAAGGTATCATCAAGATGGTGGCCTGTCAACGTTTGTGAGCTCCAACTGTGAGAACCAGTTTTATTTTGCACTCGACGGTACGGGTTCACTCGCACTAAATCACACAAGCCAAACCAAACGATCCCCCACACATACGTCCACTCAACAGACAGGGCCATTATCCAACATTATATATATATACATATATATATATATATATATATATATATATATATATATATATATACATATATATATATATGTATATATATATATATATATATATACATATATATATATATATATATATATATATATATATATATATATATATATATATATATATATACATTATAGTTCTGGAGCTAATTTCAAAATCCCAGAATGTGTTCGTTAACAAACAAACACGAACTATAACGTTATACATATAAATAAAAAACGTCTTGTTATGTATATATCATTGTTAGCCAAGTAATTTCTATTTCAAGATGCGTGCTACGCATGTTTTACTACAGTCAGATGGACGATACCTCTCGTAGAGTTCCAACTACGCATCTAAATACAAAGCATAACCAATGAAAAAAAAAATAATGGGTGAGAAAATGTTCTTCCATGGCAGAAAAGGTGCTTAACTTCGTTCGCTATCAATTACCATTATTTCAAAATTTCCTAGCAAAATATATCAATGAAAAACATTTTGCGAATGCTTTTGCGTATTTTTTTCATCCATAGACATTATTTAGGTTTTATATGGATGAGTTCGAACATTCGACTATAATAAAATATTTTGTTTAATACTCTGTTAAAAAGCAACCGTGAAGAGCTCATTAAAGAGAGATAAGTATGTGTGAATAGCTAAATGTGATATGCGTTATTAAGAGTATAGTAAAGAGAAGATGCTAGGCATAGCAACGAAAAATCAAAGACGTAAATCCTGAAAATCAGGTAATTTTCATTCTTGTGTTCGATTCCTCAACAATATCAGGTGTGTATGAGGATTGTTTCTACTTTGGAACATTATCGAATTGATACTAATATCCCGTTTCTTTTCAAGGACATCTACCTTCAATATACTTTACTTTTGGTAGTCTCGTAAATTACTCTACCTACTTATTTTATTATTAATCCTCCCATTGCATGTGCGATGATTCTGACATAGGGTAAATAATTGCAGTTTTCTTAGTCGGATGTTGAATGTAGTGGGTCGTATGTGAAGCTTTTCAATCCTCTCATAGTATTCATCATTATTTAACTGTCAATCCATCCATCTCATTAATCTTTATTATCGAGTTGTTTAGCCTTGATGGAAACACATATGGAAGAAAAACTACAGAAGAAAAGTAATCTTAATTAACATATATATTTTATTTACTGAATTCTGGATCAACTTTAACTATGAGATGTTATGGTTATCGTAAAAGAGTACTGGAGAAGTCTTACATCCTTTAGCTAGTAACATTTATAATTACGCGTTTCCACCAAAATTCTGATCTTTTGATCACTATATCTTCAAATCATATGTCTAGTAACCTAATTAAACCTAACGAATTTAACATATCATTTTGCATAGAAAAAGTTGAAGCTAATGTCAAACATTTTGTAATCATACTTAAGTATTTTATTTTAATTTCTACCGTTTTTTTTACTTATATTACTTACAAACAAGGTACACGTCAATAAGGCGCCAGATTTATATCATAAGTGGGGAGTTGTGCAGCGAGGTGTTTGTTCACATTACATTTAAATTTATGCATGTTGATACATTAGAGGAAACAAAGAGCAGGCAGGAAATTCCAAAGGCTAACAGTCCTATGAAAAATGCTATAAGCGTAGAATGTTGTCCAGAATTTAGAAACCTATACAGTAAAGGGGTGAGATTTTTATGATTGTCGGGTTCGTCGGAGGTATTTACGTCGAGAGAGCATAGGAATCCAACATTGTGGCGATGGGACAGGGGCTGAAACTTGCTAAACAATGTGGGACCAATAAGATTAGAAGCTCGATTCCGGATTCTGTCTAATATAGAGACTAGTTGATGGTTCACCAACCCAGATGTGGCAACAATACTCCATGCATGGGCGAATGGTGGTTTTGTAGAGATATAGGATACTGGCAAGTGTGAGAAGTTTTCTACCCAATAGAGGGAGCCTACATTCTTTACATCAGACTTGGTAGTATATTATATGTATTTGTTCCATTTCACGTTACCTGTGAATGTTAGGCAGAGGAGTTTGAATTTTAGACTCTCAGGTAGGGTGCTATTAGCCATGGCAATCGGTTGCTAGAAAATATTTGACCCCATTCCACTACAGATTGGAGGTTATTTTCTAAGGATTCAGTCATTATTTTGGATATGTGTGCATTATTTTTGCCCATATGTTGAGAATAGAACGTGGTGTCATCAACAAGTATACCCACCCCGGACGCCATTGAATCAGGGAGGTCATTTATGAAAATCAGGAATAATAAAGGTCCGAGGATCGACCGCTGGGCCACACCTAAATATTTTAGAATCACCGATCTAAATTAAATCTACATTAAAAAAAGATGTATGGCGATATACATCAGCGACACATTATTTAGCGCGGATGTTCCGAATTTTCAGTAGATTATATTTAAATATATATCTACTAAATGAAATAGTAAATAGATTAAAATGCGAATAATTTATCTTTAATCAAAAAATTAATGTTTACAAATAGATTTGTTTTATTCATCATAGGTGGTATTTGTATATAGAATATGAGCACGGTCACGTAGCTCTGTTTGTTCACACATTAATTTTTCAAAACTTTTATGTACATTTTAAAAGGACTTCTTTTTCGTGTAGACCGGTGAGGGAATAACGCGAAAGTAGAATTCCGAAACTAAACTGATAGATTTTTAATCCGCTTTTAAAATCTATCTACGTTGGTGGGTTCGGGCTAAATCGAAACCGGAAGAACGCATTATGGTCGTTAGAGTGAAAAATTGTGACAATATGAGTTGTCTTACCGGTATATCTACGATTGGTTAGCCAATCAGAATAGTTGTTTCACAGAAGAATTATCAATAAAAGAACTCTTTAGGAGTTTTGCAGTGATGACCAACCGATCGCAAACAAGAATAAGAAACAACTTATAAGAGGATTTATCTATCGCAAACATAATCTAAAGAATAAAATCACAAGGAAAACTTTAAAATTCCTCGACGATGATTTAAAAGCAGTCAGCTTCTCTAACTTGTCTTTTCTCAAAACAAATGCAATATAACGTTTTGTTATGTACATACTATGTTTACATAACCACGTTCCAATAAACATTCGTTTTTGTTCACAGCAATATTTCTTGTTTTTTTTTGTTCTGCCAACCGAACAAACCAATTGCCCAAGTCTCAGACTAAGTTTCGTCAACATACTAATTATGTGGATTCTTTAAACACGATGTGACCGCAGAACTATTCACAGAGTAACCAGATGAAACACATGAAGTAACCATAGAATAAGACCACATTTGGTGCATCAAAAGGCAGCATTCGACTCTGATAGATCTATCACGACACATCGTCGCCCGGATTACGACCTTGAAAACCCTCCATGTCACATCTACACTTATTCGAAGACTGATTCAAATTTGTCTACTTCTTCTATCGATGTATGCAGCTGGTTTTGATCATATTGTTCTTTTTTTCGTTTGCACCTGTGCATGTTTGGCACAGCGACGCCGACTCTGAGCGTGATCTCCTTTATATGAATTACATACGTACCTTTGATGTATTAAAAAACAAGAAAGAAGAAAGCTACGTTAAATATGACGAGTTTAGTGATACGAATGCCATTTCGAATGTTAGTGTGACATCCCAACGTAAATCGAGCTCTAACGTACGCCTTAACGATCCACAATCAGATCCGCTTACATACGTGAATGTACGCATCTTAAATGAGATAGATTATTGAATCTGCCGATTGTGCTTGTTCAAATTGAAGCGTGACAGGTTGAACTACCGACTTACTGACGGACAAAACCTCTCAGAAACGTGCGAGTACGCGTCTAAACGCATAAATCAATGAATACAAGCAAAAAGGTAATTGCTAGTAAATATTTTATCCCTGAAAAGAAATGGTGCCAACTTGATCCCCGATGAATTAACATTCATAGCAAAATACATCCATGAAAAATATTTTATAAAAGTTCTTTTACCTTTTCATCTATAGAAACTCTTAAGGTGTTATCCGTTTGATTAATGATAAAGGAGTTCGGATATTCGACTAAAAATATTTTTTTATGTTTTTCAATGTTTTTTTCTTGAAAGGTGTTTGTGGTTTTCAATGTTCCCTGGAAAAAAACAGCTCTCAAGGAAGTATTGAAGAGCTCGTAGATTGAATTATAAAAACCTTAAAGGGAGATAAATCCGTATGATTGGATAAATGTGATGCGAAAAAGATGCATATGCTCAATACTTAACACAATGTTCGTTTTTGTTCATTCTTGCGATAAAATAACACTTCAAATATTCTATATTTTATTCGATTACGTACCATTAAAAACGTTTCTAAAATGCAGTATATCCCAGCGAACAAAACAATCGACGTTTATAACATACAATATATAAGTAAACATTAGAACAATTTTCGGAATGTGTCTTCCTGAGTCATGCACTGTCAAATAGAATTATTATGGCTGTTGTTGTTTTTATTCTTTTTAAGCGAATCGGACTTCTTCATATGACCTATGAAGATACGTTTCGGGATTTTCTGATCCACGTGAGGTTCTTCTCTTTAGCTCTAGCTTTTACTTGCACCTGCAAGATTGACAGCTTTTAACCGAGAAATTTAGAGCAGCAACGCCTATCGTTGGATATAAATGTATATTCAAAAGAGGCTTTTAATCATGTATACACGAAGAGAAAAATACAGTTTAAACTTTAGGGGTACTAACAAAATCCACATATTACAGACGAAGAAATTGCTTGCAAATTAACGAAATACAAAAGAGTACTCAACTATATCAGAAGTGATCCACCAACATGGAACCTTACCTTATATCTTGAAATAGGAAAAGGGGATATCAGCCGTACTATGTAATTGTTTCGGAGATTTAAAATCATAGATAGATAGATTGATAGATAGATAGATTGATAGATAGGTATAGATAAATATAGATTGATAGATAGGTATAGATAAATATAGATAGATAGATAGATAGATAGATAGATAGATAGATAGATAGATAGATAGATAGATAGATATAGATAGGTAGTTATTGTATAGTCAAGTATGTTTATATGTTTATATATTTGTATGCATAGGATTAACTCCTGAACTAATTAACCTATCATTATGAATTTTGGAACACAGCTGACAAGCTTAACAGTGAGTAATGTAGTCTGTTCTTAAATTAATTAAGTTTTATGCAAATGGGACAAAAAATTCAGAAACCTCCTATTTTAGTGGAATTATAACAATAGGTATTAGAAATAGATTAATAAATATTCTTCAAATCTCAATAACTTTCAAGTATATTTAAGGGTTTTAGAGGAATAATGTGGGAACAACCTCATATTTAAAAATTCAAATATTTCAGATTTGTATTTAATTTGTATTCAATAGTCATTAGATACTCATTAGGCAAGATTTGCTGAATTTCTTGTTTTCAAGACCCGTAAAGCGAACCTTCAATTTAAGCTATTTTCTAGAATCAAAATCATGTGATTCATGTTTATCAAAACTAGAATAACGATAGTAATAGTCTGTATTTCTGAGATGAGGCGTTTTCATCATGGATTTCAGTGTTCGGATTGACTTCCTCATCTTGGCTCCCGAGTTCGATACACGACACCTGATGAAGGCCGGAGGGCAGAACGGCCGAAACGTTGTGAGCATGGCAGCCGAGATGAGGAAGTCAGTCTGAACACTGAAATCCATAATAGAATAAGGATTCCAGACATAAGGTTTAGTAGCATCATATCTTGACTTTAATATGTGTAAGCGGTCATAAAAGTGGTGCAAAATACACAACTTGCTTTGTTAATCTGACGCAACTTGCCGTTCCACCATTTATAAACCACACATAACTTTAAATCAGTGTGTGGCATGCGTAGTTCGGAAAATAAACGGATGTTATTATTATTTGTACTCACTAGGAATTATTACAGCAGTTATCGTCAGTTATTGCTCACCGACAACAACCAATGGTGTTCCCTGGAGTCTAAGTGGCAACAAGCCTCTCCAGATTTTCAGTGTTCTTCACCTCTGCTCAAGACCCATCGCAAATGGTCTTGCGGTAGCTCAACAGTCGTCTACCATTGATTTCTCGCTGGCAGTGATCATTGGTCATCTCTGCGATTTGGGTGGCAATAAGCCTCCACAATATCCTAGTACTCTCCGCACTCTTCCAGTGGAGGTCTGATTAGTGCTCTCCCTCCTCGGTCCTCCCATTCTACTTGACCCTTGTCCTCTAATCTTTTTTGTTATTATTATTATTATTACAACAACAAAAACAACTACTACTACTACTTTTACTACTACTACTACTACTACTACTACTACTACTACTAGCGGGACCCGTGTAAGTTACACGAAATTATGTTTTCAAATACTAATTATCTTGTTCCTAACCTATACATGTTTGAATAAAATATGATAAGATTTGACTTGTCTAAACCCTGTGTATCGCTTTATTGCAGGTCAATATTTTTTTAATTTTGAAATTGCTATGAAACGCAGAGAAGTGAAATTTGGTACAATGGAAGAGCATAACAAAGTGCCTTATTTCCCTGATTTTTGTGGAATTTGAACAAATATTTTGAAAGTTATGCTAATTTTTCTATTTTCTGGTAATTTTAAGTGTGTATCACTTTATTGCAAGTGTCTAGAAATGTATATTTTCGGTAATAAAACAATATTCTAACTTCATATTTCTATTTATATGAAATAAAGAACATATCCAGTAACAATATTAACCAAAAACAAGAACGAATTTCACATTATTTTGTTTAAGGAAATATTTATTTATCAACATAACTCCCATGCTTCAAAATCACTTTGAATAGCCTCTTGTCAACTGATGATGTCAATCGGCGGATTTGAGATGATGTGATGCTATAGGAAACTTCCAAAATCTTCCTCCAAAGTTCATCCTTCGACGAAAATTGAACACCTCCTTCATAAACTTTCATCTTTATTATTGACCAGAGCTGCTCAATTGGATTTATATCTGGAGAACAAGGTGGCCATGTCATCAAATTTTCTCCACTAATGACTAATGACTTAAGGTAGGATGCCGTAGCCTTGGCTGAGTGGGATGGCGCATTGTCGTGCATAAAAATCAATTTGCGGTGACGCGCCAATAGAAGGTAATCAAGCCATGGTGACAAATGCTCATTTAAAAATAAAATATAAGACTGGCTTGTCAGTTTGACACCTTCTGGCACTCGAAATGGTCCAATTAGTTCATCGCAGATTATTCCAGCCCAAAACATGACACCTCCACCTCCCTGTTGACGACGGAATCGATGAGGGGTAGGGAATCCAAGAGGACTCCAAACTTTGGCCCACCCATCTGGTCCATCAAGGGTTGCTCTGGCCTCATCTGTGAAAAGAACATTTTCAAAGCTGGTTTTCATGTATTTCTGAGCCCAAGCCAAACGTTTTTCCTTATGAGTTTGGTTTAAAACCGGTCTTGCTATGGGCTTAATGCTTCTTGCAATTTCGTTTAAGACATTGCAGCGTGTCTTTCTGGACAAGGAAGATATTCCAGCCTTGTCAAATATAGCAGCACTGTTGCTGCCCGGCTGCTTGATAAGTTGACGGCGAATCTTTCTAACATCACGAGCAGAAACTGACTTTCTTGTGTTTTTGTCCTTCCTTGGTTTGATGTTTGGATTTTCAACGAATGAAGACAATGTTCTTCGATCTCTTCCAAGCTCCTTGGCTAGATCTACGAGAGATAAACCTTCTGCAAGGCCTGCAACAACACGTCCCTTTTCACTAGCTGTCAATCGACCCTTTCTAGGCATTTTGGGAGACCTGCAATAAAGTGATACACACTTTAAATTAACAGAAAATAGAAAAATTAGCATAATTTTCAAAATATTTGTTCAAATCCCACAAAAATCAGGGAAATAAGGCACCTTGTTATGCTCTTCCAGTGTACCAAATTTCACTTCTCTGTGTTTCATAGCAATTTCGAAATTTAAAAAATATTGACCTGCAATAAAGCGATACACAGGGTTTATTTATTTATTTTTATTTATTTTTTTTTTTTACATGGTTCACCCCAAACAAGGCAGGACGCCACTGTAAACGTAAGGGGCTACTGAGAAAAAAGGAAAGGGGGGGGGGAAGGATTGGTGGTTCAGCTTAAATTGGGATCTGAGCAGCGAGATGTCTGTTTACATTAGTTTTAAATTTCTGCATGTCAGTACTGTCGGGGAAACAGGGGGCAGGGAGGGAGTTCCGTTTAAGGAATGAACAATGCATGAAACAATTTACAAAACAATTTTATATACAATATCCATAGTGAAGGTAGTTCCTCTTCTCTGGCCATTAGTAGAATTATTCTGAGGAGACACAAAATAACATACACGCTATCGTGGTAATATGTGTCTTCGCCTCCCTACCTCCCTCTAATCTTAGAGGTTGGTTGGGATCGAACAATTAACCAGTCGGGCCGACGTCAAAATCCTACGTCGCTACCCGTTGCGCCAAAGAGAAATACTTGAAAATATTTCGAAAATTAGGTGGCTTGAATGCTTTTCCAAATCTAGGTGCGGCACGCATGCGCATAGCTTTTGATGTAAGCGTGACACACGAACACACACGTTATCGTATTAATATATAGATTATTATTGTAATGAAATGCATCGTTCATAGATCGAAACTGAATCTATTCTATAGACGCTGGCCTACCATGAAGGTGTGATGGAGTTATGTAATAGATAGTTTTATGAAGGACGTTTATTCCCATAAACCTGGCTCAATGAATTTTCATTGGCATCAGAATGTCTGATTTGACTGCTAAAAATAAAAATGTTCTCTAGAATTTATGGATCTGCGAAAAATCAATTTACATGCGAGATTAAGCGGTGACTCAGTGTTCAATCTTTGGTCAAAAGTTTCTCTCACTTGTTTATCTTTCTTCTTTTTCGCTCCTTCTTTCTTACCACCCATAGATTCGGGTCACGTTATTTCTCCTACAAAAAGATGGAGTCATTTGAAAGCAGTTTGATATGAGGCCTCTTAGGTGTCACATGTACTTTTCGACTCCCGGGCCGGTGAAAATCTGGATTTGTCTCGTTCAACGATTTAAAAAAAATGTTGTTTTTTTTTTACATCGAGAGGGGGAAATAATGAGATGTCTAGCAATTTCACTCTCCTCGGATACATGTAATTTTCTTTCTATTTCTTCTGTTCTAGTTCTATTTCAACTTATCTATGATAGATCCGCGTTACAGGGTTATGTAGGTTGGTTTCCGCACTCGAGGATTTTTCTTTATATTTTAAATATATTTCATCTGTGTCGTTTGATGTATGGTGTCAATTTTATCTTTGATTCCAATTTCTTCTAATAATGTTTTCGGGTTTTTCGGAACTGTTTCCAGCGCCTCTACAATTGTTTGTAATACAGTAATCTTTTTACAGCTCTCTAGCAAGTTCCATGCATTTACTTAGTTTTTTCTGCCTTTTTAATCTCCACCCTGTGAATTGCTGTGACGGTGAAATCTACGATTTGGTAGCTTGTTTTGCCTATTGTTGATTATTATCATGTCCGCTCTTCTTGCTTCGAAGAATTTGTCTTTCAATGCCTCAGTAAATTTGTTTGTGTTTTTTTTTTCTAATAAGATGTTTGTATATTTCCCAGTGGACTGCATTCCTTACGCAGCCATGTCTGTTTTTTTTGTATTTCTTTTGGACTAGTTTGCTGCATTCACTTATTATGTTATCTACTGTTTATTCTCATTATTCACAGTGTTTATATTTACTGTTGTAGGACTTTATTTAGTTCATTTTGATCATGTTGTTTTCTGCAGCTGTCAGTTGTTATTCTTTTTCTCTGTTCGGATTTTATTTTTGTAGCCATGTCCAGAAGTTTTCGGGTGTCACTTCTTTGGTCAATATTGTTACCAAACTCCCCATCCCGGCTGAACCCTATAAATATGTCCCTTATCACAGTAGCCCCTTAGGCTTCAGTGACAATATGTCTTATTTTGGGTAAGCAAAAGTAAATAAAAAAGTGGTTAATGAACCTGCTTCTCTTCCAACATTGCTTTTCTCAACGTTTTATTTCCAGTTTCTTTGCTCCCTTTATTGTTCATTTTTGTAGCGCTTGTTTTCCATCGGTGATCACTATTTTGTATTATTTATTTTTCTTGTCCTCTTTTGTATAATTGGTGTAGTCTTCTCTACTTACCTCTTCCCCCTTATTTCTTTTTATATAGAGTTGTCTGTGTAATCCGTCGTGTGCATTTCATTGTGCACGCTCATTAGTTCGGTGTTTTTTGGTTAAGATACTTTAGTGTTTCTTTGTCCAGCCAATGAAGCGGCCAGCGTTATTTGCCATTAATACTGGCAAGGTATCTATTTCTATTATGATGTCTCTACTTTGATATTTCAAGGAACCTTTATGTCCTCATTGGTTATTTTCTTGTCATCTTCTCTTTCATCTGCGTTGTTTTGATGGTTTCCGCTCCTATGACTCACAAGTGTTTATAGGCATTATCTTCGCCAAGCGCCCTCATCGGCTCTCGGTTGGGAAGTGCTACTCTGTCTGCTGTTTTGATTATTCCCCTTTTCATCTCCAGTAGTGCAAACTTTTCCATACTGAATTCTATCTGAAAATCCTGGTTAAATATTCTGGTTGTGTTTATTAGATTTTCTAGCTCCTCTTTTGCGTTTTTTTTCAAGTCGTCAATCTTACTCACAAGGTGTCCTCATACCAGTCACTGTCAGTGATCGGTTATATTATTATTATTATTATTATTATTATTATTATTATTATTATTATTATTATTTACTCACTAGGAGTTATCACACTGGTCATCGTCAGTGGTCACCCACTGCCGACAACCTGTGGTATTCCCTGGAGTCCGAGTGACAACAAGTCTCCTCAGGCCTCCAGTATGCTCCACCTCTTTTCGTTCATCACCGCTGATGACCTTGCGGTAATCGCAACAGCCACCTACCAGCGATTTCCCGCTGATAAGGGGCATTGGTCCCCTTTGGGGCCCGAGTGGCAACAAGCCTTCCCAAGGTCCCAGAGCTGTCCGCGCTCTTCCAGTGGAGGTCTGGTTTGCGCTTTCCCTCCTCGACCCTCTGTCCATAATTTTGTGGCGTCAGCCTATGCTTGCGCCTCTCTCGTGCGGTTGTATTTTCCCCGGTTCTGCTGTCATGTGCTTCCATGTGTTTGTTCTCCATTCGTTGCTTATGTGGGTTGGTTTCCGCATTCGAGGACATTTCTCAGGATTGTAGCTGTTTTGATCATTACTGTCCTTTGTATGGTCTCAGTTATCCCTTTGATTCCTATTTCTCCCAGTCTTTTCTCCATGTTTTTGGGGACTGTTCCTAGTGCTCCTATGATTATTGGTGTTATACTGACTTTCTTCATGTTCCATATTCCTTTCAATTCTCTGGCAAGTTCAGTATATTTGCTTCTCTTTTCCGTCTCTTTGATCTTCACTCTGTGGTCTGCTGGGACGGCAAAGTCCACGATTTTGCAGGATTTTTCTTTCTTGTTGATTATTATCATATCCGGTCTCCTTGCTGTTATGGGTTTGTCTGTTTGTACATTCATATCCCATATGATTTTGTGTTTTTCGTTTTCTAGTACAGTTTCTGGTTTGTGTGTGTACCGTTTTTTTGCATATTCGAAATTCAGTTGTTTGCACATTTCCCGGTGTACTTCTTTCCCCATGCTGTCATGTCTGTTCTTGTATTCCCTTTGTGCTAGCTTGCTGCATTCACTTATTATATGATTTATCGTTTCGTCTCTTTGTCCACACAGTCGGCATTTGCTGTTTTCCTGGGTTTTATCTATCTTTGCTTTAATAAAGTTTGTCCTAATCGCATTGTTCTGTGCGGCCGTCAGCAGAGATTCCGTTTCTCTGTTCAGGTGTCCTTTTCTTAGCCATGCCCAGCTGTTTTCATTGGCTTCATCGCTTGTGAGTCTTGTAAAGCGTCCATGTAGTTGTTTTTCTTCCCACTTTTCCTTTCTTGTCTTTTTGTTTCTGGGTTCAGTACTTCCGGGGTTGTTTGTTGGGCTGGTGTCTCTTGCTGTGGTGATCAGTCTTTCCGTGTTCTGGGTTACATATTTCTCCAGCTCTTTTTTGGTGTCTTCCACACAGTCTTCTATACTTACCAGTCCTCTACCTCCTTCATTTCTTTTCACGTAGAGTCTGTCCGTGTCGTCTTTTGGGTGCAAAGCATTGTGCATAGTCAGTAGTTTTCTTGTTCTTTGGTCAAGGTGCCTGAGTTCTTCTTTGGTCCAGCCTATGAATGGTCCAGAGTATCTTATTAGTGATACAGCCCATGTGTTTATCCCTTTTACTAGGTTTCTGCTATATAGTTTAGTTTCTAAGAGTTTCCTTGTTCTTCGTAGATATTCTTTTCCAATCTTCTCTTTCATTTCTGTATATTTGATTGTGTCTGCTTCCAGAACTCCCAGGTATTTGTAGCTATCATGTTCTCCTAGCGCCCTCATCTCCTCTTGGTTGGGGAGTTCTATACCTTCAGTCGTCTCCAGTTTTCCTTTTTTGATCTCTAGCAGTGCACATTTTTCTATTCCAAACTCCATTTGGATATCCTGGCTGAATATCCTGGTTGTGTTTATCAGCTTTTCCAGTTCTTTTTTGTTTTTTGCAAACAGTTTAAGGTCATCCATGTACATCAGGTGGTTTATTCTTTGTTCTGTATCCGTAAACCTGTATCCGGCATCACACTTTCTGAGTATGTAGTTGAGTGGCATCATGGCTATTATAAACAGTAGTGGTGATAGAGAGTCTCCTTGAAAAATGCCTCTCTGTATTTTTATCTCAGACAGGTATTGTCCTCCGGCTGTCAGTTTTAGTCTCCATGTTTCCATTGCTTTCTGGATGAGATTAATAATCCTGTCTGGTATCTTGTATATCTTTAAGCATTCAATTATCCATGTTTGGGGGATTCTGTCGTAGGCTTTCTTGTAGTCAATCCATGCCATGGTTATGTTCTTTTGTCTTCTCTTCACCTCCTTCAGGGTCTTTTGATCAATGTATAGTAGATCATGTGCCCCTCTTTGTCCTTTCCGGCATCCTTTTTGTTCCTCGGGGAGCAGTCCACGATTGTCCAGGGATTGGTAGATTTGTTCTCTCAGTTGTGCTGTGAGAATTTTCCACATTATTGGTAGACATGTTATCGGTCTGTAGTTGCCGGGGGTCGTTCCCTTTTTGGGGTCTTTTTGTATTAGTGTTGTTCTTCCTTCCGTCATCCATTCTGGTACGTCTGTTTTATGGATACATCCGCTCAGTTTCTGCGCTATTCTTTCATGCAGGGTCGTGAATTTTTTAAACCAGTATGCATGTATTCCATCGTGGCCTGGTGCTCTCCAGTTTGCCATTTTTTTTAGGGTTTTCTTGATCGTTTCTTTGTTGATTTGTGTTTCGGTTCCTTCTTCGATTTCCTGCAGTTCATCTCTCATGTTTTTCAACCATTGGGCATTCTTGTTGTGCTTTTTTGGTACTTCCCATATCTTGCTCCAGAATTGTTTTGTTTCTGTTGGGTTCGGTAACTCTGTTGTTGTTTTTTCTCCATTTACGTTTTTGTAGAACTGGCTTTCATTGTTTTCAAAGGTCCTGTTCTGTTTGCTCTGTTCTGATTTTTACCTGTATCGTCTCAGTCTTCCTTCTATTGCTGCTATCCTTTGTTTTATTTCTTCATGTTTCTCATTTAGTTTTTCCTTGCGTTTCTGATTTTTGCTTCTTAATCGTTTCATGTCCTCCTTCCTTCTGTTCACGGTTTTAGCTTCTTTCCGAAGTTTGGTGATCTGGGTTTCCAGTCTGATTTCCCATCCAGGTTTTGTCGGTCCTCTCTTTTGTCCATTGTCTTCGTTTCTTAGTTTCATACTTAGCGATTTTGCCCCAGCATATATCAGGTTGTTTAGGTCCGTAATAGTTTCTGTTGGGATGTGTGTAAGGAGTCTGTTTACTCTTTCTGTTTCTGCTTGTAACTTCTTCGCTACTTCATTCCTGAGAGATGGGAGTTTTGTTTTGTTTTCTAACATGTATCGTCTAATGTTCTCCACTTCACTTGCTTCTTTTTCGTTGAGTTCTATCTCAGCAGGTTCTGTGGTTCCGCAGTCTTCTATCTCACCTGGTTCTGTTATTCCGTAGTCTTCAATCTCTTCAGTTTCAGTGTGTATGTTTTGCCCGTCCTCTTCCTGTGGTTTCTCCTTTGGTGGTGTTACTTGCTCCGTTTCGGCATTAACCTTCTGTCTGATTTCCGTCAGTTCCATCTCCGAGAACCATCCACGCTTGAGGATCTGTCTTGCTTGATCTGCTATCCTTTGTTCCGTTGTATGGTAGTCACTAGCAATGTCCCAGAGATGTTTCATTCGTTTTCGGTAGCCTCTTTCTGTAGGGTAGCGGCTTTCATAATAGCACTCCATCACCAGTCTGTTCTCTTTCATGGTCCATTTCTTTCTATATCTTTTCAGTTTGCTGTTTTCGCTCTGGTTTTCTTGTCTCTGGTCTGTGTCCTTGTCATACCTGGAATAAGAGAGGTTACTTACCTGGTTCTTGTCCGTTGTCTTGTTTCTGAAATGAGAAGGGCCAACATTCGCAGGATGCGGACCGGGTCCCCCATGTTGGCTAACGAGGGAGCACCTGCCCATCATGACACTCAGGTCTTTCTCCTGAGTCCCACGGCTTGTATTGATATTATTGTGCATTATTCATATTTTTGGTGTGTGTGGCCACACCAGGCCCAGGCTTATTTTGCCTGTGGTCCTGTCACAGGGATAGTGGTTGTCTCATTAATTTTAATGAGTGATATTGTGCACTACCACACAAAAAAAAAAAAAAAAAAAAAAAATTTATATATATATATATATACATATATATATATATATATATATATATATATATATATATATATATATATGTTATATAAGGACATAGTAAAGTTCATTGTAAACGAAAAGGAAATAGAAAGTTGAAGATACGTTTCCCTCTCTCAAGTAAGTATAAATGTGAAATGAGGAAAAAAAAAAACTATAGGTCAGCTTGGGATTTCAAGATTACTACAGTAGGAAAATCAATAGACAAGACATGAGGCAGTATATATCGATAATTTAACATATTTAAATCAAGCAGAATTTAGTACATTCATATAAGACCCATTGAAATAAAGATGAGTAACGGAGAGGAAATAAAATAGAGAATAAAGAATAAAATAGGAAAAGAAGGTGCTTATCTCTCCATCGGATTTGGGATGATCTTTCCAGTTGGTCGTTTTGTCTCGAATGACTACCAAAAACAGGAGAGTCCTTTAAGTGAGAAGAATTTGATGTCGGGGGGGGGGGGGAGGGAGGGAGGGGAGGTATCTTCTTTTACAAGCAGTTGGGAAGACATTTTACTTTTACTCTTTTTCTTTTTTTTTCCACTATCAGAGTCAGAATGTCATTTTTCTATTTTTAATTTATTGTTCACTTATCATTGGCTGGGTATATGTTTAAGGGTAGTGAAAGAAATCATTAAGACTCGCTGCCTCGTCTAATACTATTGATACAATAGAAAGAACTAGATTAATTTAATAATTAGTCAGCCAGCATGGGGTTTCGAGATTACTACAGTGGGAAAATCAATAGACAAGACATGAGGCAGTATATATCGATAATTTAACATATTTAAATCAAGCAGAATTTAGTACATTCATATAAGACCCATTGAAATAAAGATGAGTAACGGAGAGGAAATAAAATAGAGAATAAAGAATAAAATAGGAAAAGAAGGTGCTTATCTCTCCATCGGATTTGGGATGATTATTATTATTATTATCATTATTATTATTATTATTATTATTATTATTATTATTATTATTATTATTATTATTATTATTATTATTATTGTACTCACTAGGAGGTCTCACACATGGTAATCATCAGAGATTACTCACTGATAGTAACCGGTGGTGTTGCCTAGACTCTGTGTTTCCAGTACTATCTACCTCTTTCAATAATATTTGCGTTATCGGAACAGCAACTTACTATTGATTTATCGGGTGTCGCAGCTATTGGTCTTCACAAGGATTTGGCTGGCAATAAGCCTCCCCAAGGTCCCAGTACTCTCTGCACTTTTCTAGTGGAGGTATTGTTAGTGATGTCCTTCCTCGCTCTTATTATTATTATTATTATTATTATTATTATTATTTTATTATTATTATGTACTCACTAGGAGTTCTCACACAAGTCATTATCATTTCTGTGAAGGTCTGATTGGCGCTCTCACCTAAGATTTACCATATTCCTTGACTGTTTAATACCATTTTGTCTATCACCCAGCTGAGGTGCCAGCACATGCGTTTAATTTGGAGAGGATATGCCCAATACATGAGATTTGTGATCGTTTAAATTCCCTAGGGCTCGTGTAATGATCTTCCTGTTTTTATTTTGTTTCTATTTCAACTTACGTGTGGCGGGTTAGGGTTCATAGTTTTTGTGGGTTGGTTTCCACATTTGATGAT
>OY744528.1:98656109-98711109 GCA_963556195.1 Sepiola atlantica | reverse complement strand
GTGGTGAAAACGTTGATATGAGCAGTAAAAACAACTTAGAAAGGATTTAAGTAAAGTGCAACCCGTCGGAAATGTCAAACGCAAAAGTCAGAGTGCATGTGAAAGACTAATCCTAAAGTTCGACATACACCGAAAATATTTCAAGTGTGTAATTGAAAAATGGAAACAGTGTGCCTTAGCTTAGACTGCCAAAGTTAAATATTACAGCGACATAATTGAGCAGTATCGAAGACAAGACTGTTCAAGAACAACCAGAAACTCATTTTTGAACCACTAGAAGGAATTGAAAGAAGGAATGACGTTATACCTGATGCTGACCAATCTTGTGAATTCTGGAAAGGCATTTAAGAAAAGGAAGTAAAACATCAAGATGATGCACAATGGATCAAATATATTGAAAGGGAGGTGTCCTCTAGAGTAGAACGACAAACGAATATAGCAGCCACCGACGGAGTCCAAAGAGATTGGTTAAAGAACTTTCTGGCTTTTGACCCACTTATTGCAGCAATGATAATGGGCTGTTTTACGATAGGTCCCTTCCCTGAGTGATTGGCAAAGGGTACTACAGTCTTGATCATAAAGATAAGACAACAGCGGCGAAATGACAAACTTTAGAATAATCACTTGCCTCTCAGTTATGTGGGAACTTTTCACTAGCATATTGTCTGAAAGTATTTATGCTCATTTGAACCAAAACAATTTGCGGCCTGAATAACAGAAAGGCTGCCGGATACAATCATATGGTACCAAATATCAACTTGCGATCGATTAAATGATCCTTAGAAACTGCATATGAAGAACTACGAACCTTACCCTGGGTTGGGTAGATTATAAGAAAGCAATAGACATGATCCTCTTCTATGGATACACAGATGCTTGAAGATTTTCGGAAAACCCTCCAATATTAAAACAGATTTAAAGAATAGTATGAAGTATGTGAAACCAATTTAACTTCATTAGGTTAAGTGAAAATCAGAAGATGTATTTTCCAAGGCGAGAATCTTTCCTCTTTGCTTTTTGTCATTAGTTTGATCCCGATGACACTTCTCTTACGTAATGTGAAGGTGGGATATGAACTTGGTAAAGGACTTCCTACAGTCAACTACTAACTATTCATGGATTACCGTAAAGTTTTTTTAAAATAATGAAAACCAACTTTATACCCTTATGAATACGATTAGATTATTTAGTGACTGAATAGGAATATAATTTGGCATCACCAACTGTGCTATTCTTGTTATAAAAAGAGATAAACTTGTCCACTCAGATGGTCTTGAACTCCTAACAACAAATCTGTTAAAGAATATTTACAGTGGGAAGGGGCTACACACACTTTGGTATATTGTAGGTGGATAAGATTAAAAACAAGGAAATGAGAAACCAGGTCAACTGCTAAGAACAACAGAAGGGTAAGTTTTATTCTTAAATCGAACCTCCAGAGTCGAAATACAATATATGCTATCAATGCCAGAACAGTAGCTACAATTCTATATACTGCCAGTATACTTGACAGGGGTGTAGATGAATTAAAATGTTTTGACACTAAATCACGGAAAATGCTTAAAATTTATGGAGTTTTTGCGAGGAAAAGAAAATGCAGATCGTGTGTATCTACCTAGAAAAGAAGGTGGTCATGGTTTACTTATTATTGAAGATGTAATGAATATAGAAAAAGGTTTTCTATATAATTATATTTCTGAAAGTAATGACATTCTTCTTCGTGAGTGAAAAAAGAGGAAATACTAAGAACTGGGGTGCGAAGAAAGCAAAGTTTGCAAGAGAGAGGGGTAAAATGATTTGGTAAGAAACTACACAAGAATACTGCATTTAGAGATAATGACAGGTGGAATTGGTTGATCAGCGGTGATCTCAAAAGATCTACTGAGAGAACCTTAATGGCAGCCTATGGAAAAAGATACTTGAACTAGGTTCATCAAACATTACATTGACAAAACTGTAGAATCACCGATATTCCGATTGTGTAATGAAAGGGAAGAAACCATAGCGCATATTATATTGAATGCCCTATGCTAGCAAAACATCAATATAAAAAATTGAGACACGAAAGAATCGCTCAGGTACTACACTGGAATATATGCAAACTTTATGAATTAGACCACAATGAGAAGTGCTATGAGCATAAGCCAGTTGTGGTAAAGGAAAATGACAATGTCAAACCTCTTTGGGGCATGCACATACAAACTGATGAGGTTCTTGAACATTCCAAACCATACGTAATCTTACTAAACGAGAACCAAAGAACTTGCTTAATTGTTGATATAGCCTGATCCTTTGATATCAGAATGCAGGCGATAAAACACGAAAAATTAAATAAATACCAAGATCTGAAAAAGGAATTAGTTAAACTATCGAAATGTAAGGAAGTCAAGATCATTCCTGTTGTAATTGAAACGCGTGAAACCATAACGTGAAGCCATCATAAATGCCTTAAACAAATTGACGAGACAATTTCTTTTTCTAATTCTGCAAAAGGATTGCCGTTAGGAACGTCGAAAGTGTTAAGGTACTGCTTGAATGTCTATAGATACAAAAAAAGTAGAAAATGCAGAATGGAAGCACTCCTACCCCAATGGATTATATAAAAGGTTTGGTTCAAAATTTCCAACAGGTTACTGACTACGCCAAAAGAAAATATAAAAAAGTCCGGATGATACAACGGTCGTAAATTTGTAAACACCACGAATGACATGATGAGATCAACAGTTACAAACATGTAAATGAACTCATATCATATCATTGAAGTGTTGTCAAACGCGTTCATTCATTCAATTTATACTTGCTAGGAATGAAGAAGACCATTACCAATGTTTTAGTCTTTTATGTTTTAGCATAGTCTCCCTCTCAGTTCTCACGCAAACTTCACCGGTGCTGAAGACCTTTTATCTCCTCACTGTACAATTTTGAATGTTTTACCTTGAAGTATGTGTCCACAGACTTCATATGTCGTTACGTGGTGAAGCGCCGTTATGCCAGATGTCTATTAACGTTTGTAAATGGATAGGAGTCGGGGGATGCCAAATGTGGCATATATGGTGGATGGGGGAGAAGTTGGAAACAACAGTTATAGATTGTTGTCATCGCCACCATGGAAGTGTGTCCGATACTCATTTTTTTCTTTTTTCCAGATATATTAATAGATCAATTCCTACAGTTAAACTCCCCGCAAAATAAAACACAAAATGATAGAATCTACAAACGTTCGACTGACGCATATGATATAACATAAATATAAAAACTATTTTTACTATTAGGAGCCACAAGGACTTTTTATCGCTTCGAATTATTAGAAAAGCGGTTGAATATAATTCCCATATGACAATCTGCCTACGTAGGCATGAGATGATACAAAACGTCACTTTCCAAGGTACAATACCGATAATTCTTAGGTGTCTCCATATCTCCTGAAAACTCGCACGGTCTAATGTAGTTTATTTTTTTTGCTTCTTTTAGGATAAAATATGAGTAACGCGAATCAATCTTTGATTACAAAATAATTAAGGTTAATTAGTGATTTAAATTTTCAAACACAGAACAATCAATAATCGGCATAGTTTCTTCTTTATATATATATATATATATATATATATAGAGAGAGAGAGAGAGAGAGAGAGAGAGAGAGAGAGAAAAAAATTACGTTACTAATTTTAAAGTTTGTACATCTTAAGAGATATATTAATCTGAAATAGTCTTGTTAGATTGTTGTTGAACACATATACCAACAATCATCAACAAACAGCTGTTTCATCATCTACTACTAATCAGTGTGGCTAGACTTAGCAAGTGTATCTATGCCGAGATTCGAAACCTAAATGGCCGATTACATCTAAATGTGATCAGCAGTGAGTCAAAAACATACTACTAACAGTAAAAGAAACTCTTACTTTTTATATATACTAGCTGACGCGTCCCGGCGTTTCCCACGAAAGTCGATTATCTCAAGTAAATCCATGCTCAATGTATAACTATTGAATTATTTGCTGCTCATGATTTACCAGCGTAAACGAAACCCCCGCAAAAGAGCAGATGAGACAATGCAATACATTGAATAATAACGATTTTTGCCAGGGTTAGTTGTTGCAATATTGCTATACGCCTTTTTATAAAGAGGGAGGCAAACTCACCAGCCATTGGGTTACTATTGAAATGCACACGCATGTTTGTAGATAACGTTACAGTCTTGATATACTTTCACAAATATGACAATTTAAAGCAAGCATTAAGCCTATATTAAGTTGGACATTCTTGCGGAACAATAGGAAGTGTTTGTCAGAAGTCTGTTCCTTATTTAGTTGTACGATACACATCTGAACAATTGATACTTGATCATGCTGTTGGTAACTAAATGCAGTATTTTCCTAAGAAAGAAAAGTTCACTAAATGGTTTTTTATGTGCATCCCAAAGTCGTTTTGGATGAGACATGATATAAATATTAAGATATAAATGCTTCTTGTAAAGAAACATTCAAGGCATCTTGAAGTATTCCTAACTTAACCATTAATAGATTTGATGTGATCTAAGCTCTGTGGACCTTTAACATGGGGTAAAAGCAGTCTGAAACAAAGAAACAAAAAGTATTAATATTTGTTTAGTATCACACACATCTTAGTTCCCCCTTCCCTCCATAAAATATCAGATGCTACTTTTTTTGTCAATTACATGTAAACAGCCGTAAAGAAACATCAGAATGAAAAATAAATAAAATAAAGTAAATATTTTAGATTTAAGATTGGGGATAATTTGTTTTTAATGTTTTTTTCTAAAATAGTTTTAAACAAATTTCTGAATTGTACCTAGTAAAACCCTTCTCCCAAAGAAAAGTAAAAAAAATATTAGTTTTTTCATCGTTTAAGAAAAGCAAAGTTTTCTCCTCGATTTGTAAAAAATAAATAAACAATGCTCCCCTTATTCCAAAAGAAAATTGATGAAAAAAATTATATTTAAAAGTCAGTAAAAGATTCTCAATGTAATTTATCTTTGTGTGCAATGATTGATCTGGGCTTATATATACGGCGACAGGGTTATATCCTTGTTTAGTCACGTCAATTTTTATAAGTTTATATATAGATGTATTCTAGATATCTTTACGTTTCGCTGTTAGTGTCGCCGATTAATTAAGTTAATTAAAGAGAAGATTGTTCCTTGAACGTGGCCTCTAGTTATAAATTATAAAGAAGCTAAGTTGTTTATTAGTAAACTGTCACATATTATATGATATGTGTGATATTATTTGTTTTGAATTAGTAAAAAAAAAGCAAAGCAAACAGCTTTTTGTATTTTTGTATTTGCAAATGACAAATAATCAAAGCAAACATTTTTGTAATTGTTCATATTGTGATTTTTTTACAAATAATATTGAAAGAAGTTTTTAAATACGTTATTTTAGAAATACTGTAATAAGTTGTTCATAAGTAGAAATGAATTTTTTTAATATTAATAGTTATAATAATGTATCCAAAACAAATGAATCCCGAGATATTGTATTATTTCGCGTAAGAATGAATTATTCTTAAATGAGACAATGTTTGATTTAGTTGAATAGCCGGCGTTCCCCACTAATTTTGTAAATAAAAGCAAACAGTTTTTTGTAATCGGAAATGCATTTTTTTCTCTGACAAATAATCAAAGCAGACATGTCTTGTTAATTGTTCTTATTTTTCCAAATGATATTGAATTAAATTATTTAATACTTTATTTTAGAAATAGTTTAAGAGGTTGTTCATAAGTATAAAGAATAGTCATTAATAAAAGGTATCGCTTTACTAATAATTATTTTATATCTGTAAAAAGATTGTGCTATTGTTTGTAAGGAAAACATGTAAAAAAGTTTAATCAAAATTTGTTTTTTAATAACGTAGAATCAACTACAAAATATTCCCGAACAAATTAATCCTTTCCAACTTATCTAGATCTCCCACTGTTTATTTTGTTACGAGTGCATGATTTTCCAAAGATTGTACTATTTTACCTCCGTATTTTCGATCTATTTGTGTTAGTAAAAAAATTATATAACATATCAAGACATTCCTAACATAGCCAGCTGGTCAAACACACCTACTCTCCAAATATTTCACACCTAATCACAACAAAATATCCCCTCTCCCCCCTCACGTATTTCACCCTTTCTACTACTTATTTACCACTCTTACCCACCCACTCCTCCTACTTCCAATCACCTTCATTTTTTCAAATCTTATCCAAAAACCTACAAACCAAAAAAACAGAGCCTCCTCCTCCACCCCTTTTTCTCCACCTCTCCACTTTTTCACACACAGCCATCCACATTAATTTCATTCACCCCCACCCCTCCACTTTTTCACTCACAGCCATCCAAATTATTTTCATTCCATGCCACCGACTTCCTTCAACCCGGACCTCGGTCCTGTGTCTCCATTAGTTGCTACTACTTCTTCTCATTAAACCATCATGTCAACCCAATATTTTCATGTAATTTTATGACATTTTTCTTAAAATTATCATCCTGAGGAAGTCTTACAAATAAAGACGAAACGTTGATAGATACATAAAAAACAGCTTTTTTGGTTTTTCCTTTTTCATTTCCCATTACGTCGGATTACCTTCATCCTTCCTTTCTCATATATATATATATATATATATATATATATATATATATATATATATATATATATATATATATATATGTATGTGTGTGTGTGTGTGTGTGTGTGTGTGTGTGTGTGTGTGTGTGTGTGTGTGTGTGTGTGTGTGATTACACAAGAATAAAAGAACATCGGTAACGTTGGTTTCAAATCAAAACAAAGGGGACCTATTGTCGGCCTATTATGCCGGACTTTCTTCAGCCTCTCTCTATATATATTTAATATGAATCGTATATATATTTATAGATATCATAATATTTATAAATAAATATTAAATTCTTTATAACTTACAGACGCTAGGGTTCAAGGTTATTGCTCTCATCAGTGTAGGAAAGTAACAATTTCAGACGGTCGGAAGGCGCGAACCTAGTTAACAGAGTCAGCCTAAAATATGCAAGCAATAAATATATACATATTAACTAAATATACGTCCTATCAAGTTAAGGGCTACTAATAATGCAATTTTCTGCATCTCAATCACTTAGGAAGTGATAAAATCGAAATAATAGTAAGCACAAAACAACGAATGCTTCAATTACCAACTAAAATAATTACATAAATATATATATATATATATATATATATATATATATATATATATATATATTTATTTATACTGACGTAAACCTCAGCAACTAGCTTCTTTTTTAATGCCAAGGAAATCGTATAAATGTTAATGATAGTTTTCACCGACTCCAATCAATCAACTTCATTGTGTTGTTTACGAAATACCGAACTGTTTTAAGACGCAAAAGATTTGTTTCTTTTCCAATTACAAAGCAAGAAAATTGTATTTCTTCCAATCTTTTTTATTTTAAGAAAAACATCTATTTCAGACACAATAGTCGTTGACAATGAAGGGGGTAGATAGATTTATTACTTGACGATTAAGCGGAAAACATCATGGCTGGAGGGAAAATAATAGTTAAAAACATTAGACTAAACCAAAAATGGTGAACCTATGACATAAGTGTCAATCGGAACTGACACGTTGTAAGAAATCTTAAATGACACGCAATGAACAGATGAAACCGAATCACTCGAATGTCGACCGATAACCCCGACAAGTATTTATTTACAAAAATAAAACTTTTATTTCAGTTGTGGAAGGCTTTCATTTATCCATCATGAAAAAGAGCAGTCGTCTGTGTGCGTGTCTGTCTAATACCTAAAAGAAAACTACCAAATATATACCTAAAAAACTATCAAATATATACAAAAAAAACTATCAAATATATATCTAAAAACCTACCAAATATATATCTAAAAAACTATCAAATATATACCTAAAAGAACTATCAAATATATACCTAAAAAAACTACTAAATATATACTTTAAAAAACTACTAAATATATATTTTAAAAATCTACCAAATATATACCTAAAAAAACTATCAAATATATACCTAAAAAAGCTATCAAATATATACGTAAAAAAACTACAAAATATATACCTAAAAAACTACCATATATATATACTTTAAAAAACTCCATATATATATACCTAAAAAAAACTACAAAATATACACCAAAAAAACTTTGAATAATCTACTTTATTATTACCCAAGATAGGTTTTGATAGAATCGCTATTATCATGATTTGTTAGTGAACAGAGGTATTTACAAATTAAAAACTACGTAAGAATGACGTTAAATTCTTTTTGAAAAATAATACGGCATTAATTGACTGCGAAGTAACCAGCTCAAGTTATAAAAAGGATTTAAGAACGATATTGAAGAAGGCTAGGTGAACGCGGAATAAGATTCACAATTCTGTTTTGTTATACAGCATATCAACCATTTTTTGGTTATTTTATGCCGACTCCATTTATTTTAGTAAAATGATTTTAATTCTTGACGTTTGTAATATTTTTAAATATTTAAACGATTCAATCTTGTGTATAGATTATTTGCGGATTAATTTATTTTATGTGCGTATAGTTAGTGCGTAAACAGTCTGCAATTGATGAATTTGTTTAATCCATAATGCAGTTTGGTTTATTCGACTTATACGTATAAGATTTTGGGGTAGAAACCCACCGTCTTCAAAGAGGAAATTAGGATTTTCACTCTGATGTTATTACATAATCCCTTCATAATACCAATATTGTAGCATTTTTCAAAGAATTAAACAAGAGAGATATACAAAGAGAAAACAAAAATGTAATAGACGGAAAAAATATATAGAAGAAGAAGCATCTATTATTATACTAATGTTGAGTTGATTAAAGTTTCATTAACCACGACCTTATTTATATAGTTCAATCTAAAAAAATACATACTAAAATATACCTCAGTTTTGGTATTGAGCTTTGTTTGAAAAACCTTTGATTTTAATGGTTTTAATTGGCTGCAAATGCAACAAGCTCAGTAAATGATCCATCTCTTGATACGTTTCTATCTATAACTCTCACCCTCTCTTACTGTATACTATTTGACCCTCGGCTTAACTTTTACAATCTAGTTATTCCACTTACTTCATTAACTCTTCACCTCTCTTTGTATGTTTATTAATAGTTTAAGATAATAAAGAAAATGAGAAAAAAGATTGGATTCGTCTATTATAAACAAAAGCAAATATCACCAGTAGTTGTAATATTAGTTAACCTATATCTTTAGACAGGAATAGAGCGGAAATATAGCAAGCAGAAAGCGAATAATTTGGGATCATGTCTTTTTGTGTTTTAATATTTAACTGACTCTAAATACTCACTTTTTCAGGATACAAACAGTCTAACCCGAGCGCAACGGGTGAAACATTAAGTCATACAATTTTAATATTATATAAGTGGATGTGTTCATAGCTACTTAATCTTCTTCTTCTTCTTATATATAAAGTATAGACGATTTTTCCCCTGTAACTTCTAAGAGAATAGGAAAATAACTACATGCATCACAGGCTACTAAACTCACCATTATATTACACTTATTCACTCGAGCGTGTTTTAGTAAAATTGTTATTATTTTTCCCCAGCTAACACTAAATATTACATTTGGCCCACTATCTACGGCTCTCGGACAAACCAACTTAATATGGGTGGTAGCAAACACTTTTATCCCTAACAATTCTGTACTGTGACTACACTCATCGACACCGGGAACTAATAAACACAGTTTAATTTTCACAAAAAAACGGTTCTTATTTATTATTTGCCTTGTATTAATTTAACACGAATGCCAATAATCAAGCTTAGGTTAATTGGCCTATTTCACATGTAATTGTAACACGAAACAGTGGCGCAATCGGTAAGAAGGTAGGTTTCATGATCGTCAGTTTTAGCATTCGATCCCATTCTACTCTACCACTTTTTTCTTTTTCTTTAAATTTAAAACATTCGCCAACACGGTAGACGGGGGAGAAAAAACAATAGGCCGTTTCTTTTTTATTCGACGTCATGCAATAGGTAGTACTTTCTACCGTCCAACGCCGGGCGACGGGTTCCGTATATAAAGAAATGTATATTATATTCATTTCTATATCGAAAATAATATTAACATCAATAGATGTTATCCATATTTTTTGCTTTAATGTGATAACATAACTTTCAATAAAAGTTTTCAAAATCGAATATAAAGCATTAGACTTAACATAATTTTATTCATGAAACAGAACATGTAAAATTATCTTTCAAAACAAACAAAAAAATAATTGTGAAATATATTTTTTTACAATAAAATGTTCAATCTTTTATTTCATGGGGAACATTATGGCAGTTTTATGAATGAACTGATGTAGAACCCGGATATCGTCTGTAAAGATTCATAATAGTTTTTGCTAACTTTTATTATAAATCATATTATCACTTCTTAAAATATGAATTAAAAAGTGAAACTGAAAATTATTTTCGTCATAAAAAGGAATACATGTATATTTCTTTCTATTGTATATATCGATAATAAACTTATAACATTCTTTCACTTTGAATATGTCTTTTGTTCTGTCCTTATTTCTTTAAAAGAGTTTCCCCTTATTCTTTCCATCTTATCCTTTTATTAATGTTCTTCTTTTTCTATTTTCTGTTTTCTTTTTTCTGTTTTCTTTTTAATCTTTTTCTTTCTCTTCGTTTTTTTTTTGTCCCTCTATTTTGCCTCCGTGTATATTTCATATATTTTGGGATTATTGTTCATATTTTGACGTTATTACATATATTTTAATTGTGAAATTCCTTCCCCCATAAATTTGAACAGATCGGTGTTGAAAAAGGACTCAGTAAAGTCTGGTAATTCTAAGCAAATGATTAGTTTATTTAATTTACGTTTCATATTAAGAGATCTGTAATGTTACCGCAATTTTAACCACGTACAGGCCAAAATCGATACACGTAAGGACCTCGGGCAATAACTAGACAATTAAATAAACAGTAAAAAAAAAAAAACAAGCTATTTTAAACAACAAATAATTTATTGAAGAAAAAGAAAATAGGTAAAATGAGTTCGGCAGAAAGTCATTGTTCAAAGTTCACTTCATAGACTGAATTTAAGTTCCGATGGACACACGGAAAGGCTGCATAAATAAAGTCCTAATTATGCTGCCCGAAGGCTTATTAACTTTGCTAGGAAAGACATGTCAGAAAAAAGAGAAAACTTACTTGAAAGAATTTTGTTAGTAAAATAAAAAAATACCAGAAGAATATAGAAAAGTCCTTTTTGTTCGCGCTGTTTGTTTCCTTTGATTGTTCATTTTTTTTTATTGACATCGCATCGTTTCTTCGATCGACTCCTTTTGAGAATAGTGGCACTCTTTCACGTCAACTCTTCATTTGGAGACATCTTTCGAAACACACTTCGTATTGTCTTTTCCAAAGGCACATTTGCCTTTCAAATGAATATCTTCCTTGTTTCTGTTTTTAGACTTCAGTGGACTTCTCCGTCCAACGTAAATATTCAACCTCGAACACTAGTTGAAACTCCAACTTCCTTGAAGATTTTTACAGGCATGCTCTCTACATATTCCTGTTTTAACATTCTTGTTTTTAGGACTTCTTCATGTCCGAGTTGAGTCGACCGACCTCTTCACCTCGAGATCGTTTCAGCAACTAACTTGAATTTCGCGGTTATTTCAACGGCTTCCGGCGTCAAACGCCCACGCTTCAGACACCGACACGTGCCATCAGCAGCAGTCATTCATTACAAGTTCTTAAAAAAGGGGGTTTTAGAAGAAGAAGAAAAGAAAAGAAGAAGAAGAAGAAGAAGAAGAAAATAAATTTCTGACACTCTCCCGAACAAAAAAAAGAAAAAGAAAAGGATCGCTCACTTACAGTCTAATAGTAAACATAGTCAGGATTCTTATCCTTAACATATTTTCTACCTTAATTTTGTTACTAAATTCCGCTTGATGCAAATCCCTAGACAATTCCCTCAGACTCAGTAAATATTGCTCATACCACAATGACTTGAATCTGATCAAAAGGCATTCTCTACCTTTCAAACTCTCGATCAAATCCACTCGATTCGGGGGCACTTCTAAACAAGAATCGTTTTCAAGGTTCAAGAACACGGTTTTCCCAGGAGAAAAACGCATAAAGGCACTAGGAGAGATGACTTCCAGGGAAGCATCATCGCTACAACGATAAGTCAAAGGCCTATCATTTACCGCTCTTTGTATGTCAGACAAAATGGTTAGCAGTTGAAAGTAATCCAACCTCTTGCGACCAATTGTTTTGAATAGACAACACTTGACAGTTTTTATCAACCTTTCCCATATTGCTCCGAACCAAGCAGAATACGAAGGAATCCTGCAGTGTTTTATACTACACATTTCCAAATCTCCTCTGAATCCATCAGAGAGAAGAACTTCTTTCACTAAGTCGCACCCAGCAACAAAGGATAAAGCATTGTCTGAGTATATGTGTGATGGCACACCATATACATTGAAGAACCTCAAAAAGGCTAACACTACCGATTGAGTACTCATTTCTTCAACCAACTCCATATGTATAGAACGCACACTAAGACAAGTGAATAGCAATATGTACATCTTTTTTACTTTACTACCGTCCTCTACCCACAGGTGACCCGTGAAGTCTATCCCCGTATGGTAGAAAGGTCTGATAATATTAACTCGATGCCTGGGTAGGTTTGTCATCTTAGGATAACGAAAAGACAAGGAGTTAAACTTCTTGCATACCATACAACTAGCAAGAACAATCTTGACGGCCTGCCTGGCCTTGGGTAACCAAAACCCAGAATTGCGCACCTTATCAAGCGTAGCAGCAATCCCCAAATGCTTGCATTTTATGTGACACTCCATCACCAACAAACTGGTTAGGTGACACATTTTAGGCAGCAGAACAGGACTTTTCACTTCTTCGGAAAAATATTCAGAGTTTTCTATACGTCCCCGACAACGTAACAAATTGTTGTCATCCAAAATTAGGTTCAACTTATTCACCAACAAAGGAATATTACTTTCAACTTTACTTTTCAGAAAACTTATTTCTTCAGCGAAAAACTCACTCTGAGTAACCTTAATCAAATAGGACTTTGCCTCAGATGTAAAATTGACATCACGCTTATCGCCCTTTAACTTGGCAATAAATTTAAACACAATCTCTAAGGTACTTATCAACCTTTTGAGAGAAGAGAATCTTTCTAACTCAACCACACATGAGTTAGAATCCCCATTCAAGCCAGTATAAGCAGTTACCAAGGTCTTGCATTTGTCACTAATGCAATCCAACTTATAGTCAGGCCACTTCAACTTTTCTGTCTGTAACCATACTGGACCTCTAATCCAAAAGTTTTTATCCTTTTTAAACTTACCAAAGGAAACGCCTCTAGTTAACAAATCTGCAGGGTTTTCACTAGTACTTACATACTTGAACTTTAAGGCATAACCCTTACAACTTATCTCATTCATAATGAATTTTATATCCTTCAAACGATTTTTAGTGAACTGGCACTTAGTGTGTACAGATTCAGACAACAACCAAGATAGCACTACCTGTGCATCTACAGCAATGATAATTTCCTCAAACAGCTTGGGAAACATTTCAATCAAAATAAGGAGATGCTTAATTCCCAGATATACAGCTAGTAATTCCAACGTAGGAAGAGTTCTTTTAACAGAAGGAGCCACTTTGGCTTTCGCATAAAATAGCCTGGCCTCTCCTCCCTGATACATATATTCGACTATGCCATAAGCAAGATTCGAAGCATCACAAAACACGATCAAGGTAACAGGCGAATTGGTTTGTACTGAACATCTTTCAAAACCAATTTTTTGAACATCTCGGAGATTTGCCTGAAAACTATTCCAAACAGACAACAAGCTATCAGGAACTACCTGATCCCATGCCACTCCTGATTTCCAAACTTGACTTAATATAATTTTTCCTTTTATAGTTATAGGCAATACTAAACCTAACGGATCGAATACAGACGAACTAACGGATAGCATATCTCTTTTTGTGGAGACTGACTTTTTAACTTCACCTTTGGAGATACCAATTTCGTCTGACTCAGGGTCATACCAATACCCCAGTACTTTCTCACAGGGCACTCCATGAGAAGAGTAATTGTTATCTGCTCGAATGCGAGCAGACACCAATTTACTGTTACTACAGCACGTTTTCAATAAGAAGCTTCCCTTTTCCATGACATTCACAGCCTCGGTATAGAGTTTCAACAATTCATCAGGAGACCCATGTGTTTTCACTAGATTATCTACGTAAAAGTTTTTTAACAACATGTCTCTACAAGGTCCCGATGAGTGCTTCTCAACGTGGTGCTTCACTACGTAACTTAAGATGAAGGGACTAGACACAAACCCGAATATCAGAGTTTTGTATCGAAAACACACTAATTCATCTTTTATTTTTAAAAAGAAGCAGAATCTATTTTTGTCAAAGTTATTCTTTAGTCTAATCATCAGAAACGCCTTTCTGATGTCAGCCAATAATACATAATTATCTGTTCTAAACTTGAACAGAAGTTCCAACATGTCAGTATACAGATTTATGCCACTATAAGCACAATCGTTGAGAGAAGGTTTATTATTTACCCTCAACGAGCAATTGAAAACAGGCCTAATCTTAGTCGTGCACTGCACATCATTTTTAAAGACTGGCCGGTGCGGTATCCACGTATACTTGTAGAACTCCGAAGGAGTCGGATGGATTCTTTCAATCACACCCTCACATTCCTGGTCTAGGAAGACTTTGCAATACTCAGAATATAAGTTCTGAGAGGATAATCTGTCCACTACTTTATCTAGGACAGCTAACGATACTCTATGGTTAGAGGGTACTTTCTTTAATTTATCTAAGTCCCACGACAAACCTATGTAGTAATTATTATCTCTGTATTCAATAGAGGAGCTGAATTCTTCTATTTTCTTTCTGTCGTAATCACTACTAACTTCATTAACTATCCCTAATGATTCCAATTTGAACATTTGTTCAATACCTCTGTCCACGGAAGCTCCATCAAGACCATTCCAAGGATCCAGATGGTTGGACTTAGGTTCTAGAGCAAAGTAAACATGGGTCACATCACAAGAAGCATGTTCACCGATGACTTGATTATAATTCAAACCAATCTCCATATGTGGTTCAAAATCGGAGGGGTCGCCAAATAATATCATACCTAGCGAGGACTCAAAAGCAGAACCATTTTTAATCTTTGTTAATCTTAAGGGTCCCAGAAATCTAATCACATCAATCCCTATCAGACCGTATATTTCAAGAACATCACTTCTCAATTCGGAGAAATCAGCAGCAAGTTTAACGTCGCTTTTCTTCAAATTACTGATCACCTCCTCCAACCCTTTCATTTTGAAGGACAAATCCAACTGTTCATCCATCAGAAAATTGATACTTCTCGCAACATCGGGAAAGGACACCTTCAATGTTACTTCATTCAAGTCTTTCTCTTGGCTACCAATAAAGGTCTTTATTACGTATTTTCGACGATGCAAGGAAGACAACTCTTCTTTCATAAATCTATCAGAAAATCTTTTACCCATATAAGACCGTTCACTACCAGTGTCTAGCAGACAATTTACGGTGTGAAATTCGCCACCTACTTCAACTGTGATACCTATCACAGGCAACAATGAAGAACTACTCTTCAACCTGCAAATATTTGACCTCACCACAGGTTTGAGAAAACTCGGACACAAGGCGGACAAGTGTCCCGTCTGTTCGCACGACCAACACGTAATCTTATCGTTTTTTTTCATAAGGACATAAATTCTTCAGATGATAAGAGCTAGTACACCTAGCACATAACTTTAATTCGCTACATCTTTTAAGTCTTTCTTCGTAAGAGGGAAACTTATTACAGTCACGAGACAGATGATAATCGTTTCTACAAAAACAACACTTAAACTTAACCTTATATGTTGTAACATGAACATTTTTCAACGTGGAAGGTTTCTTTTCAGGTTCGAAAGGCCTGAATTTACTCTTTTCCTTAAAGGAATCAACTTTACGATATCTCGAATCGTGTTCACAAAATTCCAGTGTTTTAAATATCTCAACACTATTCTCCAGAATTTGGTTCAAAGAAGGATAATTTCCGTTCACCTTATGTATTAATTCTGACTTAAAGGAAGTTGTCAGTTTATTGAATACAATGTGACCTAACAAACGATTTCCCGGAGAATTACTTTCAAAGAAATCCAAACCGAACGAGTTCTTTAACTCGTACAATTGGGTCTTCATCTTAGTCAGGAATTTCTTTACGACATTATTATTATACATGCGATTTTCATTCAACATGGACGAAAATATAGAGTCGACGATACACTTTTCGTCTAAGAACTCTTTCGATAGCAAGTCCAAAGCTACTCGATAATTTTCATCTGATACAGACAGATGTTTTATCACATGAAAGGCATAACCAGAAAGATGGTTTTTCAATATCACTAATCTTAATGCGTCACTATCAAGATTAGCTACACAATTCAAAAATTCTCTATGGAAGTTTAGATAAGCTAACTTATCCGTTTCCAGATCCCTGTCGCTAAACTTGGGACAAACTATTTTAGGGGTTAAATCGATGCCTTTTATCCCCTTACTAATTCTGGAATTCTCGTCAACGTCTTTTTTACACGGCTTAAACGTAGTTAATTTTTCTATCACTTGTATTTTAAATAAGGCAGCTCCCTTATTAAAACTTTCCACTAACTCATCGTCTGCACCATCAGAGAGATAAGCATCCATAACTTGTTCCTCCAACCGAACTACGTCTTTCAGATATTCATCAATCTGTTCTTTACACAAAATATATTTAGATTCTTCTATCTCACTAGAAGATTTTAACACTTCAAATACGACTAATATTTTATCTTTAGAGTATTTTATTTTTTTCAACAAGACATTTGCTGTTAAACTCGCCATTTTTCAAATCCCTCCCCACCGACTCCTTTCTACAAGTACTAAAAGAGGGGGGGTTACTACAGACAGTGACACCTACACTTGGCGCCAAATTTTCCCGCCAACTTAAACTGAACAAGACAAGATGGCTGACTCACCACGTGGAGACAATAAAATGGCGACACGCACGCGCGCAAGCTAAATTACACAATGAACTCAAAGCAGCGACGAAGATAAAACAGAAAATCATTAATTGACTATAAAAGCAGCTTCTTCAGTCCAGTGAACCTTGATAAGTCTATATACAGTTTGGGCACAAACGACTACCTTTACAGTACAATAAAATAGTGTTTATAGAACCACTCCCAAACGATAGACAGATAGAAATGGTCTCGCTCACTATTCTTAGTAAGACAGAGCGTAGAAACCATTAGGCCGAACGCCTCTGTGTTTAAACATAGACACAGAATAGAACACAGAGACCTAGAGTTTTATTTATGCAGAATACCGCAATTTTAACCACGTACAGGCCAAAATCGATACACGTAAGGACCTCGGGCAATAACTAGACAATTAAATAAACAGTAAGAAAAAAAAAACAAGCTATTTTAAACAACAAATAATTTATTGAAGAAAAAGAAAATAGGTAAAATGAGTTCGGCAGAAAGTCATTGTTCAAAGTTCACTTCGTAGACTGAATTTAAGTTCCGATGGACACACGGAAAGGCTGCATAAATAAAGTCCTAATTATGCTGCCCGAAGGCTTATTAACTTTGCTAGGAAAGACATGTCAGAAAAAAGAGAAAACTTACTTGAAAGAATTTTGTTAGTAAAATAAAAAAATACCAGAAGAATATAGAAAAGTCCTTTTTGTTCGCGCTGTTTGTTTCCTTTGATTGTTCATTTTTTTTTATTGACATCGCATCGTTTCTTCGATCGACTCCTTTTGAGAATAGTGGCACTCTTTCACGTCAACTCTTCATTTGGAGACATCTTTCGAAACACACTTCGTATTGTCTTTTCCAAAGGCACATTTGCCTTTCAAATGAATATCTTCCTTGTTTCTGTTTTTAGACTTCAGTGGACTTCTCCGTCCAACGTAAATATTCAACCTCGAACACTAGTTGAAACTCCAACTTCCTTGAAGATTTTTACAGGCATGCTCTCTACATATTCCTGTTTTAACATTCTTGTTTTTAGGACTTCTTCATGTCCGAGTTGAGTCGACCGACCTCTTCACCTCGAGATCGTTTCAGCAACTAACTTGAATTTCGCGGTTATTTCAACGGCTTCCGGCGTCAAACGCCCACGCTTCAGACACCGACACGTGCCATCAGCAGCAGTCATTCATTACAAGTTCTTAAAAAAGGGGGTTTTAGAAGAAGAAGAAAAGAAAAGAAGAAGAAGAAGAAGAAGAAGAAGAAGAAAATAAATTTCTGACAATGTTTAATATATAATATTTTAGAAAATAACTTATTTTAAGAAATTCATTAATTTTTTTAATATGACTTTATAAATTTTAACTTTCCAGTCGACTTAGAATAATCCGAAGTAACACAAGAAATGGTATTTTCAGAACCCCTCAACCTGTGCTAATTCTTTTAAAAATAAAAATAATATTATACTCTTTTATGTAAACAACCTGAAAGGGTAGGCGGTAAAATATTTTTTTAAATATTGTAGACTTTAGAGTGTAATGAGCATCTACTTCGTGGCCAGATAGTGTTTAAAAGAACCAATCAACAAACTTAAAGTCCTGTAGCGAGATGTAGCGAAGTGTCTACGTATAACCTGTTGATGAAGCACAGTCACACTTTTACATATGGAAGGAATTGAAAGTATGATGATTTTCCACGACCTGTGTTTTACATGCCAGTTAGATCTGCAGGCAACCTAGGAAGTCACGGATGAAGACGAGACAACCGTTGAAAAAAAAGATGAGATCAAAATTATCTGTGCAGAAGTTTCGAATCATGATTTATGCATATATAATACAACAGGCCAAATTGATTATTAAAAAAGATATTTCGGACTAACTTTCTTACTTGGAAAAGTTACGAAGATACACCAGCCATACTTGATTTGAAAGCCAGAGTATCTAATAATTCCAGGATAGTAAATTTCAGTCGTTAATTGAATAGATCAAATATCCAACCAATGACCAAATTTTGTTTACGACTTTAAAAGTTTATAAAGCTCACATTCGCTATAATATACTTACCTGTACAAAATTTAGTGAGGCTCAATATTCCTGAATAAGACTAAGCCCGCATGTTGTAGCTTGCTGGAAGCCTGCTATACATGAGAAAAAAGAAGGCATTCGATAGTAGATCAATCATAGAATATCTGTGATTGATCAAACAATTACAATAGTCACCTTTAGTGAAAGTTTTCAATAAACATTAGAAATAGTGAGTAACCAAGAGAAATAGTGAGAAATAGTGAGTAACTAAAAGAAATAGTGAGAAATAGTGAGTAAACGAGAGAAATAGTGAGGAATAGTGAGTAAACGAGAGAAATAAGTTGTCGACCGATCGAAAGCAGAAATATACAAGACTAAGAAGAATTGTCCCAAATTCAACAAGAGCATTAATTAAATTTCAAAAATTAGCTATCCAATACTCAAAGAAAAGTTTGCCATAATTAGTAAGCCTTGTTATTCTAATAATAAAGCAAAGCCCGCATGTTGTGGCTTGGCTGGAGGCGTCCCCTCTATGGGTAAAACGAAGACTTTCATTGAATGACCAATCGTAGAATATCAGGATATGCGAAACAGTTTCTGATTGGTTAAACAATCAAAATAGTCACCTCAATAAAAGACTGACTCTTAGAATGTTCTTCAGGCGGTCGAATAAAGAAAGAAAGACCGACAGACAGAGAAGGAAAGAAATAGCGAGAGACAGAAGTAAGTTGACGTGCAATTGAAAACAGAAATACAAATGACTAAGAACAAAGAATTCTCCCCAATTCGACCTCCTCTAAAAACAACAGCATTAATTAAATTTTAAAATTCATCAACCAAAAAATAACACCAGTCAAAAAAACGTAACGTTTCGTTTAGTTGCAGTATTGATACACGTCCGTGATCTTATCAATAGTTGTAATTGTTCCCAGCACATTTTCTTTGTTTTTGACTTGCCGACAGAACCGCTCGCTTACCAAAGTTTCTGACAAGGTTGCGTTAACGCCAATGTTCTGTCAATCTTTGAACACACAGCTTTAACGAAGAGCGATTGACAAAGTGTGTCCATCGTTGCATGCGAATACAAACGTATCCCTCTGCCATAACTCTAACTCAATTATATAAAACCTGTTGCAATATTCAGCCGAATATATTGCACATTATATGTCTATAGACGTCTTGAGATGTCTAGTAAGAGTCTTTGTGTTACTGTGAAAGTATCACTTAACCAAAAATGCTTTTGCAATTATATTGTTGGTACTTAAGATTGTCTACCCGTTAGCAGTGATCAAGGTGATTGCATGGATAATATGCCATCATGTAAAATCTCAAACAGAAAGATGTGTTTTTGGTCTGAGGGCCACGAAAAGGTACCGCTCCTCTCTTAAGAATCTGATAGATCAAGACTTACAAAGAAAAAGTATATTTAGTGTGATTAACGTGATCTACTATTACATTGGAAATTGTTACTTTCTGAATTTCCGCAAATAAAATTTAGTGAAACACTTTCTTAGACAATCTGTAATTTGATTGGCCCTACCTGTTCTTCTCTGTACCCTCTCTCTTACAGACGTAATGTTGTTAGTCTCAGTTTTTTTCTATAAATACGATTATAGCATGTGTTCTACAGAATTGTCTGATCTATTACTTGGTTTCTTCGCTCCAGCTCGTTTGGACTGTAGACCAAGCTGTCTCCGTCAGTTCGCTGTTTTGATATCTCATTGTAATACAGCTTCCTATTCCAGTGGCTACTTTCTAAAAACTGCAAGGTTGTGGAACTTTTTTGCTGCTGACTGATTTCCTCCTAGCTATGCCCTTAGTATTTTCTTCTGTCTTTGCAATAACTATATTTTGTTTTTGTTAGCTCTTTACATCAAGTGGTTTCATGCCTTGTCTGGAGCGATTTCTATAAATAAAAATGACAAACGATGAGTTAACCAAATTGATTTCTTCTGTTCTGTTTTGTTTTTTCTAGTATATCAAATTATTTGTTTTGTTGTGAGAGACATCTCTGTAAACTATAAAGTCTGATATTGCATATCACTATGTTTAATACGCCAGGGCCGACTAAATAATTGAAATAATTTAGTCAACACATCCGGGTCAGCTATTGCTGACCATCTTATAAATAGCGCCGAATGTGCGTCGACTTACACTAGTGACTGGTTTTCTCTCATAAGTAGATCACATTCGTTATTCTACTTTCCTGGAAGCTATATATATTAAGCCATTCAAACCCTCCCTTTGTAAACAAAAGGAGTAGATTCTAGGACTCAATGTGATCCACTTGTGATCGCCCCGCCCCCCATTTTTTCTCCTAAACTTGCCACTGGTCTTCATTCTACTTTTTAAAAGTTTTTAGTCGTAATGCTTCAATTATTTCCACGTAGTTACTCTGATGAGTGTGGACGAAAGCCGGATTAGTATATTCCTGTATTTTTTAATTTATTTTTTCCTCTCGTTTTTACACTTTTCAATTTCATTCCACCTCCAGAAAATGTCACAAACGTCTGTATTCCTTGCTTTAATAAAATGTTGTACCACTAAAAATTTATTTAAATATGTTTAATTGGTATATATAATTTAGATTATATCCTATCATTTGTATTTCCTTGTTTATTGGAAACATATGAGTATCATGTATCGCGCTCGTGTGGCAAACCAGAAGAATACTCAACTCAAAGTCAGCAGCAAACGATGTTTGATCAGATTTAGTTCCTGATATTAAACTTAATCCGTAATATAACTTCCGGCGAGAGTTTCAGTTTCCCAAATTTATTAATTCATTTTTAAATTTTTAAGTAAAAATACAGAATAGTTTACAACCTCCCCGTCCATGTTAAGAATGGCTTTCTAAATAATAACGTTATTATTTCAGCACGGTTTATAAACTGCAGAAGAATATTTAGAAAGCTATTCTTAACATGGAGAGTGTGCTTTGTTTACTATTCTGTACTTTCACCTAAGAATTTAATAAATAAATCAATAAATAAAAATTAGTACAATTCTTGGCAAATTAGAAGACTAAGAGACCCAAAACAGGAAGTCTTTAATATCAGGAACTAAATCTGACCGAACACCGTTTGCTGCTGACTTTGAGTCGGGTACTCTTCTGGTTGCCGCTCGTCGTCTTTGTAAACTAGATATTCAATAGTGTCCGTCTTTTTCAATAATTTGACCGATTATCGCCATCCATTCCATTTATCCGTCTTGCAATATTTTGTTGTAGGTTTTCTATTTTCCATTTTGAACTTTGATTAATTTGTTTGCGTTATTTTGTTTTTGCTTTGTTTGTTGTTTTTATTCTGTTTTATTTATTTTGTGTTCGTCCACAAATAATTATCAGTTCGCTTTTTCCATTATGTTTCCACAGATTGTCGATTCGAAATCTTTGAGCATCGCATAGGTTCCACAATCTCCATGTGCTAAAATAAGTGAATGGGATGATAAATTACCGATTCAGTTCAAAACTGAGGTAAGTTTTTTTTTTGTTTTTAAAGAGGAAAATCTATATTATTCTTGTTTGTAGTAGAATAGTTTAAAATTGCCAACATATACGTTAATATCCTGTTTGATAAAACAATATATCACATGTAAATTAATGTGCTGCCCATTCTTAAATCTCAATGAAACAAAAAATACTGCCACGGTTAATGTGGTCTCTGGCATGTTTCTATCTGTTTTATATTAGATGACATGAAGTCTATCTAATGAAAAAGAATACTAGCTGCCAAGAATTCGGTAAGTAAAGTTTGACATTTGTGGGAGCTGAGAAAACGGATGTGATGTCATGCGGAAAGTTACAGGGCGTTGTTGTAATAGAAACCAATTAGAAGCGATTCGATGTGGATCTATAAAATGAGATCTGAAAACATTCGCTAAATAAAACTAGTTATGACACCCCGCCCCCTCGCTCTTCTTAACCGTGCACTAATGATGAGCAATCGTGAATAAAGACGTCGGTTTTAGAATCAAGTTGATTGATTGAAATGTATAACTGGGTGTGTTACGTCCAGTAAGGCAACTGCGAGTCAGTTCAAGAAAAAGAATGACACCTTTCTTTCATCTTCAAAAAGTAGACTGTAGACGGTCATCATCATAGCGATGAAATGACCGACGCCATTTGAAGAAATTACCACCGCATACAACAAATATCTCAATGAGCTTCTAATTTCTTTTTATATAATTAGTTAGATTTTAAACTGGTCTTCTTCTCTTGTACTCTGCAAGATCTTTCAAGCTGCACCGGTTGGGCAATAAGGGGCGGACAAAGCAGTGTTGCATCGTATGGTCCTCCTCGACAAATTCACAGATGATTGGGTCAGTTCTGTTGCCCCATATACTCATAGCAACTTTTTATCGCCCAATTCCTGTTCTCAGGAGGTTGAGTGTTTGCCACTTGAGCCAGGCTATCTCTGAACCGTGAAAGAAGGGCCTCAGAATGGTAGATTCCCATGTCAGTATTAGGGGGGTAGAATTCTCTTGCAGTCTGGTACACAGTTGTTGTCTGTTCTCTTCCTGAAATGTTGTTAGTGGTTCGAAATTGACTTCTACCGTGGACCGTTAGTTCACGTCTATGAAGGAGATAGAATTTAGCACTGATAGTCTTTTTTCATAATGATAAAGAACTTAATATATTTTCGACTTCTTTTAAACTAAGTCTCAATCAACTCAGATGATGCACAAAATGGATGCAACAGACGACGCACGGAGAATTTAACAACTGTAAATGTATTTTAAAACAATGTTTCAAATTACACTCACTGCTATTGTCAGTATTTTTTAAATAAAGTATAAAGCACTGCCAGTTCAGTAGGAATTAATTCTCGCTTTTCTTAAGAAAGATGTATCTTTTAAATATTTGGTATGCAAAAACAGAATGTTTGACAATGATGCCTTCCTGTCATTTTATCCGATTTATATTCCCAGGAAGACGGTTTCCACCCCTTATTCAAATCGATACCACATGTTGCCCTATGTAATTTCAATTTGTGTATATCTCCAATTTTTAACCAAGTACACTAAATCAACATTTAATATAGTTGTCATAATTCAGTCGTCCATTTACCCAAACTTTCATCACTCTCGTGAACCCATTGCTATCACACAGACACATACACAAACACACATATCTCTATATATACATATATATAAATATTATATATGAAAACTCATCCACTTCCCTCACTACACCAACCAACCTTAACTGCCATCACAGATACTCATCATCGCAGATACACACACATACTCACCTATATATATATATATATATATATATATATATATATATATATATATATATATATATATTCTCTTTCTTGTTTTATTTTACTTGTCAAGTTCTCAGAAATCAAGGGGCCCCTTGCAGGGGATAACACTTGATATTTATATGAGATACATAGATATCTGAATATTCCATGAAAGTTCTCCTTTACCTGTCAAACGTTGAGTTTGTAAAGAAGTTAAGAATATTAATGTTTTTCTCCCCAATTGATCAGTTAACTATGTTATAGTATATCTTTCTTGTGCTTTCTTGGTCTTTCCGGATTCCAGGATAAGAATTCATCTAGTCTGATGGAGTATCCAGCTACGTGCTGTTACTAGACGCAGCATCACTTGGAGAAGGTGCACCATTTTTCGTATGAGCCAGTATGTAGCCGTGTCAAGGTGATCTTATTTGGGCTTCGAATACTATGTTATTCTGAATATTTAGTTAGGGTTTACTTGTAGGGTGAAGTATCCTCATGTCAGGTTGTCCTGACAAATCCTTATACAGAGAGATCGAAGACACTCAAGGATGGTGTCTAGTAGGTAATTCTACCACTCCTGTCTAGTAGATAATTCACGTGTGTGTGCAAACATATGTAATATGTAACGACCTGTAAAACTGGATATAAAAAAGACATTTTCTTTTTGGTAGGGAGTATTTGGTACGACAGGATTATTCTCTGTATATGGGGTGTCGTGTGTGTGCGTTCCCGGCAAGACTAGACACTATGAGAAATGGGTCGGCATCAGAGCAGGGTTGAAAGTTTTTTTTAAACTTACAAGTCATTTTTGTTTAATAGTTTTATAGTCTTCTATGTTTTCTTTAAAAAAAATACTGATTTTTTTTTGTGCTCCAAATGTAAGTATTTAATGTATTTATTAATGGACTAACAGAAAAACTTGTGAAAAACGTAGTATACTAAGCATGAAAAGGTTCGTGTAAAGCCGCGTCGTCTGTATAAAGGCGAAGACTTGTAAACACGAGGAAACCATAATAATTATAACAACTAGAGTCGACATGAAAGCAGAAGAGACATTACTAGAACTGCTACGAGAATGTTGCGGCATAAAAACAAATCTATTATCTACCATTTGAGAGATATTAAAAAGAAACATTTTTTTTATTCACACTTTTAAATCAATAAAACATTCTTAATGTTGTCGTACTGTGTTTGTTTGGCTATCATATATTAAATCGATATACTTCTATGTAAAAGTTACAATTGATAGTATTAAAGAGTTTTCGTCCATTAAATAATAATAATAATAATAATAATAATAATAATAATAATAATAATAATAATAATAATAATAACAATAACAATAACAATAAACATAATAATGATGATGATGATGATGATGATGATGATAGTGATGATGATGATCATCATCATCATCATCATCATCATCATCATCATCATCATAATCATAATAATCATAATAATAATCATAATAATAATCATCATCATCATCATCAGAATAATAATAATAATAATAATAATAATAATAATAATAATAATAATAATAATAATAATAATAATAATAATAATAATAATAATAATAATAATAATAATAATAATAAATTAAAAAATTAAAAAAAAAATTAAAAAATTAAAAAATAAAAAAAAACTGCATTCCGTGCTGGAGCAGTGTTTTATCCTACAGACGGTCTTAGTCATTCTACAGTCGTAGCTATTGCAACAGATATAAATTACATAGAGGATACCACTATTTGCGGTTGTCTGTCGGCAAGCCTTGACAACGTTAGTTTTTGCAGGGAAGGGCTCGTAAATGTGTCGTCTTCCTCCCACATACAGCACCAGTTATTCACAGTTAGTCACCCACCTAGTATTGATCAGCGTCACTTAAGTTCGGTGATCTTACATCAGGCTCAACCTCACTTAACTTCGGTGATCTAACAGGAACCAGTGGTGAACGTGCTGATAACTGTTTCATTTGTCCAGGTAACGTGGGTCCATTACATTATAGTATATACTCATTTCAATCCAATTGGTTGTAGCTCCTTTTGAGACTGTTAGCAGTAAAAAGAACAAACGTCCGTTCCTGTAAAAGGTTTTAATATCACCTTTTTTTAGTCATTTGAAAAACTAATCAGCTCAGAAAAAAAAAGCATCGAGTTATAACTGATACTGAACCTTACATCAATAGTCTGAAGCATGCCCATCTTAAAGCTGTCAACCCTGAAAAAAAATCATCACCAGAAACTTGTACATGGCTTCTACATTATATAATCAGCATACTAGATTATAACGATAAAAACTCAGTGTAAATATGTTTAGTATATGTTTGTGTAACGCTTGGAAATACGCACACAATCTAAATAAATATCAGTAACAAAACGTTATACAACTTGTTTGTACCATATTAACCATTGGCTTAGAGACACTAACTTCTGCTACTTGGCCTTTTGGCTAAGATCAAAGTGTAGTATCTGTTCCGATGGATACTACACCCCATAGACTGGTATTGTCTTGGCCTCCGGGCCTTGATTTACGCCGTCCTATGGGTCTGTCCTGTGCAGTTCTAGGAGGTCCACCCTCCCAGGCTTCGCCTCCCCTGTTTGAGGAGGAGTAAGTTTATTGCTTACTGCCTGAGGCGCCTCTACTGGCGAATGCCGACGGGGCTGCCCAGGCAATTTTTAAACCCCACTTTCCCGACCCGACCTTGGGTCACATCTTACTTGTGGGAGTAAGATAAAAACTGGCCTTGTGCCTAACTCCTGGAGAGGATTAAATTTTTTTTTTTTATAGACACTAACTAGTAACACCTGACTGTTCCACTGATACTTCGTAAAGCGTGAAAATCCTTTCGTTAGATTTTAACAAAATGAAACAAATTAAATTTGTATTTGTGCTGAAAGGAAAGGTATTAATGTGTTTTTGTTTATAAATGAGATTTTTTAAAACATTTGATCTTTGTCTATTTCGAAATAATCTACAGTTAGTGCACATATCATGTTTAGCAAAACGCAAAATGTTTATTATAAATGAGGATTCGTGCGTGCATATTTGTAAGCAATACGCATAATATTCATAAAATAACAGCAGTAAGTATATGCATGTACTAGTGTCGTGAAATATAATATCACGTTCCTTTTAAATAATATTCTGCGATTCTTGATAAACATACGTACACAAAATGTCAACTAGAGTAAAAATCTGAATTTGATTTTTTTTTTAATCCGTGAAATGAAATAGAATATTAAAAACCAGAAATCCGGCAAAAGGAGTTGCTTATTAAACTTAAAATTGTAAGCTTAAAAGTAGATATTTTGAGTATGAGAAATTTTGCTTCTCTTTTTTATAGAAAATAAAATTGGTGTATATTGAGATTTTCTCCGAAATTGGGAAAGTTCACAGTGTTGTCAGAAAATATATAAGAATTATCAAAATGTCATTTGCACGTATGCATAGGCTCGACGAATAAATACTCAAATCTGATGAAAATATGTCATTTTTGTAATGTTAATAATATATTTAATAATATATTCTCACGGAGTCATTGAAAATAAGCAATACCAAATATAAAATCGAATTATATGACTATATTTGCTTGTATTTATATCTATACTTATTTTACTTACTGTTGTAGACCCGTGCTAGGGGTCACAAAGATAACAACCACAAATTGTGACAGGTTAAAATAAACAATGTATTTATATCATAACAATACAGTAACGCCACTAAATGAGGTAGGAGATGACCGGATTCCTACCATGCGGTAATACATGATAGGAATGTTCTTCTATTGAGTCTTTGCAACCATGGTATTTATGAGAGATGGTTGCTTCCATTAGTTCTTCAATAGGGGTGATTTGTACCCCACAACACTTACTCTCTGTCTCCCTCTCTATCTATCTATCAATATATATATATATATATATATATATATATATATATATATCTCTCTATCTATCAATATATATATATATATATATATATATATATATATATATATATATAACATTAAACTCATTATTTACTATGAGAAATTTAAAATCCAAACTTTTGTAGTAAAAACAATTTCTCCCCAACCCCAAAACTACAAGAACGAACCAATGATATTTATAAATTAAAATGCCTTTTGGGTGAATGTAACTCCCATAAAAATAATAATAAAGCTAATAGCTACATTGGTTTCACAAGCACTACCCTATCTCGCTGCCTCACCATGCATCTTGTAAACTCTACATCAATTTACGAACATCTACAACAACATAGCTGCCGTCGCTCTGATTTAATACAAATTCCAGTTAATAACACTAAAATTATATATTCCAATACCAATTTTTAAAAATAAAAAATACTCGAAGCTATCTACATAAAAACACAACGACCTAAAATTAACATCACATATGAAACCAGTAGTAACATTTTAAAATGCTTAACGTAATGCGATTTTGTTCTGTGATGCCATTCAGCGTATCTGAATTCAAAATTGCCAACGACTTCCTGGAACAATGCGGAAAACGTTCTGTGCGCGTTTCTCCACCGTCTTTTTAAAATTCTCTTCTTTCTCCAGCGTTTTTGTTTATTTGCTTTTGACACCTGAAGATAATTCGACGAAGAAACGAAAACGTTCCTGAAACATGTGAAACCTATGGAGCATTTATTAATAATTTTTTTTGATTTTAATACAAAAAATTAATTACCAAAAAGACCATCAGAAAAATTGAAAAAATAAAAAAGGTATAATTAAACAGACGGATTCTGTTATTTTTAACTATGTTTCCATATATATATATATATATATATATATATATATATATATATATATATATATATATATATATATACATATAAAGAGTTCAAATGCAAGACGGAGTTTCTTTTAATTAAGAAAGTAAACAATAGAAGGACAAACATATCAGTCTTACACGATTACTAAATGCATATTTTAATTGAAAGCAAAACATCATTTAGATATCACATAAAGTAAAACATTATTTTAGTGTGTGATAGAGTGTTGCAATGCAACAGTTTATGTAGTGATAGCCTCCTAATTTTTTTTAAATGGCGTGTATCGCCTTTTGCATTCGAACTCTTTATACATAATTAGAAAGAAATGTATAGATCATGAACAACACGAAATACTCTCGTATAGTGCGATTTTACCTGGTCAGCTGTAGTCGCATTGTTACTCTAGTCACGTTCATTCGTGTGTTCACCCGGGCGTGTTCTCAGCAAAATACGTTTTACGTTATCAAGTTCGCTAGTCACGGTGCAGCATGCTTTTCGTATTTCGACATTAAACCGCTTTCTTCAAAACAAAAGAAAGGTGATTGCAATTTTAACAGTTTCAGAATAGCGAGTGTTGGTGTAATAGTGTACAGAAGCCTTACTACGTTTGTGACGAATCCAGAAATCAGACTTACTATGAGTTTGCAATTCTCCAATCCCCTATCCGACGTGTTCTAAAAGACGTCTACATTTGAAACCTTACGTACTACGCAATTTTTAGAAACTGGCTAATATTACAATTCGATGCTATTTCTGCTTGGCCTGTGCATTCTCAGAACTTATCGTGTGTGCTTTTCTCTTCTTTGGATATGGAAATGTGTATGTTCCATTGCTAGTCACTGGCCTTGGTGACCTTAAACATAGAATAACAACAACGATAACTTCAGTGGATCGTGATAAGATACACGTATTTTTGAATCGCCTTATATATATACATGAGCATGTATATTTTCTATTATGTTTTATTTCTGTTCATTACAACAAGCTAACAAGGAATCGCGGTTCGGGTAAATATAACTATTAGCAATAATCGGAAAGTAGCGACGTTGTTTTTCTTTTCAGGAAAACAAAGTCATGTTTCGAAACTTTCCAGTGTTATTGCTTTTGGTCGCCCAATTTCACTTGATCTCCGCGTGCAAATATTTGATAACAAAGGTTGCGAGGGCATTTCATTTATTCTGCGATGATTGTATCTGTGATACAAAAATATAATCTTGTTCATTCCATCTTAGCCTGTCGACAATATTGGAGCAGTTTGATGGAAAAGAAAATTATTATGTAAAAAGCAAGATTCGATCAAAGGAAGTAAACAGAGAAGAGTGAAAGGCAATAAAAAAATTAGAAAAGATGAGAAGAACAGAGAAAGAAAGAAAGAAAGAAAGAAAGAGAGAGTAAAGTGAGAGGAAACAAAAATAAGGTTCTACAGAGAAAGAAGGGAGACGCAAGAAAAATTTTAAAGGAGTGATAGAAAATACAAGAAAGAGAGATAATTGAAAGGGAGATAACAAAAAAAGATTAACGGAAGGAATAAATAAATAATTGAAGAAAAAAGGAAGTTTGATGAATAAAATAAATGAAAGGGGGAGAAAGAAACAAGAATAAACAACTTTGTTGCAAGAATCATGATATTTTCTTCATATGGAGAACGAAATATTCATTTTGGCATTCATTATTTGAAACAAACACGAAATAAGTATATATCGTTTATCTATATGACTAATTCTAATGTTATCGAAAAAAAACTATCGATTGATCTAACAAGAGAGATAATTCGATTAGTTGTTCATTGTGTCCTCTAAATAGACCAAAGGGAAGTAACTATGATTTAACCAGTATTTAGATTATCTTGTAAGATTGTGAAGAACATAAAAAATAATATCAGTAAGGAGTAAGAATATTATAAATTTCTTACATTAGATAGTTTGGCGAAAAAGATATAAATAATTCCCAATACTCGGTGATTGCTTCACTCTGTTAAATGCTCTGCAACGTAATTCATTTACTTATTTATTTAAGTAAATATATCTCATATGAAGTGTATTAAAAATAGTGTCATCAGTATACACAATTTAGAATTCAGGATGCAAAAGAAATCTATTTTTGTCTACGATAACTTTTGAAATTGTAAAATGACGTCGCTGTATTAGTTTGTTTGTTTATAACGTTATTTGCTTACACGTTTTTCTAATTTGAAAAATTCTTCAGGCATATCAAATTTAAACATATAATCTTAAGGACAAGTCGTGGTGGTTTCTGTCTGTTCTTTTGTTTGTTCACGCCCTTATACTCATGTTTAAGAAAAAAGACCCCGTTCACGAGATATATTCTTAAACTACGTTATCTAATATAATTGGATGAATGTATTCCATTTGAATCAAATAGGTGCAATAATCATCTATAAAAAACGTAATACGAAGTTTTAATTTATTTTATTTTATCTATCATATGTAAATCATAGAAACTGAAAAATAAGAATGAAATTTAAAAATGTTAATAATGTCTTCAGGGCTTAGAACATAAGTGCATAAGGGGCATAATTTATTCCCGGTAAACGTCGGGTTATACTCGGTGTAGTAAAAGACTATGTTTATATTTAAATTAATTAAGACCGTTTGTGTGTGTAATTTGTGTATCTAAGATCTATACTAAATACATAGGAATACTAAAACATTGCATTGTTTAACCTCTTCTCCGAAATAAACAAACTTCAAATGCGTTTAACGGTTGTCCAATTTTTCAGCAAAGGAACGGACGTCTTCTGAACAAAAACAAGCGCTTAACATTAACGTATCCGTACCCACGTATCCGTTCCCAGGCGAAAAAATATAACCTGAACAGATAAACGCTTACTACGACATTATTTTAATGTTATTCCTGATTGACGAAAGTAGAGGATCGCCGAAAGTGTCCATTCTTCAATGGAATCTGATAGAATATGTATAGGTGCTTCTGGATGTCTAACAACGGCCGGCAACGAGATCAATCAACATAACAGTAAGTTACAAATATATATATATATATATATATATATAATAATGGTAATAATCCAGGTGAAAAATATCCACAGGGTGGTAATCCAGAGAATTTTAACCGGGTTTATAAAAAGTGCTCAATATCAAAATAGAGCTTTATATATGATAATTTTATTTACACAGACATGTACAAAATCTGCGACACTGGCATGTCGATGTTATCGATCAACAGTTACTATAAACTGAGATCTCATCAGGCAGAGTTAGAATCCGATCTTAACCTCAGATCATATTTGGAGAGAACCAAATATGATCTGAGGTTAAGATCGGATTCTAACTCTGCCTGATGAGATCTCAGTTTATAGTAACTGTTGATCGATAACATCGACATGCCAGTGTCGCAGATTTTGTACATGTCTGTGTAAATAAAATTATCATATATATATATATATATATATATATATATATATATATATATATATATATATATATATATATATTAGTATTTCCTGTATGCACATAACATTTGCATGACATTTTTCTTCATATTATCATCCTGATGAAGTCTTATAAATAAAGACGAAACGTTGATGTACACATAAAAAAAACATCCAGTTTTTGGTTTTCCTTTTCCATTTTCGCATTACGTCGGATTACCTTCATCCTTCTCTTCCCATAACATTTTATAAGGAGATATCATTTTTTTTTTATGAATCAATTTTCAGTATTTACTTCAACAGTGCTCGATATGTAAGTAGAGCTAGGTAGTAAGCTATGAAAATATATTTATGGCAATTAAACAACACAGAGGCTCCCGCGTTTCATCCCCGGGGGGAATCTTCAGGCTAAAATGCATGGAGTTATTTTTGCTGGATGTTTTTATATACACAGTTAGCTAGTGAACCTATCAGATTCTTTGTTGTTCTCTCAGCCAATCATTGGGCTTCCCGCGAACAAAGGTCTTGTTGCTGTTACTTCCTATATCCTATATATATATATATATATATATATATATATATATATATATATATATATATATATATATATATATATACTAACTTAATAAAGCTTTGAGTCATTTTAAGCAAGAAAAGAAAATGCAGTATAAATTTCCAGGGATACTAACTAAATCAAACATATCGAAGACTTAGGATTTGCATAAGCCGACTTACCGCTAAAAAATTTACAAATACAAAAGGAGATCCAAGTATATAACAGTGAAACATGAACAGAGGACCTTAACTTAAATTGTGAAATATGAAACGGTGTCATCAGCTGTTTAAATAAATTAAGTAATTAAATAAATAAATAATAATAATAATAATAATAATAATAATAATAATAATAATAATAATAATAATAATAATAATAAAACATTGTCTTTACAACTACAATGTGATATGATAATTTGCATATCAAATTATAATAATAAGAAGAATAACGCTACTATTATACACCAAACTTTAGAGCCATTCAGTAATCTGGTAGTTAGCATATAAAAGATGCGCTATATATATAAAAATAATTACATAAAAATACATTAAATATTGAGGTGATACAAATCGTACATATTTCTAGACAGAGCGTCTTCGTCCAGTGGTAGAACGCTGGACTATAGACATCAATATCGAAGATTCGATCTCTGTGTAATTTAGCCATGCTGATGACGGCTGTGAGCCAGAAACACGTGTCTATGGATTACTTTTATGTACGTATAAAATTAATATATATATATATTAACGAAAAATACGTCCTATCAAGTTAAGGGAGACTAATAATGCAATTTTCTGCATCTTAATCACTTAGGAAGTGAGACAATCGAAATAATAGTAAGAAAAAAACAAATAATTACATAAAAATGCATTAAATATTTAGGTGATAAAAATCGTTGATTACTTTTATGTACGTATAATATATATATATATATATATATATAGAGAGAGAGAGAGAGAGAGAGAGAGAGAGAGAGAGAGAGAGATGTATGTAAAGGATTTATTGCTGAACTAATTAACTGAGCATTATAAAATGTGGAAAACAGCTGCGAGGAGGAAAGCATCGTAATATGGGCTATATTTAGATTAATTAGGTTTTATGCAAAAGTGGTAGAAATGTAGTGAAATTCCTTCGTGAAAATTCACATACCTTCTATTTTTGTAGAATTTTAATAATGGGTATGAGACATCAAGTAATAAATATACCTGAAATTTCACGCTTTTAGTATTTTAAAGGTTGTAGAGACATATTATTGGCACAACTTCTGATTTATAAATACAAATATCTAAGATTTTTATTGAATGAGATTTATAGTCATTAGAAACTAAGTATAAAATTATACTTATTGAAAGTAAGCTAGACACGAACATTTGTGTTTCATTCCCGACACTCTTTGTCATATGTATATTTGGAAATCACTACTAAAACTATTCATGTATTGAGCACTGTTGTAGTTAATACTGAATATATATATATATATATATATATATATATATATATATATATATATATATATATATATATATATATATATATATATATATATATATAATATATATATTAAATAACAGTGGAAATTTAGTATACGCATATAGATATCGAGATGAATGCGCTTTACTGAAGATATATCGATATAAATAGACCTCTTACATATACTTAAGTTAAATATAACAAAAACTTTACGCGCGTAAATATATTCACGCATTTTTACTTATATGTTGTACTATATATGTTTTTTCTTTTATATTGTGCTATATCTGTTTGCTTTTTCTAATCATTGCGAAGCAGAATTCGCCAAGCGTTGGGTTGTTAACCCGCTGACATGAAACGTGAGTAGAATTTTGACTGTCGTCAGATAAGTTTGTTTCGTCTTATCAATCCAGTACTAGAGCGACGACGGGGTAGAATCATCGGTTTGCATGATCGTTCGACCGAGCGGTAGTTCTATACAGCCTCTGTGGGATAACAGCTGAAGAACACAATGCCGGAAACACTATTGTTGTCAGCACGACAATATTACAGAATCAGGGTCTTTCCGTACCGCTGGAACGTGTCATATGAGTCACTGACCAGCAGTGATATTGGCGGGTTTTTATACATATACAGGGTGGGCAAAAATAAGGGTCCTATTTTTAAAAATTCATAACTTTTTTATTTATTGATTTTTTTATTTTTTTTTTAGAATAAGTAAAGGACCCCTTCCGAAGCAAGCATGAGCCGTATTAGCCCTAAGGAACGTACCCTCATTTAGAAAACATTATTTTTGCTTAAAAAACTCAAAACAGTGTAAAAAACAATACTTTAGTTTTTGTAAGTTTTAAGAAGTGTTATTCGGCTAAAATTTGTTTTGTTTATTTCAAAAAATCTCGAAAGGGTCAGTCTACACACACATAAAGTTTGGTGAGTTTAACTTTTATTTTGTGGAAGTTATTCAAATTCAAGTTATTCAAATTTAAAGATAGGACCCTTATTTTGGCCCACCCTGTACTAAAGAAACAAAGCGAGTACGTATAAGCTCATATGTTTATAAATAGTATTACCGAAATATTCAAACGAAGCTCCATGTGTAAATGTATCGTTATCGATATACAAGGTAATGAAACACGAATTAGAACCCTTACGTTTTCATCGGAAGATTCGACGAGTTTATTATGTTTGGGTATGCAACACGGTATTTACTTCCTTAATACCGCAGGAAGATGTGGCACAAGGCCGGAAGGTGGGGAGAGCAGGCCAGCGTCCCTAAAGAAAAAGCAATCAGGCCTCTTAAAAATTACCTGAGTATTTATTTACTCCTCTCCAGGAGTTAGGCACCAGGCCAGTGTTATCTTACTCCCACAAGTAAGATGTGACCCAAGGTCGGGTCGACAAAGTGGGGTTTGAAAAGCCAGCGCCCAAGAGGTGATCACTCTGGCCATTAAAAATTGCCTGGGCAGCCCCGTCGGCATTCCCCGGTAGGGGCGCCTCAGGCAGTAAGCAATAAACTTACTCCTCCCAAAAAAGGGGAGGTGAAGCCTGTGATGGTGGACCTCCTAGAACTGCACAGGACATACCCATAGACCGGCGTAACTCAAGCCCCGAATGCCAAGACAATACCAGTCTATGGAGTGCAGTATCCATCGGAACAGATACTACACTTTGATCTTAGCCAAAAGGCCCCAGGCAGTAAGCAATAAACTAAGTACTCCCCAAAGAGAGAACGCAAAGCCTGGGAAGGTGGGCGTTCTAAGAATACCCAGGACATATACCATAATCCGATCGATAAAAGGTAACCGAACTGGCAAAGTCCCTGTTGGAATGATTGCCGAGAACGAATCCTCGACTGGTATGTTCCGTGTCTGCTGAAGTCTTGATTCAACAGGCATACAACACATAAACACAATCTCATATGCATATATGATAAACAAATGGTAATAATATCCAACATAATGAAAAATGAAAAAAAAAAGGATGAACACAAATATGTATGTATTCATCAACGTTTTGTTTTTATTTCAAGACTTCAAGATGAGTGATCTATTCGTGTGTTATTTCTTTAAACCAATTATCCTGAGGGAATCTTGAAATAAAAACGAAACGTTGATGAATACATAAATAATATTTTTGGTTTTTCTTTTTTTAATTTTCAATATATATATATATATATATATATATATATATATATATTTATATATATATATATATATATATAAGTAATATTAGCAATACAGGATTTTTTTTTTTACATTAATACTATTAATTTCGGAATAAAATTCCTTCATCAGGGGTGACCAGTATTAAGTCATTTTTTTTCTATCAAAAAACAAGAATAAACATACTTATTTCTTTGTTATTTGAAAAACGTCTCGGGTACGATGTCTCCGCAGTGTTGTTATCGGCGGTTATGATTCAAATCCGGTGTCGAACGAAAGAAGCGTTGGCTCGCTGTCTTGAAAAATGTGGGTTGGTCGTTCAATTTCAAAGTATTGCAGGGTTAGTTAATAAAATTGAAATATAAGCCATATTAGCAATACAAGATGAATTTTTTTTTACATTAATACTATTTATTTCGAAATAAAATTCCTTCATCAAGGGTGACCAGTATTGAGTCATTTTTTTTCATCAAAAAACAAGAATAAACAAACTTATTTCTTTGTTACTTGATAAACGTCTTAGGTGCGATGTCTCCGCAGTGTTGTTATCGGCGGTTATGATTCAAATCCGGTGTCGAACGAAAGAAGCGTTGGCTCGCTGTCTTGAAAAACGTGGTTTGGTCGTTCAATTTCAAAGTATTGCAGGGTTAGTTAATAAAATTGAAATATAAGCCAAATTAGCAATACCAGATTAATTTTTTTTTTTTTACATCAATCCTATTAATTTCTGAATAAAATTCCTTCATCAAGGGTGACCAGTATTAAGTCATTTTTTTTCATAAAAAAACAAGAATAAACAAACTTATTTCTTTGTTACTTGATAAACGTCTTAGGTACGATGTCTCCGCAGTGTTGTTATCGGCGGTTATGATTCAAATCCGGTGTCGAACGAAAGAAACGTTGGCTCGCTGTCTTGAAAAATGTGGGTTGGTCGTTCAATTTCAAAGTATTGCAGGGTTATATATATATTTATTTATTTTATACGTACATATAAGTATTCTATGAACACGTGTTTCTGACTCACAGCCGTCATCAGCATAGTTTACTTGGACAATTATCTAACCTTCGATATTGATGTCTATAGTCTAGTTTCACTACTACTATGAGTATTAACATCACTCATCTCAATAAGACACTGTCTCTACTTAAAACCGGGGAAAGCGTCGCCGTTTGGGAGGTTCTCCCGTACGACCGGCGTGACGAATAATGAAATATATATATATATATATATATATATATATATATATATATATATATTCCATGAAAAATGCCAGTATACTGAAATCATATGCCCTTAATAGGGTTAAGATGAAAAAAACTATTACAAAAGCAAGGAAATTCCCAAATGTGTATACTTTTATTGTCATTAAAATGATGACTTCATATCAACCAAACGATTTCATTATCACATCACTACAGTATAAATCTCTAAGCATGAGTTGATGAAGTGTGTGAGGTGCGCTAAAGAAAAATTCCTGCCAGTAAAATACATAGCCCTGTTGTGCTCGCATACCCTTAATGAAAATAAAAGTGTAAAAATTTGGGAATTTCCTTGCTTTTGTACATTTAGTGTATATGAATTTTCATCTTAACCCTATTAAGTGCATATGATTTCAGTATACTGGCATTTTTTCATGGAACGTCACTACTTTTGTAAAGGCTATGCCTCAATACAATGCCTTCTCATAACTGATATAGTTGGTAGTTTGACTAATCAATGTTTCTTCCAATATTTACAGGTAAATATTTTTGTTTTAAATTATGATGAGTGTATATTTACTCATGATACTATTCAAACTAGAACAATTTTTTTCAAACTTTACCATGTATTCAGTGCAAACAATAAATGGTGATTCAATCATTTTACCGTCAGTGTGTTTGAAAATTGACAAGGACATAATGCAAAAATATTTAATTTGAATGAAATAAATAAATCAATCAAACATTTTTGGAGCAGGGAGAAATATAATAAAGTTATTCACAATAGTAAACAATAAAATATTCAGTGTACAAAGAAAAACAAAATACAACCTTTATCTGTGCCATAACACAGCTGAATTAATCAAATAGTTGATGAGATATAGAAGAAAGTGTATGTGGACTAGTCATTTTTTAAGGTTTGTTGAAAATTTCTGAGAAACTACGGTATATTGGTAAACTGAAATTAGAAAGCCATCAACTAGAGCCAAGAGTCTCTATTTCTGCCAAAAATCAGCTGAATCCATCAAAAAGTTGATGAGATACAGAATAAACTGCATGTAGTAATTTTTTTAATGTTTTTTAGAATTTTCTTGAAAACTAAGGTATATGGTAAACTGAAATTAAAATGGCATCACCTAGACCCTAGAACCTCTATCTCTACAAAAAATCAGCTGACTCCATCAAATAGGTGATGAGATACAGGGTGGCACATACATACGTACGTACGTACGTACGTACACACAGATAACATGATTTCATGATTGAACTTTCTGGATCTCTGGGTTGCCTTGACTAATGATGCTGAAATTCTACACACTTATAGAACCTATCAAATAAAAATTTTGTACAAAGTTTTAACTAATTCGGTTTATTGGTTTTTGAGTTATGATTGATCAACGAAATGAGATTTCCAGCATAGGCCATTCGTGTAGGTAGTCTATTAAGGGATAGAGCGCTCTCGCGCCTCCGTTGATAACAATGTCGGATTCTTATTATCATTAAAAAAGAGCGGCCCCGCTTGAAATATTTGATGTATTATATGAAAAGGACTCCTGGCATCTTATCGATTTCTTGATCAAAATTGTATTTCATTTGAAAAATATGACTTCTAATGTGAAAAAACATATTACTATATATATATGTATATATATATATATATATATATATATATATATATATATATATATATATATATATATATATTTTTAATTTTGTATTATTTGATATTTTCCAAAAAATCCTTATTATATTCTTCATATTTGAAGCTTAAATTCATGTTTTAAAGTGTTTTTAGCATGTTTACTCTATCTTAAGGCATTTAAATAATCACAATTTACAAATCACTAAAACGTCAATTAAAACAAAATAAAACATTAAAATATTAAATAATAAAAAATCAAGAATGTTGATAGTCTTACCCTTTTTACAGATACATTTTTCTCTTGTTGGGCTTACAGTATTCTTTACACTCTCCCTCTCTCCCTCTCTCTCTCTCTCTCTCTCTCTCTCTCTCTCTCTCTCTTTCTCATCGTACTGTATAATGTATATAATGTTTTTAATTATTATAAACAAACATATATGTCTCACGGTTCAAACACCAGGCACGATTACATTTTAACTCAAGTCTGAGCCCTTTACCTTATACGGCAAACCAAACAGTAATGCGGAATGTAGAGGAATAAAGTATATTTATATTTTTTACTAGTTATACTGTCTCGTCTCCACTCTCTCCCTAATCATGCTATATATATATATATATATATATATATATATATATATATATATATATACATGTATGTTTATATATATACATGTATATATATATATATATATATATATATATATATATATATATATATATATATATATATATATATATATATATATATATGACCGTATTGGATTATGCCATACCAACGGTTTCATGTTGATAAATCAGTAATTATTAATTGCGGCACCAAATTCGCTTTCGAAATATTGCTTTTCACTGACGGTGAAAGCAGATACTGATTTATTGGAAGTAACAAACGCCACAATATATATATATATATATATATATATATATATATATATATATATATATATATATATATATATATCTGTTTGTGTGTGTGTGTAATGGGGAAAATCTCAAGATAAGTGAGAGACCGTATGAAATTTTAGAGAAACTTCGTCACAGTGATACAGCGATTATATTTCTGATACCTTATATACAAAACACGGAATATGATAAAAAGGGAATAGAAAGGGGGTATAGAAATCGGTGTGACGTAAGAGGAGAAGACAAATGGAGTTTGATAGAATGTAGAAAGATAGCAGTCGTCTAAGAGACAAATGGCAGGTAAACTTGATGATGATGAATGTACAACTTCTCTCGCGATTTAGCTCTCCCCTTTAAAGTGATTTGTTCAGAATTCCTCGCTTATTATGACTTAAACATATACCTCCATTGTCTGTTACTGTATAATCAATAACATTTTGCTTTCTGTTTTTATGTTTTTTATATGTAGTTCAGTAATTATTTTTGGCGATCTGTTGGTCACACACACACACACACACACATATAAATATACTCTGCGTTGTCGAGTATTATGACTAAATTTCAATATCATTTCCGCGCCGGACGCTTTAAAGACAAGAGAAAGAGTACGTCACCGAATAGAAATGATTGACGGGAAAATATATATCTTGCTTTGTGCTTCGTACATCTCTTTCTGTTTTCCATTTTTAAAGGATTAAATTGTGCATTCTTCTGCTATAAAATGCATAGTATGCGTTCTAATTGCTCATTATTATTATTTTATTTTCCTCCCACAAGGTAAGATGTGACACAAGGTCGGGAAAGTGGGATTTGAAAAGCCAGCGCACATGAAGGTGAACAATCCGGCCATTTAAAAATTGCCTGGGTATCCCCGTAGACATTCCCCGGTAGGGGCGCCTCAGGCAGTAAGCAATAAACTTACTCCTCCCCAAAGAAGGGAGGCAAAGCCTGTGAGGGTGGACCTCCTAGAACTGCACAGGACAGACCCATAGACCGGTGTAAATCAAGCCCCGAAGGCCAAGACAATACCAGTCTATGGGGTGCAGTATCCATCGAAACATATACTACACTTTGATCCCGGCTATATTACCATATAAACAATGCTTTCTAAACAAAGAACGACATTTCTTATTCAGTTTTCATAGCTACGTGCTGTTCTTCACCAAAGAGACTCTCATCCAAAATTCGAAAAATTTGATATATCTTTTCGTTATTTTCTATTTGTTGATGTGTAGGATATCCTTATATAAAAGGCTTTTTTATAAAGAGAACATCATTTTCGGCCGCTATACTTCGGCCTTCCTCGGTGTATTTACATTATATCACGTCCTACCTGCATCAGAATGGCTTGATGGAAGTTCCATACAATTTGATATTTTAGGAACACTTACTTTCCTTCGTCAGATGTATGTTCAACTCTAGTTCAAACGTGCATATGATACCACAAAAAATGATGAAATGGATAAGAAATCGATTAGATTTCTAATCCATTTCATCATCAAAAACAATTAATTTCTCTACTATTAATTTCTCTACTCAAATTTGGCCCCAACTCTATTTTTATTAAAGAAAAAAGTAAGAGTACATTTTTTTATATAAAGGTGATTCTTAAAAGGCAATACAATGCAGCGGTGTAACGGATAGACACAAGCTGAAGCAAAATTAGATATATAACGATGGAACGAGTTATGTTGTTTCAACCTTTTTATTAATACTATGTTATATATATATATATATATATATATATATATATATATATATATATATTACATATCTATCTACATTATATTATGTCCTACTTGCATCAACACGGTCTGATAGAAGCTCTGTACAGTATGATATTGCAGGAGCACTTTCCTTCGTCTGATGTATGTTCATTTCTAGTTCAAACGCGAATATGATAGCCGTTGTCAAGGTTTTAGGCAGATACGAACGATTGACGAATAAATAGAATAAACTTAAATAAAATAAAATAAATAAATAAGATATACATACCAATTTTTTTATTTTGAATAAAAAAATATTAATAATATTAACGTCAACACATAATTTAAAAAGAATTTCAGGAGAGAAATTAAAACAAAAAAAATTGTTATGTTTTATGATTTCAATGAGATTTTAAATTCATTTCATTTTGCTGCGGCATAGCTCGCTAACAACGGCTTTCATATGTGCGTTTGAAGTAGCTTTGAGCTCCGTACAGTATTATATTTCGGGAATATATCGGTTCGTCAGATGTATATCTATAGAAAACAGAACAATAGAACAGGATATAGGAAGTAACACTAGCAAGACCTCTGTTCGCGGGAAGCCCAAAGATTGGCTGAGAGAACAACAAAGAATCTTATTAATTAACTAGCTAGCTGTGTATATAAAAACACCCAGCAAAAATTACTCCATGCATTTAAGCCTGAAGATTCCCCCCGGGATGAAACGCGTGAGTCTCTATGTGGCTTAATTGCCACAAATATATTTTCATAGCTTTATATATATATATATATATATATATATATATATATATATATATATATATATATATATATATATATATATAATCCTGTTTTTAAAACTGTTGTCAATAATATTTGCCAAAAAATGTCAAACCACTCATCCAGTCCCGAAATTTTTAACCAGGCAGCACCCTATTACAACCAAGCGCTCCGCAACAGCGGGTAAAGAGAAGAGATATCATACACCTCCACCTGAGACCAACCATGCGGGAGCCGCAATAGAAGGGGGGCGGTGATCTGGTTTTCACCACCCTATTCCACCAATACCAAGACAAATGTAGGCCACCTTTTCCTCAATTTACTAAACAAGCACTTCCCCCACACACAACTTGCACAAACGTTTTAACAGAAATTCTATTAAGATTACCTACTCCACTGCCCCATCTATAAGAAAAATCATATCTGAGGAGCCCAGAGCAATTATAAAGACAGGCTGCTCATGCCAGGACAAAGACAACTGTCCCCTAGAGGGGAATTGCAAAATCGATTCCATCGTATATAAAGCCACCGTCACAAACCAGACCACCGGTAGAGAAGAAAAATACATTGGCATGACGTAGGGAAGCTTCAAGCAAAGATTATACGCACACAGAAACACCTTCAGATACAAAAACAAGGCAAATACGGCACTACCCACCCGTATATGGCAATTTAAAGATGAAAAGACACCCTTCACTATCAAATGAAAAGTCATTGATAGAAGACCATCTTTCTCTTCAGCCATAAATAAATGTCCTCTGTGTGACGCTGAAAAATATCATATATTAAGGGCCACCATAGACCCACATACAGTCTGAATATTCGAGATGAAATCTTTAAGGGATGCATCCACAGGAGACAGGAGACTACTCATAAACTGGACTTACCGATAAACATAAAGACCTTGCTACACCCCCATCTGCCAAATATTGCCCCATTAAATTCCGACTTCCACTCCAAAGATTTTCCCAACTATCACTCCTCATAAATATAAATAAAATTAAAAAATACGAACAAATATCAACCCATATCCACACTTCTTTTCAAGAGCAATAATTATAACTTTCACAAAAATATTTCTTTAGTCATTAAGAGGGGAACATCCCCATTTCACAACATAATTATTACTTCTATAAGTCCCCACCATTCCTCGGTCATAATTCTAATCTACCATATCTCCCAAACAGATCCAATCTTGCCGACCCAATCTTTACTCTTTTCTCTAAACCAGTTTTGAATCAGCATACCAATGTTACCACCGCCATAAATATTTAGTATACCTTAGTTTATAATGTTAAATCCCAAATACAAACCATTCAAAACCCTACAGAGTTACTGCCCTTAGACAGCCCGGATCATATCTTTATTTAAATTCCTTTTGGGAGTGATGTAAAGTCCTTTAATCCAGGATTTAACACGAATTTAATTAGTGTTGTTCTCTTTTAACCTCTTTTAATCTCTTTAGAAGACACATCATTAAACCCCAAAACAGTAACGGATATATATACAGTACTCATAACATTGGCTCACGGGCTTTATATAGAATTTTTTTTATATATCTCTTTCAATCTTCTCCGGTTTAAATCTCAACTGTTACTTTTCACCCTCCCCTTTTTTTCAAACCTTATTAAACCTTCCTTACACTAAATTTAAACAAGCATACATAAAACTCTAAGCAAATAACGCGTCCAAACGAGAGTTACACGTGGCTTCACATTTCCGAAACAGATGACAACAGAAGCTGAAGAGAGCCGGATGGCTAAGTCCTTCTGTGCTTGAAACCGACGGTACGAATGTTGTACTATTTTTTCTGTACCAATATATATATATATATATATATATATATATATATATATATATATATATATATATTGTATTAATAAAAAAGGTGAAACTACATAACGCTTTCCACCGTTATGTCTTGATTTACTCCAGTTTGTGTATCTGTTACACCTCTGCATTGTATTTCTTTCTATGAATACAAATTAAGCAATGCTCCAAGCAAACTACATGAAGCTCAAAACTAAAATTATAAATCCCGAAACCAATTTTTAAAAAATATAAATACTGTCTACATGAAAACACAGCAACCTGAAATTAATAACATCACATGTGCAACAAGTGGTAACATTCTAGGATGCTTGACGTAATGCAGTTTGGTTCTGTGATGCTATTCAGCCTTGCTGAATTTAGATCGTCAACGACTTTCTGGAACAATGCGAGGACGTTCTCTGCGCGTTTCTCCGCTATCTTTTTGAAAATACTCTTCTTTCTCCAGCTTTTTTGTTAATTTGCTTTTGACACCTGAAGTTGATTCGACGAGGAATCGAAAACGCTCGTGAAACCTGTAAAACCTATGACACATTTATTTTTATTTTTTATTTTAATACAAAAATAGAACATTAGAAAAATTGAAAAAATAAAAAAGGTATAAATAAACAGACGAATTCTGTTATTTTTTACAATATATACATATATATATATATATAATAACAGGTAGTTTGCTTAAAGCATTGTGTGTAATACGTAAAAAGAGGTATATTAGAAAGTTATCACAATGTGAGAAATGGAAATATGTCGGCGTTGAGAAGTAAGACAAACACCAGTGTTTTTAATTCATATATTTTTTCCAAAACAATGTTCTTAATATTTTTTTCCTATATAGCAAATCTTACTTAATTAGGCAAGACTTCAACACTTTGATGTAATGTGTGTGACTGTGTTCCATAATATATTTCGAGGAAGACCTCTTTGTCAAATGGTGGGTGTTTCAAATCTCAAAAAAACGTGCGGACTGGCAATACTGCTTATAAGCTTATATTTCCATTTCTTGCATTGTAGTAGCCTCTCTCTCTCTCTCTATATATATACATATATATATATATATACATATATATATATATATATATATATATATATATATATATATATATATATATATATGTGTGTGTGTGTGTGTGTGTGTGTGTGTGTGTATCGAGGCAGCATTTTTTCTCTAAGACACGTATTATTAAAAATAACCGACAACTCATGTCTGGATATTTTTGTATTAATCCCTTCAATTTTCCGGATTAAAATCTTAAACTCGGATGAGAATTGGCTGATGAATCAGCCGTAATTTTCTTTTAAGTCCATAGTACTTTCTGACCCATCTGGGCCATCTTCAGTGGAAAAATGTCAATCAGGTAAAGACCTGGAGTGGGTTTATAGTTATTTATAGCGGGAAAATTTAAATACGAAACTATATTTATTTAGTATTATAAACATTTAAGTATATTAGTAGTAGTGTTAAAATTAACCCTGTTAATACCCGTTTTATTTTATTTTAATGTGTAAAGCTTCTAGTATGTGGAATTTTTGTATATTAATATTGTGTTCTAAGATTTTAGTGTTGTCTACGAGAAGTTTTCGGATATATATATATATATATATATATATATATATATATATATATATATATATATGTATATATATATATATATATATATATATATATATAAATGAGGCGAATGCCTCATTGTCAATAATTACGCTTCCATTCATGTCTCATTTAATACTTGTCTAAAATGATTAAAGCATTTGCAATAACCCCGCGGTCAAAGTGATAACGGCGCTAGCGAACACCGACAACGGAGCGACAAATTAATATAAACGGTAACTGATCGTCCCCGGCCGAGTTTGACACGCCCCTGACTGATTCCGTACCGGGTGTCAGCTCTTCCTCAGCCAATTCAACAAGCCATTAGCTCACTATCGATATCCGGGAGCGTCCATTAAAATCGTAACCTGATCTTCGCTCAACTAACAAAAGCGCCTCGACCGTCGCACACGGCGTGAATATCGCTTCTCTTCGTGTGTCCGTCGTTTGGTAAGCGAAAAGACTGAAGACAAAGAAAAAAAAGTAAATAAAGAAGTGTGTTTAACCAAAATAACTGCTTGCGTCATGCAATGTTTTAAGATAAATAAACGACAAAAGAGAAAGCCGTGTCTTGAAATAGCTGGAGAATGAAATAGATTGCACAAACAATGCAACTGGATACACATCACTTCTGAGAAAAAAAAGGATAGAGGTATGAGAGAAAGAGAGGGAGAGAGGAAGAGAGAGCGAGAGCAAAATAAATATTGCTAAAAATAACCCGTTGTTTGAATTACATGTAAGGTTGCATTTCCTTGCACGTTTCCTGATACGCTGATATTCTCAGAACCGACTTCGAAATCTAGTGGAGGATTATCTCGTCTTTTCTCTACAGACTCTTTCTCACAGAAGCGACGTTACTAGGCTTTATTTATTGTTATTTTTAAAGTAGGTACTCGATTGAGCTCCAATCTATGTTTCCTCCCCTATAAAACATTCGCTACAACCACTGTAAAGAATTTCTATTTTCTCCTCCGTATACCTAAAACAAAACGGAACATTTTCAAGTCCAATGTTAACAAATTCTGGTGCTTTTTCGTAATGTTCCACCACCTGTTTTTCATAAATTGTTTACTAACCATTTTTTTTCTATGTACAATTACCTATCATGTCGCTAGAGAATTCCATGTTTCTGGAAATTATTTTCAAATATTTTTTGGTTTTAGAAGGGGGTATTAGTTTCCTATATAAATTTAACGCAAATTGATCCCCCACTTTTTGACCATCACACTTTCAAAAAGTTATTTACCTATCATGTCGCTAGATGATTCCAAAGTTTTTTTTTGTATTTTTTTATATATTTTAGATTTTAGTGGGGGGATTAGTTTTCTATATAAATTTAATATAAACTGATTACCCACTTTGTCACATCACAAATTTTTCCAATAATGTCCAAACATCTTGGAATTATCTAGCAGCATGAGAGGAAATTGTATACAGAAAAAAAAATTGGTCCGTAAAAACGGTGAAAAAATGGGTTAAAACACATGTAATATGGTCAAAACATGCGTGATCAGTTTACGCAAAATTTATATACAAAACTGATCCCCCTCCTAAAATCTAAAATATATGGAAAAAAATTCCAAAAAACACAGAACTCTCTAGCGACATGATAGGTAATTGTATATAAAAAAGAACGAAAGAAAATGGTTTGTAAAAAAGTCGAGAAAAACGGATGGTGGAACATTACGAAAAAGCGCCCAAATTCTTAAAAGCTGAAATAAGATTTGATTATTTAAGAAGTCAGCTCAGACTTCATAAATAATCTATCTTATTTCGGCTTTTACCAAAGTTAGTGGAAAATAGAGTCAACTTCGCAGTTTTCCTATGTTAGCAGCAGATTTTTGAAAAAAATAAGATGAGATAAAAATAAACGGAAAATCTTTGTTGAAATCAATTGTTGAAAAAAAATCTAAGACTAAGTTGAGATAAGTTATCTCCCTTTTTTACTTTATCAACAAGATTATAAGATTAACCTATTGTCTGTTTTATGATGGGGGAAATTATGCTGTCAAGTAAATAAATAAAAAGAATATCACTTTTAAATGGAAGACGACATAATCCTATTTATGTGGTCACACTCGATTTTAAATCAATTCCTTTTGAAATGGAAAATGTTTTTGGCACTTAGCGACATTAGCTATTGGACAATTATGTTTTTACACTTCATCTTTCGTAATCAGGCATATGTTAAGGGTGTATAATAAAGTGACAGCGAAAGTATAGACTATTATTACAGATTGTTGTTTTATGTCAAGGCTAAATCACGTTAAAATAGAACTTGTCGTCAAAACACTACAGTTTAATAACAACGTTCAAACTGTTTGGGAGTACCAGACAGCGTAAAAAGAAATTACTGTAATATCACTTATTTTAATAATGGCTATGAGTTAAATAGTAAGCTAGACTATGCTTTAAACTCTGAGTTGAGTAACTAGTCAAGAATAAAGAAGTCACAAAACAGTATCAGTCTTTTTCTGCTTCCGGTTGTTTTCGATTTCTTCCTGTCACATGACTGACGCAATGCCGGGTTAGGATTGGGACAGTTTGGATTACGCAGCCTGTGCTTCCATATAAAAACCTTATCTTTCAAGTACATTTTCTTAGGATATTCATTGCTCAAGTATTAGTGGTTGAAGAAACGTGCAAGGAAACACAACCTTATATGATATTCAAACAACGAGTTATATTTAGCAAAAATATCCATTTTCTCTTAACATATATAGGGATTAAACATAATGTTGATTTTGGTTGAATAGAGAAAGCTAAGTAATCCACTTGCTTTGTATTATAGAAGAGGCACTAACTGTAGTGTTACGGTGAACCTAACTCCCAATCCAAGCAGATTTGCCGAACGGACGCTCATCAAATAAACCCTTGGAATCCTGTTTGGTACAACAAAATATTTCAGTGTTTATCACTACACTTACACTTACATTCAGCCAATCAACATAAAGTACATATTTGCTCTCCCCAACACAAAACGTAACTTATAAAATGTCAAAAATATTAAAAAAAGATTCTATTATGTTATGACAAAGGACATCGTCTTCCTGCATTTATTTCAGAACAAATCCGTGTTTTTCTTGCTAGTATTAAATATCCGGGCCAGATGTGACGACAATAATAAGGAATAAACTACTTGACACAGACACGAACCTTGCCGAAAGAAAGAACACAGTCGATTGTCAGAAATAAAGTAATTGTTGAGTGATTCAAAACAACCTACAAATGTTATGCTATCCGAAAAAAAGATTAGCTGCAGACGGAAATACCCTGTCACAAAATAAACCCTCTAGTGGTTTGACTACATTGACAGCGAAATCTCAGAATAGGCGTTTACAGGTGAATGCGTGAGTTTAAGAAATTATTACATAAATAAAACCAAAATTGAAATTGCCAGTCGTCTGGCGATCGGGTCCAAGAAAACCACTTCGTCAATTCTTGTACGTGTGACCTAATTCCTCACTAACCCGCACTCGTTCACTGTCACCGACAATAAATTTATATCATTATATTTTTAAACTTCAGTGTTTGTCGTCATTCTTTTAAGCACAGAATAAATAAAATATTAATATATAAATAAAGTGTGTCATGTATACATTCAGAGAGCGTTTGAGTAATAATGACTGAAATATCGTTGTCTCAGTTGACGTTGCCTAATAACGACAGTAGCCATTATATATCAGATGGAAAAGTCAATGTCATAAATAATAACCACTAAAGTGTTTTCTTGTTGTGTTAAATTTGAATTCTCTGAAAGTGGTCCGAGTGATTTCGATAGAACTTGTCAGAGTACATTACATGCTCTTTTTGGACTGCTCTATGGGTTATATTTCTGGGTATATGAAAATATAGTGATATTGATTTATTGTCGGTGACGGTGAAAAAGTAAGAAATGTAGACGCACACAGGAATTTCACAAGTGGATTTTCTCTCGCCCAAATATATAACAATTTTTTACCTCCTCTCGTGACATCACGTATACCATTGGGTATACCACGCACGGCAGATGTCTTAGAGTGTTCTTAAGGCGCAACCCTTGGTTTGTGGGGTAAATTTAAATGGCGATAAATATCATGGTTCCCGAAATGTGTTATCTGGCTGGAAAAGAATAAACTATTTTAACTATAGCAGTGTGTTCCTATTAACTCTTGGTTTTACTGTGAGGTAAACCCAGCTCTAAAAAAGGGTGAAGTCTGTATTTCTTTATTTGTACAAAAATAAAAAGTGCCTTAGTTTAAAAAGATTTCTGTCAACGTAGCAACACAACCAGAGCGTTCTAATCGAAGATGCAACGCTTCCTTCTGCCGTCTACTATTTGTAGGTGGTCTGAATGAACAATTATTTTATTTTCGACAATCAAAAATATTTGCTTTTTTCCGGCCATGTGCGTGTAACCAAACGATTATTTTTATTTTAAAATCAATCATGCTATATTGTTTTCTTTCAGCCAGGTGCCTGTATTCACCCAACGGTCATTTTATTTTTTACAAGCAATCATGCTATGTTGTTTTCTTCCAGCTAGGTGTGTGTCCATGCCAAGTGCACCCATGTCTGTCAAATGCCATTTCAGTACACCCGGCCTAGATATTTAAGATATGATCATTATCAACGACCCCATCACTTACTGCACTGTATTGAAGGTTGTCTGTAAACCAAATGTCAATTCTGTAGCTGATCAGCTGAGAATGTTATAAGTTTGGATGCAAGCACACTAACATACAATCGTCGTGTATTATTATCGCTTAACTTTCAGGAGGATTTGAAAACCCCAGCGTAGACGATTACTTCCGCTAGTTTGATGGTACATTTTAATATTAGTTGGTATGGATGGATTGAGCACTTTCTAATATTTCTTATTTTGCAATCCTCTATTCGTTTTATTTCTTAAGTGTCTTTCTCAAAATGTACCCCATAGTTAAATGCGCAGATTGACTGGATGCAAAACAAAAACACTATTATTCTTGTTTTCTACAAAGTCACATGGAAGAATGAACAACTACGAACGATTGTTTTCTTAGTTAATTTCGTTAAAACGTTGTAGTTTTATCTAATCTTATCAAAATAAAAGATGTGTCCAAGTGTGTCATTGTTTCTCGTTCATTCTTTGTGTAACTTCCAGGTGCATCTCAGCCAAATCGATTGTATAAGAACAGTCAACACAATACTTTTAACTAAGAGCCGGTATCTACTTCCCTATCACTGTGGAAATATGTGACACATGACCGGAAGGTGGAAAAGGTAAAGCTTGGGAGGATGGACCTCCAAGGACTACACATAACAAATACCTTAACCTGACTGAGCATGGAAATAAAGGGCACCTGCCTACATACTCTCGGACTGATCGTCTAGGACGTATCCTCGACCGTTATCTAAATCCAATGATACAACTGCAAAATGTAGGTATCTGTTATGATACTAAATTTTATCTTCTCTGTCTCCAGTCAGTCAATGAGAAATCTTTTTAAACTAAGGCACTTTTTATTTTTGTACAAATAAAGAAATACAGACTTCACCCTTTTTTAGAGCTGGGTTTACCTCACAGTAAAACCAAGAGTTAATAGGAACACACTGCTATAGTTAAAATAGTTTATTCTTTTCCAGCCAGATAACACATTTCGGGAACCATGATATTTATCGCCATTTAAATTTACCCCACAAACCAAGGGTTGCGCCTTAAGAACACTCTAAGACATCTGCCGTGCGTGGTATACCCAATGGTATACGTGATGTCCCAACAACACGAGATTTCCTCTCCTTCGTGCCTTTATTCTCAGCATATGATCATAATCTCAATCGTACAATATTTCTTTTCACATAGCTTACATCATCACAATATGTGATTCTTTTGGTATGATCTGAAGCCGACCTCTTTTAATTTATTAAAAGATTCAAGTTAATTAAACTTGTCCTGGGAGGTAATTAGGATATTCTATATTCACTCTCCCAGATTTTAACCTCTCATTACCATTTTCTAGTTTACATTTATCTTATATTTTAACTTCCAGGATGAAATGGGACGTTTTCTTTACTGTTTAGGGATGTACAACGCGTACAAAAAAGAACATTTATTGTAAAGAAGAACACTTAAAGAAAATCTATAACATCATTGGATATCTTGTGTTATTTTGCTCGAGAAAAGGTTTTTATCGTATTAGAGGATTTTGTTTTCAATTTCATCCCCGGTAATTGAAATCGATAATTGAACCCTATTAATCCCAGAGGGAATCGGACAAAATCTGAATGGTTTTATTGAATTCCTTGCAAAATTTAACTCTCATTGTAGCTAATCTGAATTGTGTAACTATTAGCATGTCGAGTTTTATTAAAGTCCAAAAAAGTTTCTTTTTTATGTAGATATATAAAAAATAATTACCAGTGTACTCTACATTTTCTGTTTGGTAAAAGCCGAATAAAAATCTTCTTATTTATTTGAATTTCAATCAGCTCTTCTTATTTTTATATGCGGATATATTGAGCACTTTTCAATATTTCTTATTTTACAGGCCTCTCTCTATTAATTAGTGTTATTTCTTCAGTACTCGTCTGAAAGTGTATTTCATTAGATGGATAGATATGTAGATAATGGAGAGGTCTTCTTGAGAGACTAATGACATCTAATTGATTAGTAGCGTCCATCATCAGAGCATTTATCCGGTCCATGTATCTTCTCGTGTTTCCTTACTTGGCGGCTGATAGATCTGCATACTTTGAAACCAAAACTGACATGCGAGTCTTATAAATCTTTGAAGAATACATTTATCATAAACGAATTCAGTGTTATTGTCACATGATTTCTAAAGACTTGCATGTTGCTGGAGTAGAGAGATAAAAAACAAGACAATGTGAAATCGTTAGGAAAACTAACATTACTATGTGTCATCAAACTTTTTGCTAGGAACGAAGTGTAGTATCTGTTCAGATGCTACATGTAGTATATTCTGTCTTCCGTCAGTGGAGGAGAAATCTGAGGTAATTTTTTTTTTTTAGAATAAGTAAAGGACCCCTTCCGAAGCAAGCATGAGCCGTATTAGCCCTAAGGAACGTACCCTCATTTAGAAAACATTATTTTTGCTTAAAAAACTCAAAACAGTGTAAAAAAACAATACTTTAGTTTTTGTAAGTTTTAAGAAGTGTTTTTCGGCTAAAATTTGTTTTGTTTATTTCAAAAACATCTCGGAAGGGTCAGTCTACACACACATAAAGTTTGGTGAGTTTAACTTTTATTTTGTGGAAGTTATTCAAATTCAAGTTATTCAAATTTAAAGATAGGACCCTTATTTTGGCCCACCCTGTACAAATAGACAAAAGTAAAAAGATATATATCATTATTAGTATATATATTAATATAATTATGCGACAACTTCACGTGTGTGTGTGCATTTCTCTCGCTAAGGTTACCTTGATAATAACACATTTAATTACTACTTTTATTTTCTATTAATCGCATATATATTGAAATCAAAAATGAAATTACCTAAAGTAAAAGGGATTTTGTTTAATAAAATTGTAAAAATTAATTCAATTACGAAATTAAATCAGCCAGAATATATTTCGGCTTCTTCGTAAACGAGGCGACCTTTTTAATTCTTTTTTAATAGTTAAACACAGAATTAATTACTTCGTGAACCTTCGAGACTTCGAAGCAATTTAAAAGCATCTGTCGAATGAAAAATCATTTCTGCCTTTAAAATTCTTAGAAAATCTATATGTATTTATAGATTTTAACTTGTAGAATCGAATTACATTCAATCATTTTACAATAGAGATTGAAACTACACTACTCATAAACACATTAGTTACAGTTTCATAAAAATGTGAATGACTAAACTATACCGTTATAATTACATTTGACTGAAAACTTTATCTTTTTAAATAATGTGTTAACAAAACGGAATATATATATATATATATATATATATATATATATTTATATATATATATATATATAATTGATGTATGTAAGTCCCGTTGGTTTCTTGTTCCGGAACTTACATACATCAATTTGACCGAAACACTAAACAGACCATTCGGAAAATTGAAAAAGTCAAAAAAAGTCTTATGAAGCAAAAACACCGCGTGTTATTTAATAATGTTTGCCTAAATGAAAATATACTGCCTAAATACACACACACAATATATATATATATATATATATATATATATATATATATATATGTGGGGGGGTATAACGAGAAAGTCTATAAGTCTGTAATTAAAAATGTATATGCTAGTAGTTATATAATATTTATAAGATTATAATATTCAATTAAATTAATGTAAATGTTTAAATTGACCTTCGATGTCGATTGGAAACACTACAGTCTACTCCATATATATCGCAGTAAAAAAGAAGAACAAATGAAATTTAAGAGTAATTTGAATGAATATATTGATATTAATTTCTTTAAGGATGAACATTTATCCCGTTTTAAAGTGTAATTATTAGCTAATGTGCTGTCTCTGTTATTGTAATTATATGTTTTTAACGACGAGTACATTAGTTACACGTATAAAAAACGTACACATTCACACACACACACACAGATATACACATATATATATATATATATATATATATATATA
>OY744528.1:98633609-98651109 GCA_963556195.1 Sepiola atlantica | reverse complement strand
TTATATGAATTTTATAAAGATTTGATATATTTGAAGTGAAGCACGACTGCAATAACTCCCATAGATTAAAAAGAGTCTTTAGAGATTCGGAAGCATTTCCAATTCCAATGTCTTCACTAGAAAATCTTATACATATGATTTAAATTTCATAGAAATAAGATATATACGAAGTTTTGAGGGGTTTATGTCCTAACAGCCCCTCTTAGGGGTGCACTTTGATTTTTCAGAACACTCTCAATGTATTTCCTGATAGATTTTATATAAGAATACACTTCTAAATGTTATGTAGATTCTCTAACCTTTCTTTCTATAAAGAAACATACAAATTCGCGCAAACACATACACACAGACATTGAGATTTTTATAAATAGAAGATTATTATAAAAGTCTACTTGATAATATATGTAGACATTTGCGTGTTCAAGATCTGCTGTTTTGGTTCCGATTCCGAGAAGCTAATTCTTCATGTTATAACAAGCTGTATGTGACTCAATGTGGCGAGTGTAAAATGCAATAAATTTGGGCAATTTGGGGCATTTTTGACCCCACTTTGACCCCCTGGGAGCGCAAACCAGAATTTTTCTGAGGACAAGGATGCTCATTTTATATCCAGAACAATTGCTGCTACATTTTGGCCAAGTTTCAGAAAAATTGAATGGATGCATCAAACGTTATGGGAGAAAATGGTCATTTTTTGCCATTGTGGGGGCTTTGATCCCCTGGGGGCGCGAACCAGATGTTTCCAAGGTCAGCGATACTTATTTTCTATTAGGAACAATTGCCTCCACATTTTGGCTAAGTTTCAGAGAAATTGAATGGATGGATGAAAAGTTATGGAGCAAAAAATGTCATTTTTTGCCATTTCGGGGCCTTTTGTCCCCCTGGGGGGCCTAACCAGATATTTTTTTCAAAAATCAGAGAATGTCACTTTCTAACCTGACCAAAGTTACAACTTCATGCAAAATTTCAGAGAAATTCAATGGATGGTTGCAGAGAAAAATCCGGACGGACGGACATGCCTTAAAACATAAGTCCCCCAATTTTATAAATCGGGGGACCAATTATATATAACAGCCGTATGCAAATATACTTATGTATATCATTTCGAAAAGAAGTTCACAAGTCTAATGTGTGACGCTATATAAATCAATAAGCAGATAGCATCACTAAGTAATGCATATCCAACCTACAATATTTACTGGTCTGCTTAACGGCATATCAAACATGTTAGGGTTGCCTCACAAACGCAGTCCTTGTGAATAATCAGTGAATTTCGCTTGATTCTGTTCTACTAACATTGGAATCCTCCGACGTGACAGGTAATGTGAAGGTTTCACACATCTTTGCTATTATTGACCACACATCTCTAACACATTAATATACTCACCTCATTGGCTAGCCCCTCTCTCGCCACCACTTCTAACGTTTGTGTATATTTAATCTGGCACTGTTAAAATATTTTTTTTATTCTTGGCCAATTTACATAATTGAAACAAAATATCGAATCAGAAGAAGCATATTTGTGTGTTATTTTATATGTTTTATGTAGGTTTTCTTTTTATTAGATTTTACCTATATACACCTGTACATTTAATCGGATATTTATTCCTTTGAACTGAATTTCACACATTTGGGATAATGATTAGAGTGTCACGAATCAACCGGAATACCGTTGTTCAATCTAAATCATTCGGCATTATAGAGAAACGATCAAGGATAAGGTGATTTATTCAGGGAGGTGGTGGTGCCCTCCCCTACACCTATATGTAGCAGCCAATCAAAATGCACGCTTCAGGTAGCCCACAACAACGATCGGTCTATTTATATTTTTAAAACGCTATACCAACCCATAATTGTTAAAGCCTTGCTGTGATTTGATGTAATTGTAGAGGTTAATAAACTATTAAAATTAAACAAACAACAGTATATCAGGGTTTACAACCGATCAGGTGTATGTTTTGGTAAGTGTCGCTTTCAAATGAAATAACCTGGAAAATAAATTTTATTTACATGTTATTTCATATTTATTTAAACGACAAATCGATTGGGCACACATATATTGTACAGTAATAGTGATTGCATTTATTGATATGTAAAAAGATAGAAATTGTAGGATTTGCTACAATTTAACCTCAAGCATGCTTAAGACACCATCGGGAAAGGTATTAGCCTCTACCCGACACCATCACCACGAAATCAACTTTTCTCAGTCCTTTCTACCTTTTTTTCTGCCTTCTATGATTCCCAACTCTATACACTACTTATCGTTTTTGGTAAATTATATTAAAAATTAGCAACTTTACTTTTGAAAAAAAAACCCACATCAATGGAAGCTCGGGAAAGTTAATTGAGAATAATTCTGAAATCCCTGTCAGTCTTAACTGACAGAGAAAAAAAAACCAAGTAAACTATAAAAGTGAAATCATATTTTTTTATCATCACGCTACTTAATATTGTTGTGCTAAAATCAGATTAAATTATGGTCCTCTTCTGTCCCAGCCAGCCACCCTCTAAGATATTACCTCTTCCTGCGGGAGGAGGATTTGATTTTAGCCGGTCACCTGAGGCGCGATCACTGAAAATTCTGACGGGCCGATTCAGTCTCTTTTTATAACCATCTATAACCTTCCCCGCCTTTGTTGCAGTAGGAATCGGCAAATAAACTCAGTGTCGTTTTGGGAGTTTATTGCAAAAAGCTCTATCTCTCTCAAACACTGTAAACTCTTGTTTAACGAAGAATGCGCAAAGGCAATCAGAACCCGAATAGCAACATTAAAGGAATTTCCAAAAAAAAACATCCAAAGAAAACCTATATGGATACAAAAACAGTAGAGCCGATCATTAAAGAATAAAAACGATCCACAAATAGAAATTACATAACAAAGATAAACGCTGATAAAAATGTAAAAATATCGGCGCAGTATCGAAAATCTCATCGTGAAAATGTAAAAATATCGGCGCAGTATCGAAAATCTCATCGTGAAAATGTAAAAATATCGGCGCAGTATCGAAAATCTCATCGTGAAATGTAAAAATATCGGCGCAGTATCGAAAATCTCATCGTGAAAATGTAAAAATATCGGCGCAGTATCGAAAATCTCATCGTGAAAATGTAAAAATATCGGCGCAGTATCGAAAATCTCATCGTGAAAATGTAAAAATATCGGCGCAGTATCGAAAATCTCATCGTGAAAATGTAAAAATATCGGCGCAGTATCGAAAATCTCATCGTGAAAATGTAAAAATATCGGCGCAGTATCGAAAATCTCATCGTGAAAATGTAAAAATATCGGCGCAGTATCGAAAATCTCATCGTGAAAATGTAAAAATATCGGCGCAGTATCGAAAATCTCATCGTGAAAATGTAAAAATATCGGCGCAGTATCGAAAATCTCATCGTGAAAATGTAAAAATATCGGCGCAGTATCGAAAATCTCATCGTGAAAATGTAAAAATATCGGCGCAGTATCGAAAATCTCATCGTGAAAATGTAAAAATATCGGCGCAGTATCGAAAATCTCATCGTGAAAATTGCTGCAACATTTCTAAACATCTCGTGCTGGATAACCAGAACATTACTTACAAGAAACAAGAAATCGCAAGTTGCTTAACTGAAATATTTGCAAAACGCCAACCCCCCCCCCAAAAAAAAAACCTAAACTGGAAATCCTAAATAATAAAACTAAATAAAAAAAACCGACATAAAATTTGATTCCAAGCAGATAATCATAAAAAGAATAATCAACTTTCTTTTAAAGATTTACTACAAATATCACTGAGCAAAGCCCATGACATACCTGCTGACCTTGAGAGACCTTATCATCATTTTACGAAACTACTTCCCGAAAATGTCCAAACTTCCTTAAAATATGGAAGCAAGCCGCCTTGATACCATAATCAAAAGATGCAATTAACCCAACCATCTGCTCATCTCACTTGCTGTATTTGCAAGATTATGCAAAAGTTGGTCAACGACCGACGAAAAAGGCAACTCTGAAAAAACAACCTCACATCAAGTACCAGTCTGGATTTAACAACATAATAAACGCCGTCGACCACCTGATCCAACTAGAAGCATCAATTACAGAAGCGTTTCTTAAAAAAGAACACCTAGTGGCAGTGTTCTTGTGTATCGAAAAGGTTTATGATACATCGTGCAGCCGAAGATCTGAAGGAACTGATACTAAAAGGCAGAATGATAAACTTAATCAAAAATGTTTCCTGAACAATAGAAACTTCAAAGTCCAACTTGGAGACACACTATCTATTGAAAAGGGACAAGAAATGGTGATACCCAAAGGAAGTATATTCGTACTGTTACGCTATTCAACGTAAAGATTTACAATATCACAACAACAAAAATACACACGGGAACATACTGCATCCTTTGTGTGAACGTCTTCTTTATGTACAGCAGAAAAAAAAACACATACCCGCAATTAAACGTCATCACTAACTTTTTAAAATAAAATCAAGAAATGAGCAAGAAAAAACAGATTTATTTTGGTTCTAAAGAAAAATGAAATGTATAAACGTTTGTCCCTTACGAAAAATGCATCTTGACTCACTCCTAAGACTGTACATAATAGAAATCCTTGTAGTAGGCGAATACAAATTCTTGCGAATTATATTTACAAAAAACTCTCATTGATATATGAAATACATTAAATTCAAATGCTACAAAGCCATGGAACAAATCCAATTTTTAGCGCACACTGAATAAGTTGCCGCCAAAAATACTTTACTTAAATTATATCGAACATTTATCTATTTTTCTATCTATCTATCTATCTATCTATCTATCTATCTATCTATCTATCTATCTCTCTCTCTCTCTTTCTCTCTCTATATATATATGTATGTGTATGTGTGTGTAAATATATGTATATATATATACATATATATATACTTACACACACACACATATATAGATATATATGTATATATATTTATATATTATAATGCATGTACTTCTGTTTGTAAATTCTACTGTAGGAAAGAAATAACAATAACAAATAAACTACATATCACTGTAACTCACCGTTTTGTTTATACATATGTGCGGCATTTTAAAAACGTTTTTAGAAGTATGGTTGATATGTTTTTAAATATATAGTATTTTCATATATATATATATATATATATATATATATATATATATATATATATATATATATATATATGATGAACTCTCCCGTCGATTTCGACGTATGAGTGCCCTGCCAGGGGTTACCCGCGCGTGAATTTGAAATTGTAAGGGTTGTGCAATCTCCAACAACCGCTCTCCTGAGTCGACATTACTTGATTCCAATAGCAAGTAGTAATACAAGACGACTGGAAACAATGCCGAGATAAGCAGAGAGCACATACAGCATTTGGTATTCCTAAATGGTTATCCATTCAGTACTGGCCAGGCTCGACGCTGCTTAACTTCGGTGATCTAACGGGACCCGGTGTGTCAACGTGATTGTATGTATATATATAATGTATATAAAACTTTGAAATACAGACAAGATGCCTCTGTGAAGTACGAAAACTGTATTTTTTATAAAAAATCATTTATGTTTTTTTCCGGTTAGACTTTTATTTATATATATATAAACTCAATGTATGTGTATGTTTGATGTTTGTGTGGTCCTTTTAAAAAGAAAGGTTAGAGAATCTGAAAAAATTCAGAAGTGTATTCTTATGTTATATTTACCGAGTAAGACAATGAAAGTGTTCCCGAATCTCTAAGTGAACCCCTAAAGGGCATATGAGAGCATACCATTCTTAAAACTTCAAATATATTCTATTTTTGATTAAATTGAAATCATACGTATAAAAGTTTCTGGGGAAGATAATGGAAGTGGTATGGATCTCTTAGTGCTCTCCTAACCTAAGGGGAGTATGGAGGGCCGAACCTCATTTAAAACTTCAAATATATCCTATTTAAATGTAATTTATTTGATATGCATAATATTCTCTGGAGAAGACCATGGAAGTGTTCTGGAATCTCTGTTCTCTCTATGTGCTGAATATCTACGTGAACAACCTCTATGTCACCTATGGGGACAGAACCACCTTAAAACTTCAAATACATATTTTCCATGTTAATGAAATTTAAACCATATGTGTAAGACACTAATTCATATAGTTTTCTAATATTTCAGCTTCTTCAAATTATATAAGGGTGTAAACCCGAGGAGAGGGCAGTAAAACAAAGAAAGTAAGATAGTGTTATAAGCATAGTGAAATAGTATATATTATTGATCACTATTTTATCCCGAGCAACATCTGGTGTTCCTGCTAGTTAGACACAAACCTGACTGGAGTAGCTTCATAAATGGCACAGAAATACTATCAAACTTTAATTAACTAGATACCCTATCTCATGAAGGACTAAATATAGCCTTAAATTGTCTTTAAAATATTCCCGGGGATAGCCTTTACACATAGGCAAATAAACATTTTTTTAAACAAATGAGTCACACCTTATCAAGGCCAAAGAGTCACTCAAGGATACGGATTAATAAGATTGTGAATTGGTTGATGAACAATACTATGAGAATATTCGAAACGATGAGTGGAAGCGGCTGAATTTTATAATTTATCGACATGTATTTGTTAACATTAGACTTGAAAACGACCACGTGGTAGTCAGCTGAGAAGCAGCTGTGTGTATTGTGTTTCACAGAACACAAGTTTTTGAAAGGAAAATTCGTTCATGGAAATTCCGGTTGGTTTTAGGTACAACATAGAAGACATGAAAGTTCTTTGCTGTAGTTGTAGGTCGACGAATTTTTACTATTAATGTTTATTAGAAATAAGACGGGGAAAGTAAACTTTGCAATTCTGTCCCAAACTGTAATCCTACCTGTTAAATCCAACATGCATATGTACGTTTCACCCACAAGATACGACCATATTTAACCGAAATGGAAGTATATTAACTTAATGAGTCGCTACTAATGAAGGCCAAAAGCCACTCGAGAATAATAGTTAATGAGATTCATGCATTCTCAGTTTAATGATAAAAAATATTATAAGATTTAAAATGATGAATCGAATAAACAAAGTTTGATTAATTATGGAGACTGTTTATGACATGTATGTGTTGCCATTCGCTTTGAAGACGACCATGTTGTAGTCTACAGGGAAGCAGTATACTTTTGTTATGTGCTTCACAGATTGAACATTCTTGGAAATAAACTAACTTCATGGAAATTTCATGTGACGCCAGGCACGCAAAGGAAAAATAGAAGCGTTTATTTTTTCAGTTGTGGTTACAAGACAAGTTCATTCTATGAATGTCTTGTAAGGAGGGGCCAGAAATTTAGGATCAGTCGAGCATTTTCCATTGAAATAAAGATTGAGTATAGAAAGACTATCAACGTCTTTTCTCTGGGAAAGTGGCTGTACAGAACAGGATAGATCTTCCTTCACTAAATTGCGAAGTTGGTTGTGTACTCTGTTAAGGCAACAGCGCTCTGAAGAGCAGCAGTACTTCATTTGGAAACGTATCCGACTTCGAAAAGACGATCTATATTCGAAGGTTTCGCTCACCCATAGAACCAATTCTATGAATCTATCAGAATAGATTATGTTACATGGATGAATAAACAATAGCACATACTACTGGCATTGAGTAAATACAAAACCAACGTGCCTGAAAATCAACAGGCCTGGAGATTATCCATTGAAGAAAACTTATGCCTCAATGTCGATAAATGCTGCCATATTGCAGTAGATTCACCTCCTGATTTGGCTCTAATTTTCGGCGGTGACACAGTACTGCTCAAGGCGAGAACTTAACATAAACTTGTCCAATCTTTCTACAAGTCATCTAAACATGGCATTAAGGCTGCAAACAAAGCAAGGAGATCTATATTTCTCATCCGACGCTCCTTCTGCAAGCTCACGCCTGAAATATTTCTCCCACTTGATGTATTCTTCGTCAGACCATAGTTAGAGTATTGTGTCCAGGACTCTTCTCCATATCTAATAACTAATATACAGCACTTGGAGACAATTCAACGACTATCTACTCGAATGGTGCAAGGACTACGGGATCTGCTTTACGAAAGCCAACTCGAGAAGCTAAAACTTTTCTCCCTTGCGAACCGACGTTTGGATGGTGATCTCATTTTGGCCTATAATCACTTCAATGGTCTTTTATGATCTCCCACGAGACCTGCTATTCATTCCTACACCAGAAATCGGTCTGTTAGTCATTAGGATCCCTTGACTTTGGAATGTAGATTCAGGAGATGTAGTAAATGTGACAACGACACAGCAATTTAAGCAACCACAGAAGTTGTTGGGGCACTGTACTCTCTTCTACCTACTTTCCCTACACGACAACTGAAGCATGCTTGTTTTATTTTTTTGCCAAATTAATTGAATTGAAAAAAAAATAATTCAACAAAATGCCAAGAAAATTCTACAACATAAAAACAAATTAAATAACCATTCCTCAATATACCCAAACAGGTCCAAGAACGTGTATCTATATATTAAAAAAAATGAAACTGAAGAAAACTTTCCCAGCTTCCTTATGCATTCCAGAACTATAGACCTTTGACTTAGCTCTCGGCATTATAACATTAAACGACCATAAAAATACATTATCTAGCCAGTACGTACGTCACATGAAAACAAGAGAACAACTAAGCTATTAATCACATAACTGATAGACAAAATAAATCTCAGTACTATTAAAACTCTGAGAATGTCGCCATCTTGTTATCATCGTGTCACGGTGTGCACTTCATATGTACATTATTGTTGTAGATGTTCGGATGAAGGTTGAATAACGTAAAGCGAAAATAAGAGTAGTAGTGAGAGAAATTGAAATCGATGTGAATAGATAAGAGAGAGGGGAATGAGAAAGAGAATAATGACAGGGGTGGAGGGGAAGCGAGAAGTTATTAAGAGGAACGAGGATAAAGAACGGTATAAAGATCTATAATGATATCACAATGTATTCTGAAATACGTACACATAAGATTATTTTAAATAAAAATGTTTTTTAGTAATGATAGTTTCCTATCCCTATGAAAACATAATTAGCAACCAATTACCAACCAATGTCAAAGGTAATATATTATTTTTGCTAGCATATTTCCACTGAAAGTATAACGATCTACTGTGATAGCGGCCAGATATACAGAGGAAACCAGAGTTGAACGTTTGGCAGCAAGGTGTTTGTTCACATTATATTTAAATTTCTGGGTGCTGGTACAGTCGGCGAAAGCAGTAAGCATACGAGATAATTCCAAAGGTTCAAGTAAAGAATATATCAGAGTAAAAACACTTCTGGGATTTAGGGAACTCTACAGTGAAGTGGTGAGATGTTGCTGCTAGTCAGGTGGGTCGTCACTATTTTCATTGAGGATGTTTAATAATTTATGCAACAAATACTAACCAAATGGTTTGTCTAGTACAAGACTATAATACATTTTTTCCTACAGAATACGTATCCATATAAGTATATGTTTCTACAACGACAGAGCAGATATACCAGTAGAAGAAGCAATAAAACAAAATCTAACTGGCTAATCAGCTACCATAAATACCATAAACTACTATAAACTACCATAAATACCATAAACTACTATAAACTACCATAAATACCATAAACTACCATAAACTACCATAAATACCATAAACTACCATAAACTACCATAAATACCATAAACTACCATAAACTACCATAAATACCATAAACTACTATAAACTACCATAAATACCATAAACTACCATAAATACCATAAACTACCATAAACTACCATGAATACCATAAACTACTATAAACTACCATAAATACCATAAACTACCATAAACTACCATAAATACCATAAACTACTATAAACTACCATAAATACCATAAATACCATAAACTACCATAAACTACCATAAATACCATAAACTACCATAAACTACCATAAATACCATAAACTACCATAAACTACCATAAATACCATAAACTACTATAAACTACCATAAATACCATAAACTACCATAAATACCATAAACTACCATAAACTACCATAAATACCATAATCTACCATAAACTACCATAAATACCATAAACTGCAAGTATTCATGTTGTACAGGTATAAACATAACGGTTATAATCATCACTTCATTATTCACAAAAATGACATCCAATAAAAATCCGGAAATTTAACTATGTCCTTCTTATTTTCGTACTTTTTCAATTCAAATATGAATACAATGCATTCGTTTTCAATATTAATTATATTTTACTTTCCTTGTCTATAAACTAACCTACGCGCTTCATTTCGCAAGTGATTTAGACATACACATTCGTGTAATCGCCCTAATCCGATTTCAGAGAAACGTACAAACAGATTCACAATTTAAGATAGTGATATTAAATAATATTTGATCGCGTCAAGTAAGTCATCAGATATTAATGTCTCCTTATAGCGTTGTCTTTTATTATTCGTTCTTCTTTTCTTCGGCATTCTTTCCTTTTATATATTCTTTTCTTTATCTCTCTTCTGCCCATTTGTAAACATGGGTTTCTTCTATTCTTATTCATTTATAACCATATTTACGATTGTGAAAACATTTTTATCTTGGTTTTTGCCTATCTGACGAAGGCATATAGTATACCAAAATATTACATTTGGATGTTATCTGGCGTTGTGGTTTCAAATCAAATCGTAGAGATGCTTCCTGCGACTAGACTTACTGAAGAATCATTATACGACCAAGCAGCTGCCTGTGGGGCATTATATTTTATATATATATATATATATATATATATATATATATATATATATATATATATATATATATATATATATATATACAGAGAGAGAGAAAGAGAGAGATACATATCTATATATACATAAAAGTAAATATATATAGAGAGAAACATATAAATATATATATATAAATATATACATATATAGAGAGAGAGATCTAGATATGCATTTGTATATATACATAAAGTAATATAGATAGATATTTAGAGAGAAATATATATATATAAAGAAAGAGAAACATGTATTATATATATAAATAAAGATATATATATATATAGATAGATATATATATATAGAGAGAGAGAAACATATACAAATATGTATAAATATATATATAGAGAGAGAAACATACATGAATACGTATAAATATATATATATAGAGAGAGAGAGAGAGAGAAAGAAAGAGAAACATATAAATATATATAAAGATATATATAGTGAAAGAGAAACATATATATATGTGTGTGTGTGTGTATGTGTGTATGTGTGTGTGTGTGTGTGTGTGTGTGTGTAAAGACATACAGCATGATCCCGCTGACACACTGGCTCTTGTTAAGTCGCGAAAGTTAAGCGACATGGATCCTGGTCAGTACTATATGGGTGACCATTTGTGAATACCAGGCGCTATTTGTCACATCTAGCTATAGGCAAATAGCGTCGAAACCCCACAGTCCCTAGCGTCCCGACTATGACAAAACCCCTGAATGACAGACGCCAATAAGGTAGAAGTAAACTAGGGTAGGAGTTCCTCTTCCATGAGTGTTTAATAATAATGATTATGATGTTAAATGAGAGAGATATACTTTGATAGTTTTATATATAGAAAGATATATACATATAACGAAAGACATGGGGAAAGAGATAGGGAGAGATAGATACAGCAATGTATTGAGAGATGAGGAGACGAACCGAATAATAGATCGTGCTTGTTAGAATAAGTCTAAATTCTATAGATTTTTGACAATTAGATGACATTACTGACGACATTGATGTGCAAAATATCGGTGATGTCAAACTTCTAATTTAGTTCACGTGAATAAAACGAGGCGGAATGCGATTCATGTTTGCAACTGTTCTCTTTGTTCCTGTCTCAGGGGGACATCCTTTGTTAGAATACTTAAAAGATAATTCTACAGATCTCCGAAAGTTGCTTGAGAGAAAGTCTCTTTTATGTTTCTTTTTCCATAACAATGCCTATTAGCGGAAGATACATTTCGTCATGACTTTCTTGTCCTTTTTGCAAGTCTTTCTAGGATAAAACCCTCCCGTCTTACTATATACAATTTTTAAAAAATACTTCCTGTTTTTATAATTTTTTTTTTAATTTTCTACTCATTGTTGGGCTTAATTTTCCCAACACTTTTATCTTTTTCGATATTTTTTATTTCTTTGCTGCGTTTTTTTTTATTGTATCATTTATACAATTATTTCGGTCGTTTGTCTTTAATTTTTTTTCCTTTTGTTTCTTTCATTCTGTTTTAAATTAATGTATTCACTAGTTTGTTTTCTTTTGTGTTTGGTTTTATTTACTCGGCCATTTTATCTTCCTTTCCTTTACCTTTCTTCTGTTTTATTCCCATTTCTTTTTTTGAGATTTTAATTTAGTTCAATCTAGTTATCTCCCTTGATGCCTTATATTATACAGTCCTTGCTACAAAATTAGACTACATCCGATGGAGAGTCCCCAGGTTTACAGCTTGAAGTAGCGTACAGTCCCTACTTTGTTTACATTACAACCATATCCAGCCTGAAGCGGTATACTGATACCATTCAGTCTTCAATGTTCGAGGCGGTCTCTCTAGAACATTGTTGAAGCGGGATGTTGGACTGGAATATACCAATCGAGAATCCGTTCTCGACAATCAGTTTGGCAGAAACTGGGCTATTTCGGTGGCCTTTTATCTGTAAGGCTGATGCATTGGTTCGGGATCCACCGTCTCAGGCCTTGTCTACTCTCTTTATGGTGGAGTTAGTTTATTGTTAACTGCCTGAGGTGCCTCGACCGGAGAATGCCGACATGACTGCCTGGGCAATTTATTAGAAGATCTGGCTTGTTTCTTCCCTCCTTCCAGCTTTTTGCCATATCTTCCTGCGGTGGGGCGGAAGTAAATACTCAGTCTGAAATATTTTGGGTTAAATAGAATCTGTTCTGGATATGACACGAACTATGCATCCAGTTGTGAGGTTCTCATTTGGAAAGTTTAAGGGAGTGTGAGATTGCCTATGAGATACGATTACTTTAACCGCTATTTTGACTTTTTACTTCAGTAAGTTATTAGAAACCAAGATGACTCTTATTGGGGCTGGCACACGATTTCTTTATGAGATACATAGATATCAATGTGTTCATTTGAGATTTTACTTATCTCCTACAGCTTGAGTTAGTAAATTCAGAAGGGGGGGGATATTCCATTTCATCTCCTCAATTGATATATATATATATATATATATATATATATATATATATACATATATATATATATACATATATATATGTATACATATATATATGTATATATATATATATACATATATATATATATACATATATATATATATATATATATATATATATATATGTATATATATATATATACATATATATACAGGGTGGGCCAAAATAAGGGTCCTATCTTTAAATTTGAATAACTTGAATTTGAATAACTTCCACAAAATAAAAGTTAAACTCACCAAACTTTATGTGTGTGTAGACTGACCCTTCCGAGATTTTTTGAAATAAACAAAACAAATTTTAGCCGAAAAACACTTCTTAAAACTTACAAAAACTAAAGTATTGTTTTTTACACTGTTTTGAGTTTTTTAAGCAAAAATAATGTTTTCTAAATGAGGGTACGTTCCTTAGGGCTAATACGGCTCATGCTTGCTTCGGAAGGGGTCCTTTACTTATTCTAAAAAAAAAAATTTTTTAAATCAATAAATAAAAAAGTTATGAATTTTTAAAAATAGGACCCTTATTTTTGCCCACCCTGTATATATATGTATGTATATATATACATATATATATATATATATATATATATATATATATATATATATATATATATATAAACATATATATATATACATATATATATACATATATATATATATACATATATATATATATATATATATACATATATATATATATATATATACATATATATATATATATATATACATATATATATATATATATACATATATATATATATATACATACATATATATATATATACATATATATATATATATACATATATATATATATACATATATATATATATATATATATATATATATATATATATATATATATATATATATATATATATATATATATATATATATATAACTATGTTATAGTTTATTGTTCTTGTGGCCTTTGCTTGTTCCTGCAGGATTCCAGCACACAAGAATTCATCTAGTATTGTGAAGTATCCCGCTTAGTGATGTTACTTGAGGTAGAATCACTAATAGAAGGTGCCCTATTCATCGTATGAGCCAGTTTGTAACCATGCCGATGGTATCTTATTTGAGCTTCGAATGCTATAGTTTTAAAAAATATTTGAGCCGGGTTTACTTGAAGGGTGGAGTACCATTATGTCAGGGTGTCCTAACAAACCCTTGTAGAAAGAGACGGAAGACAGCCGAGGATTGTGTCTAGTAGACATTTAAAATCGTATCTCTTTTGACCCGGAGTGGTAATGCGTAATACGTCTGAAGTCTTACCTATAACTTAAATAGAATATGTCCTGGTATTACATGAAACTATATATAATCGTTGGGCTTCTCACAAACAAAGATCCGGTTGGTTTTACTTCCTATTTCTTGTTCTATTGTTCTGTTTTCTATAGAGTGGCCTATATCCTGTTTCGTTGTTGTGTCAATATAATGGGTGAACTTATTTTAACAACGATTGGCTAAGAGAACAAGAAAGAATCTAATTGGTTATCTAGCTAGCCGTGTATATAAAAACACCCGACAAAACTAACTCCATGCCGTTTAGCCTGAATATTTCGCCGGAGATGAAACGCGGGAGCCTCTGTGTAGCTGAATTGCCATACATATATTTTCATGACTGTTGAAGTAAATACTGAAATTGGATACATCAAAAATTATATCTTCTTATAACATTTTATATAGATACATGAAATAGTAATATATATATGTATATATATGTATGTATATATATATATATATATGAATATATATACATATGTATATATATGTATATATATGTGTGTATATATATGTATATATATCAATATAAATATACGTATATATAGGAATACGTAGAAAAACTCCACATCTGAAACAAGAATAGATTTAAGGCTACTAAAATGTATAATATATTTAATAGATATATACCTTTATTTACCTTATACATACACAGACATTACATAAGTAAATAGGTACCCTTATTATCATTAATAATGAAGACTGCTGTCAGAGGATCGTGATGGACTAAGGCAAGATAATATTGATTACTAGACCACCCGTGACCCGTTGGGTCAGTTTGTTATATTAGCTATGGAATTCATGTATGAGCGTGACACTTGTGGCATAAAGAAAATAGGTTTTTTTTACATAACAGAAGCATTTCTATGAAAGTATATTAAAATGAAAAAAGAATATAGATAGATTTCTATGAGTCGTTCTGTTTATTATAATTGTTTTTTTTTTAATTACAGTTACTGAATTATAAGTGGTTGGTTAGGGCGATTTGAGAAAGGAAGGGGATACAGCAGGCTTTCTCGCGTACGTAACGAAAACAGAGGGAGTAGGAGTGGTGAAATCTATGAGAGGGAAAGTGGGAGCTGGTTTCGTTCACCGTCCGCTAGTATGGCTGATATTAATTATGAGTGTTGTTTTTTTGTTTGTTTGTTTTTGTTTTTTAAAAAGGAGGAGTTTTTTTGAAACTGCGACAGACTTTACGAAGTCCTCCCGTTGAATGTTTTTAGCCGTGAAGAAAACAAATAAACTATTTGATGAAATTAAATGAAATTGTTTAAAAATTTCCAGAATGAAAAATTTCATGCGTTCGTTAATCATAATAGAGAATAACGGAATTGGAATAACAGATTGAAGACGATGCTATTTACGCATGCGCAACCGGATGTTGAAAACCGGAAAGCTGAAAGCTGATTGCAAACATACAAGAACAATAGACTTTTAGTATTATATAGATTTACCCTCGCTGATGAATTGATAGTGATATAAGATAGATATTGTTATATATGAAACACACAAAATCTCGTTTTTTTAAGGAAATAGCTTAAGACAAGACATTAAACCACTTGACGTAAGAAGCTACAGAAACAAAAATACTACTTAAAGGTAGAGAACTAGCCAACGATAAGTGTTAAATGGATGGATTCCGACACAGAAAGCAGAAATACTTCCCCCTTTGTCAGAAACATTGCTAATAGAATGTGAGGACTAAAATATAAAATAAGGGAAGCGAGAGTTTCGAAGCTGTCGTAAATTTAAGCCAAGTTCAACTTTTTACTCTCGCACCGTCAATGGAACATGGACCGACTGGGTGAAAGCAATTAGTATAAATATCGGTTGTCTAAACTTTTACGGGTGTTTTTTACAGCTCCGAGTGCTAGCCGTCTGCGAAGGATGCAGAAACTTAAAACCCGCATGGATTATTATTGTTGGGTGTCTATTTACTTCTTTTATTTCCGGTTGAAAATTATAATATGATTTTCCATGGGATGACACTTTAACACGTCATAATGTATCGGAGATTCATTATTACAGTAACTAACTGCTCATTCATACATGAATGTTTTGTTTCATTCAAAACTCATAAACGATTGTAATATTTTTTTCAAATTAATAATGTTAATCCAAACAACATGATATAAATGCAGGTGTACCCCAGGGATCGATCCTTAGACTTTTATTCTTCCTGATTTTCATAAACGACTTCCCTCATGAAATTTAGGGATATTTTGGGTATATTTTCTGACGACACCACGCCCTACTCTTGTCATGTAGGCAAAACGAACGTGCACATATCCGAGGCAATGGCCGAATCCTTAGAAAGTGACCTCCAGTCTGTAGTTGAATAGGGACATAAATGGATGTTCACATTTAATGCTGCTAAGATAAAGCTCTTTTCCTTCAACAACTACAAGAAACCTCATCAACCACCGATTGGCATAGCAAATAACACCCTCCCTGAGAGTCCAACGTTCAAACTCCTCAGCCTAACATTCGCAGGTAACATAAATACAAATACATAAATATAAATACATAGAAGACATTGCCAATGCTACTGCAAATAAAGTGGGATCCTTCTACCGTGCACGAAACTTCTCACACTTGATAGTACCTATATCTCTACAAAACCACCATCCGCCCATGCATGGAATATTGTTGTCACAACAGTGCTAGTGCATCCTCAACTAGTCTCTCCTTCTTAGACAAGGTTAAAAAAAGAGTCTCTAATCTAATAGGTCACTCACTATCCAACAAGCGCCAGCCTTTATCCCATCACCGCAATGTTGCATCCTTGTGCTTGTTTTATAAGTACTTTAATAGAACGTGCTCCGATGAACTTGCAGCTCTGGTACACCCTCGACGTAAGTACACTCGACCAACTTGACAATCAGCTAAATCCCATCAATTCACTGCGGAGGTCCCCAGATGCCGGGGAGCTTTCTACTCCATTAGCTCCTTTCCTCGTGCTGCCGCCTTGGGACTCCCTC
>OY744528.1:98571109-98628609 GCA_963556195.1 Sepiola atlantica | reverse complement strand
GACAACTGTGAAAAAATAGAGCTTATTTTACTGAAGTTATGGGCCTTATAAAGATGTTTTTATAGTTGAGTTTCTGTTTTAGTCGTTGGAAATTTTTAACATCTTATAATATTGTGTCTATTACCGATAGTTTTAATATCCTTAAAATGGCAGATTAATATGTTTCGTGGACGGCTTCAATACAATACAATAACATGTTGTGGAAATATGTTTTAGATGAGTTCAACGTCTAGGCACGAGCCCCGTGAGTCAGCCTGGTTGTTCCAACGCATCTCCCTGGCTATCGTTCGTGGCAACGCTATGTCAGTAACGGCGGCGTCACTTCCGTTCTAATCGTCATCTGTTAGCTCTCTCTTTCTTTCTCTGACAATTGTTTCAAGTAAAAAGAATAGCATTTAGTAAACCAAAATATAAAAATTTGAGAAAATCAACAGTATATTGATAGAACATTTATTGAAGTTTAGCAACCTAACAATTGACAAGAGACGTGAAAATTATTTATTGAAGTTTAGCAACCTAACAATTGACAAGAGACGTGATAATTTTTGTTTTCTAAAAAGAATTCACAGAGAGATAAAAAAAAAACGAAATGATTTTTTTAATGCAGAACTTCTCGAAACTTAATTAATCTATGCACAATTTACAAGGAAGATATTTAAACACATACAAAAGCAAGTCTTCATGTAAAACCAAATTACACATTGATTTACCCAGAGATCATTTTAGTGATCTCAGTTTGCTTGCGGATTGAGTAATGTCTCAACGAGAATCCATTTAAACTGTGTTTATTTGGAATTTATATTTTCTGTCTATCGCATTCTCTTATTTGCACCCAGCTCTTGTTTTATGCAATCGTTATCGCTCTCGCTTCTCACTCGTTTTTAATTTACAGTCAAAGATAGCTAACAAACGAAAACGTGATTTTGAAAGCACCCCTGTTGTATCAAAGAACGAAAGTTTATTAAGCCATGAACAAACATCACAAATCGAACCAATATTTTTAAGACCGCCTATCCATAGGAATTGTCATAGAAAATACAAAAACGTTTCTGAAATAATTTTCAAATATATTCATGTTCATATATTTTTGGTTGTTGGAAATATGTCCTAGAGTGCGTACATCCGGCTCGTTTCTCATGCTAGTATAACGTTCAACGGTCCTACCAACAAATTAGCCAACATACACAGTGACGTACACGCGCGTCACATATTAGTATAGATATGAACACGTAATGCATGGTGTTATACGGTGCATGAGGCGATACGATGCCAAAAATATCAGATATCTAACAAAAAACTCTATATTTAAAAGAAATGGTCGTGAAGGCTTAAATAACAACGTTTAAAAAAGTTAAAACCTCAACCGGAAGAGAATGCTTGCGAATGCGCTTTTTAAATGTCGCTAAAGATGAAAATAATGGAATATTTGCTTTAAGGCCTTGAAACTTGTCATTTTATTTACGATTTTTGTTTAGCGATTTTTCTATTCTTTCCTTTATTCTGTACTAGCGGGGCTACCCGGCGTTGCTCGGGGTCATAAAAACATATAATTGAAGAAAAATCGTGTGTGTAACATCTTTATATACAAACTTCTATTTCTCCCCCCCCCCCCTTTCTCTATAGCCGTCTCTTTATCTTTCTACCTTTCTCTTCCCTGGTCACCCCATTTCAGCGCTACTTTCTAATTTTGCCTTTTGCGAAAGCTGTTTCTTCCCCACCATTTCTCCTACGTTGGCCAGGGCAATAGTATATCATATTTCTATAAAAAGTAACACCTCTATCTGCGCCTTCTATATAAGAACTTATCTCCGCCCCGGTGTTCATACTATATACGTATCTATCATCACCCCGGTGCGCATACTATATACGTACCTATCGCCGCCCCAGTGCACATACTATATATGTACCTATCGCCGCCCCAGTGCAGATACTATTTAAGTACCTATCGCCGCCTCGGTGCGAATGCTAAATAGTACCTATCGCCGTCCCGGTGTGCATGCTACATAAGTACCTATCGCTGCCCTATTGCGAATAATTAATATGTACATATTGCCGCTTTGGTGCGAATGCTAAATACGTACCTATCGCCGCTTTGGTGCGAATGCTAAATACGTACCTATCGCCGGCCCGGTGCGAATGCTAAATACGTACCTATAGCCGCCCCGGTGCGAATGCGAAATACATACCTTTCGCCGTTCCGGTGCATGTGCTATATACGTACCTATCGCCGCCCCGGTGCACGTGCTATATACGTCCATATCGCCGCCCCGGTGCGCGTGCTATATATGTACTGACTGCCGCCGCAGAGCGCATGCTATGTACGTACTTATTGCTGCCCATGTGTACATGTTATATACGTAGCTATCGCCACCCCTAAATTCTGAATACGTACCTATATCCGCCCCGGTGTGGAAGCTAAATAGGTACTAATTGCTGCCCCGGTGCGAATGCTAAATACATACCTATCGCCGCCCCGGTGTGAATTCTAAATACGTACCTATCACCGCCCCGGTGTGAATTCTAAATACATACCTATCGCTGCCCCGGGTCGGAAGCTAAATACGTACATATCGCCACCCTGGTGCGAATGCTAAATACATACCTATCGCCGCCCCGGTGTGAATGCTAAATACATACCTATCGCCACCCTGGTGTGAATGCTAAATACGTACCTATCGCCGCCCCGGTGTGAATGCTAAATACATACCTATCGCCGCCCCGGTGTGAATGCTAAATACATACCTATCGCCGCCCCGGTGTGAATGCTAAATACGTACCTATCGCCGCTCCGGTGTGAATTTTAAGTACGTACCGTTCGCCGCCCCGTTGCGCGTGCTATATACGTACCTATCGCCGCCCCGGTGTGAATTTTAAATACGTACCTTTCGCCGCCCCGGTGCGCGTGCTATATACGTACCTATCAGCGCCCTGGTGCACGTGCTATATATGAACCGATCGCTGCCCCAGTGCACATGCTAAATACATGCATATCACCGCCCCGGTGCACATACTATATACATACTTATTGCCGCCGATGTGCACATGCTATATACGTACTTATCGCCACCGCTGAATGCTAAATAAGTACCTATCTCCGCCCAGGGGTGAATGCTAAATACGTACATATTGCCGCCCCGGTGTGCATACACCATATGTACCTATCACTGCCCCAGTGTGAATACTAAATATGTACATATCGCCGCCCCTGTGCGAATGCTGAATACGTACCTATCGCAACCCTAGGGCGAATGCTAAATACGTAACTATCGCCACCCCTATACACTACTATATACGTACCTATGCCACCCCAGGGCACATACTATATATAAACCTATCGCCGGCCTGGTGCGCATAATATATTCGTACCTATCGCGGCTCTGGTGTGCATACTACATACTTACCTATCTTTGCAAGGGTGCACATACTATATATGTACCTATCTCCAGCCCAGTTCGCACACGTAAGAACTCATATTAGTGCACCCCTGTCGTGTTTGAAAAACAAAATAGTGTTCATTCATGTATTGTCACTATCATAAATATAAATAATTTTAGTTAAAAACAGAAAAAAAGAAATGTTTTTGCCTCCCCCCACGAACATTTTTTCCATCCTCCCACATACTTAGAAATATTTTTAATTTAAAAGAAATAAAAAAGAAAAGAAAATTTTTTGACCCGCCCCCAAAATTTTATGTTCCCCCCATACATAGAAATATTTTTAGTTTAAAAAAAGAAAAAAAAAATTTTTTTAGCTCCCCCGCCCCGAAAATTTTTTTTTCATCCTGCCCCATACATATAAATATTGTCAATGAAAAAGATAAAAGAAAAGGAAAAAAATGTTGCCCCCCACCCCAATTTTTTTTTACACTCCCGGTGCGCATGCTATATTCGTACTTATGGCATCCCATGTGCACATGCTATATACGTTCCTATCGCCACCGCTGAATGCTAAATACGTACCTATAGTCTCCTCGGTGCGAATGCTAAATAGGTACCTATCGCCGCCCCGGTGCGAATGGTAAATACGTTTATATCGCCGCTAAAAATTTCCACGACCACCAATCTCTCCAGGCCCCCCAACTTTTTTTTACTCTCGCCCAACCCTGAGTAATATTTTTAGTTCCAAAAATAAAAAAAATATAAAAAAATTTGGCCCGACCCCTAAAAAGTTTTCCTGACCTCTAAACATTTCCCCGAGCCCCCAATCTCTTCAGAACGCCCCCAACTTTTTTATTATTCTCTCCCAATCCTAAGAAATATTGTTAGTTAAAAAAATAAAAAAACAAAAAAAATTTGGCTCGACCTATAAAAAGTTTGTCCTGACCCCTAAAAATTTCCCCGACCCCCCCAATCTCTCCAGCCGCCCCCCCACAGTTTTTTTACTCTCGCCCACCCTGAGTAATATTTTTGTTCAAAAAATAAAAAAATTTGGCCCGACCACTTAAAAGTTTGTCCTGACCCCTGAAAATTTCTCCGACCCCCCAATCTCTCCAGCCCCCATCAATTTCTTTTACTCTCCCAAACATGAGAAATATTTTGAGTTCAAAGAAAAAAAAAAAATTTGGCCTGACCCCTAAAATTTTCCCCGACCCCCTAATCTCTCCAGCCCCCCCCCCCCCTCCAACTTTTTTTCACTCTTCCCCTGAGGAATATTTTAAGTTCAAAAAAAGAAAAAAAAAATTTGGCCGGACCCCTAAAGAATTTGGCCTGACCCTTAAATTTTCCCCGACCCCCTAATCTCTCCAGCCCCCCCACCAACTTTTTTTTTCAGTGTCCCACAACCCTGAGAAATATTTTAAGTTAAAAAAAAATAAAATAAAAAATTTGGCCTGACCCCTGAAAAATTTGTTCTGACCCCTAAAATTTAATTGTGTTTTTAAACGTGAGTTAACGCACTTCCTTAGCTATCCTCTAACAAATAAATTTCATTAAAAAACATTAATTGGTTTATGAACTTGAGGTATTACGTAATTAAATTACAATATGACTCAGCAATTTCAAATTACTATAAAATATAATGAAAAATAAATGAAACCCCCCCCCCCCGATGAAATATTCCCCATGGACCCCTAAGGGCTGGGTTAATAGATTCGAGAATACTCTCATCATCTTACTCTGTGAATTTTACATAAGAATACACTTTTATATGTTATGTATATATTCTCTAACCTTGTTTTAAACACATTAATTGTGTTTTTAAACGTGAGTTAACGCACTTCCTTAGCTACCCTCTAAAAAATAAATTTCATTAAAAAACATTAATTGGTTTATGAACTTGAGGTATTACGTAATTAAATTACAATATGACTCAGCAATTTCAAATTACTATAAAATATAATTAAAAATAAATGAAAAGCCCCCTCCCCCCCGATGAAATATTCCCCATGGACCCCTAAGGGCTGGGTTAATAGATTCGAGAATACTCTCATCATCTTACTCTGTGAATTTTACATAAGAATACACTTTTATATGGTATGTATATATTCTCTAACCTTGTTTTAAACACCTTAATTTTGTTTTTAAACGTGAGTTAACGCACTTCCTTAGCTACCCTCTAAAAAATAAATTTCATTAAAAAACATTAATTGGTTTATGAACTTGAGGTATTACGTAATTAAATTACAATATGACTCAGCAATTTCAAATTACTATAAAATATAATGAAAAATAAATGAAAAGCCCCCCCCCCCCGATGAAATATTCCCCATGGACCCCTAAGGGCTGGGTTAATAGATTCGAGAATACTCTCATCATCTTACTCTGTGAATTTTACATAAGAATACACTTTTATATGTTATGTATATATTCTCTAACCTTGTTTTAAACACCTTAATTGTGTGTTTTAAACGTGAGTTAACGCACTTCCTTAGCTACCCTCTAAAAAATAAATTTCATTAAAAAACATTAATTGGTTCATGAACTTGAGGTATTACGTAATTAAATTACAATATGACTCAGCAATTTCAAATTACTATAAAATATAATGAAAAATAAATGAAAATTCCCCCCCCCCTCGATGAAATATTCCCCATGGACCCCTAAGGGCTGGGTTAATAGATTCGAGAATACTCTCATCATCTTACTCTGTGAATTTTACATAAGAATACACTTTTATATGTTATGTATATATTCTCTAACCTTGTTTTAAACACCTTAATTGTGTGTTTTAAACGTGAGTTAACGCACTTCCTTAGCTACCCTCTAAAAATAAATTTCATTAAAAAACATTAATTGGTTTATGAACTTGAGGTATTACGTAATTAAATTACAATATGACTCAGCAATTTCAAATTACTATAAAATATAATGAAAAATAAATGAAAATTCCCCCCCCCCCTCGATGAAATATTCCCCATGGACCCCTAAGGGCTGGGTTAATAGATTCGAGAATACTCTCATCATCTTACTCTGTGAATTTTACATAAGAATACACTTTTATATGTTATGTATATATTCTCTAACCTTGTTTTAAACACCTTAATTGTGTGTTTTAAACGTGAGTTAACGCACTTCCTTAGCTACCCTCTAAAAAATAAATTTCATTAAAAAACATTAATTGGTTCATGAACTTGAGGTATTACGTAATTAAATTACAATATGACTCAGCAATTTCAAATTACTATAAAATATAATGAAAAATAAATGAAAATTCCCCCCCCCCTCGATGAAATATTCCCCATGGACCCCTAAGGGCTGGGTTAATAGATTCGAGAATACTCTCATCATCTTACTCTGTGAATTTTACATAAGAATACACTTTTATATGTTATGTATATATTCTCTAACCTTGTTTTAAACACCTTAATTGTGTGTTTTAAACGTGAGTTAACGCACTTCCTTAGCTACCCTCTAAAAATAAATTTCATTAAAAAACATTAATTGGTTTATGAACTTGAGGTATTACGTAATTAAATTACAATATGACTCAGCAATTTCAAATTACTATAAAATATAACGAAAAATAAATGAAAATTCCCCCCCCCCTCGATTAAATATTCCCCATGGACCCCTAAGGGCTGGGTTAATAGATTCGAGAATACTCTCATCATCTTACTCTGTGAATTTTACATAAGAATACACTTTTATATGTTATGTATATATTCTCTAGCCTTGTTTTAAACACCTTAATTGTGTGTTTTAAACGTGAGTTAACGCACTTCCTTAGCTACCCTCTAAAAATAAATTTCATTAAAAAACATTAATTGGTTTATGAACTTGAGGTATTACGTAATTAAATTACAATATGACTCAGCAATTTCAAATTACTATAAAATATAATGAAAAATAAATGAAAATTCCCCCCCCCCCCTCGATGAAATATTCCCCATGGACCCCTAAGGGCTGGGTTAATAGATTCGAGGCTTAAATAACAACGTTTAAAAAAGTTAAAACCTCAACCGGAAGAGAATGCTTGCGAATGCGCTTTTTAAATGTCGCTAAAGATGAAAATAATGGAATATTTGCTTTAAGGCCTTGAAACTTGTCATTTTATTTACGATTTTTGTTTAGCGATTTTTCTATTCTTTCCTTTATTCTGTATTATCTCTATCTGCATATCTCTGAAAAAAAAAGGATTACATAAAACTCTACGAAATAAGTTTCTAAAAAAGTCTGTCGTCGCAAATGATAGCGTTCAAATTACACGCAAGACGACGTTCTGGTAGACGGATAAATAGATAGATACACACATATTTACATAAATAGTTGCAGATAGATAATCAGACGTACAGGTAGATACGTAGTAGAAACGTAGTACATACATATATGTATACATGCATATATGCGTTAACAGACAGATACTGTTCAGTAGATAGATATTGAATAAATTGTGATACACACATCTAGTGAAATGCGAGCTATCAGACACATACATTCATGATATGTACACAAATGGAGTCGAGTAGACCATTAGACCGACATGCTGTATACTTAGATGCACATAAATGCATACATTGTAACTGATATAAATACGGACAAATGTGTAGCTCATCCGACTGACACACGCACATCCGCACGAGCGTCGAACACTGTAGACGTGTCAGTGCACCTTAATGTCAATTACTGTCGGTGTCGATTTTTTCGCGGCTGCGTGGTCCTGGGCGTTTGTCTCGTGATTCTAGACTGAATGTAAGACCGGCGTTCGAGCCCATGCTATCGCCTGCAACCGCCACTCCTGCACTGATGAGTATTAGAAACCCGAAACGATATCGTCTGTAGGTGAAAAACACTTTAATATCTGAATAAATATTCACCGAATATATATATATATATATATATATATATATATATATATATATATATATATATATACGAGCCTATTTCAAACTAGTCTAGAGATAATGCAGTACGCGACGGCGGAGATAAATACCATTCTATAAGAAGACTTCCAGAGGTGTTTCTGGCAGTGGATGGGCCTACTTTGAAAAGGACTAGAGTCCCAACCTCGTCAGGTATTTGAAATATTTGTATGGCCTAAGTTCGGATACTCTTTAGACAAGCTTTATATATATATTTATATATATATATATATATATATATATATATATATATATATATATATATATATATATATATATATATATATATATACGTTATGAGGTTTAAAACTAGGTTTGAATCGTGATTGGAAACACATCCGAGGAGACCTATTTATGGTCGAAATAACTTATAATGTGTACAATCCGAATGTATATTTAGTCTTTTTAAACCTCATAACATATTCATGCTCTGTTTGAACGAACATAGAGCTCTCTGATTCGGAATCCTATCGAAAATAATCGAACCTGAAAACTATATATATATATATAAATATATATATATATATATATATATATATATATATATATATATATATATAAGTGGCCAAAATCCAGGTGTATGTCATTAACTGAAGATGTGCGATCTTGTCCTCACGTTTGTTTCTTGGTGATGTGTGCGTCATGTCGCTGTCTTCTTTCGTCTCTGCGATCATCTATTTTCATATGTAAAACGTATATCTGTATCACATGTTCATATCAGTAGCACGTAAATATGTACATTACACCACATCTTTTTTATTGTGTATTTTTTAACATTGTGTCCCATGTAAGTATATGTTTATTGGTTGTTATGTAACTAGCTGTTTTGTCTCCATTATTGCCTGTGTTCATAGATTTAACGTATATCTATATTACCTGTGGGTATATTATTTGTGGAGCATATTTAGATTAAAATTCAGATTGTCGTGGGTGAAAATGCTCATAGACTATATATATTTATTAATTATTTTTTTATAATTGTTACCTACGTATAAAAGGGATTCCATGGACACACGTGTTTCTGGCTGTCAGCCGTCATCAGCATGGCTAACCTGAACAAGGAGCAAACATACGAAATTACTGTATGCAGTCTGGCGTTTTGCCACCACCCTACACACACCTTGTCAAATATGTACGATTTTTATCGCCATATATATATATATATATATATATATATATATATTTTTCTTCCCCTCTTAAGTGACCTCAATTAAAGCAATACCACATTGTGTTTTTCCGGTTGTTGTAATTCTTATTCCAGGTACATAATTTCCCTGATGATCTGCCAAGCAAGGACCTGCTTGGTAGTGAAATACGTGTAGGTAAAAAAACTCATTAATTTGAAAAATGATGAATAAATAATCTTTGAATGAAAAGTCTTTTGTGGTGTTGATTAGGCTCCTGAACGGAATGCTTTGGTAAGCCTTCAAAAAATTCACATATAAATGCTCTGTACCCTGTAAACGAGTATCATCGAGCTTGTTTTTATTGGCCTAATCCCGGTCTTCACTGAATAATCTTTTTTCTAAGTGAAAAATCCTAATTCATGATATATATATATATATATATATATATATATATATATATATATAATATATAATATATATATATATAATATTAATATATATATAATATTTATACATATATATCTTATTTATATATATATGATATTTATATATGTATATATATAATATTTATATATATATATATATATATATATATATATATATATATATATATAATATTAATATATATATATAATATTTATACATATATATCTTATTTATATATATGATATTTATATATGTATATATATAATATTTATATAAATATAATATTTATATATATATACATATAATATATATATATATATAATATTTATATATACATAATATATATATATAATATTTATATATATGTATATATATATAAATAAAATCAAATATAAACTAAAAGTGAACTTTTAGTAGATAGAACCTATAGTGAAATGGTTAAAGCTCAATATACGAGATAGAGCAATTATAAAGATAGGAGAAATAAGAGTGATTAACATGTACGAATGTCCAGATTTATTTTGAAATAAATCTGGACATTCGTACATGTTTATGTATATATATATATACAATATATATGTATATATATAATATTTATATATATATAATATTTCTGTATATATATATATATATATATATATATATTATTTATATACATATATATAATATTTATATATACATATATATCACTATTTCATGTATCCACGTAAAATTTTATAAGGAGATATAATTTTTTATATATCAATTTTCAGTATTTACTTCAACAGTGCTCGATATGTAAGTAGAGCTACGTAGTACGCTATGAAAATATATTTATGGTAATTAAGCTACACAGAGGCTCCTGCGTTTCATCCCCGGGGAGAATCTTCATCTTTTAGCCTGAAGATTCTCCCCGGGTATGGAACGCGGTGGCCTCTGTGTAGCTTAATTGCCATAAATATATTTTCATAGCTTACTATGTATATATATATATATATATATATATAATAAAAAATAAGGCAGACGCCTTAAAATCAAAACAGATTTGTAATAAAAATAATATTCTCTTTTTCTTACTTGTAATTTTGACTTTTTTTTCTTTTTACTAATCATTTCGCCAGATATCTCTGGCTTCCTCAGTGTATCCTAACAATATTGGTGGTGTAGATAGTAGTCTGTCAGGATGTAAAATGGACATAGGTTTTAACGGGTTTTGGTATTTTTAATATTATGTACGCGCGAGAGGAACCTTTCTAATTGAATATTCATTCCGCGTGCATGTGCGTACATCATATTTTAAAAAAAAATGAAAACCCATTAATTCTTTACTGAACATATCACAAATAGGTGAAGAATCTCAACTTTGTAGAAGCTTATAATAAAGTATGAAACTAAAAGTAGGATGTATACTTTTAGAAATTCAAACCTATCGTGAAATGTTATTCTTACCTGTTTTATTTCTCTTTTTTTCATTTTATCTATATAATTGCTCTATCCCGTATATTGAACTTTAATCATTTAACGATAGGTGCAAATTTCTAATAATAAACATTCTACTTTTAATTTCATACCTTACATATATATAGATTTATATATATATATATATATATATATATATATATATATATGTCAGGTTCATATCATATTCTAATAACGATGTTTTTTATTTTATTATTTTTATTTTTTCACATTTCTAAAAAACACAACATTTCTGTGAGATATATTTTTTACGGTCTGTTTCATTTGTTTTATGCCAAACAACATTTTTTATGTTAATATCGTCTCTGTAACATTATAAAATCATCAGAAAAAAATTACAAAGATAAACATTTCTTTGATTAAAGTGTTTTGAAAAAACCTACACTATACAGTGGTTCATGTTTGGGTGATATATATATATATATATATATATATATATATATATATATATATATATATATATATATATATATATATACATAGAGAAGCAAGTAATTAAGTACATAAAGAAAACGGTTATTTAGATAGTAAGACGGATAGATATATTTAAAATGTCGGGCGATAGATAGATAGATAGATAGATAGATAGATAGATAGATAGATAGATAGATAGATAGATAGATATGTTTTATTTGGCTTTTGGTGCCATTTGAAAAGTGTTTGCTGTGCGACCGGATGTACCCTCTGGAATCGTCACGGAAATGGCGGCTTTGTTCAACGCAGGTGTTGACGGATCACCAGTTCGTCATTCGCTTGTTATTCCTTACAATCTTCTCTAACAAGACATCTTCATGCGCAAGCAAAATACGCCGAGTGGAATTCTTATTTCCTCTTTCCAATTATTTATTTGGTTAGACTCTTAAAGTAAAAGAAATAGGGGCTCCTCCTGTGCATTATTAAAAAAAGTTGCGGATGATTATTTTCACTCTGTCATATGTCAGAAATAACTGCGCGTTTCTTTATTACAAATCTTTACAAAATTGCTTAAAGGCCGCCAAAACCTTCACTTTATTTTTAGTCAATGTCTTATTCATAAAGTGAACCGGTTGCTATAAAAAAAGTTATCTTTTAAAATGTGTACCTCTAATTTAAATAAAAATCTGAATCGCAAGCAAATCAAATGTTAACTAAACTAGTGAAAAACTCAATGTTTACGGTTGAAAGATAGAAAGTAGCGTCATGGCGTCTTCAGTGATTGAGGAATTTAACATTTCAAGCGGTGTAAATATAAGTGTAAATTCAAGTTTTACAAAAAAATAAAATATTCATAAGAAAGAAATAATTTTTCGACTGTACTAAAGCCGAAAAAATCTCAGCTTAAAAAGAAGTTAAAATGGACCTTTTCTTATTAATCAATCAAATATAAAGAGAAATAATTCTCATTAACTAGTGTGGCATTCACTTTTTTCGAGTTGAGCCGGCTTTCTCCGACTGAGGAAGTTTAATATTAAATTCACAATCGGAGCCAAGTCGAATGTGTATCCCAGTCAAGGGAGATAACAACGTAGTTTCTGTAATTATTTTGCAGGAATGTGTCGCCGTCCTCCCACATACAGCGCCTGGTATTCCCAAATGGTCACCCAGGCTTAACGTCGTTTAACTTCGGTGATCTAGCAAAAACCGGTGTATCAACGTGATCATGCCATATATATCTATCTAATTATCAAGTGACTAATGTCAAGAACACTTTGTGTCCCAATATGTTGATCGCTATTTTTAAACTCCTCTTTGTCGATCACTCTCCTCTCCCAAGTGACTCTTTTTTATAACCTGATGGCGCCATTAATCATCTTCTGTTTTCTTTATTTCATTGTTTATCAAATGGTGAACTAATATATTTTTTTAATTTCCCTATTGTTTATCCGGCCCATTTTTGTAATCTTCCAATTTCCAATTTACCTTTGTTGGAATAAATAAATAATAACTCATCAAAATATCAAGCAGTAAAATATTTGAATTTATTATTTATTGTACTTTACATTTTACTCTAAACTCATAATAAGATTTTAAAACATGATTCTCTTCCCCTGGCTCAGTCCAAAGTTAAGACCGTTACACGATTGACGATAACAATTTTTAAAATAATCAATATACAATAAAAGTCGCTAATAATGAAATACAAATACGTAAGAAAAGCTTCAATCTTAATAATAAACTACCCAGCATTACGAGTATATTATATAAAATCACATAAGTAATACATAAAAAATGTAATTGACATTAAATATCTGAATAATTATCACCTCTACTATCATACGCTGATACACGAAAGATTCTTTGAAATTTAATCAATTTTTCCTTTAATTTTTATTTTCCATCTTGTTATTACATTTTTTTACTTTGTAAAGTTCATTGATGATATAAAGTTTACATATATGATTTCTCTGAGAAAACCTTTCTACGAAGATGTTAAATTTACATACTCAAATATATATATATACAGGGTGGGCCAAAATAAGGGTCCTATCTTTAAATTTGAATAACTTGAATTTGAATAACTTCCACAAAATAAAAGTTAAACTCACCAAACTTTATGTGTGTGTAGACTGACCCTTCCGAGATTTTTTGAAATAAACAAAACAAATTTTAGCCGAAAAACACTTCTTAAAACTTACAAAAACTAAAGTATTGTTTTTTACACTGTTTTGAGTTTTTTAAGCAAAAATAATGTTTTCTAAATGAGGGTACGTTCCTTAGGGCTAATACGGCTCATGCTTGCTTCGGAAGGGGTCCTTTATTTATTCTAAAAAAAAAAAAAAATCAATAAATAAAAAAGTTATGAATTTTTTAAAATAGGACCCTTATTTTTGCCCACCCTGTATATATATATATATATATAAAGAGAGAGAGAGAGAGAGACAGACAGACAGAGAGAGAGACAGAGAGAGAGAGAGAGAAAGAATGGTAGTTTGCTTGAAGTATTGCTGGGAATTGTAATAAAAGTTTTAAGAAAGTTGAAGGCAATTCAGAGAGCCAGATTGATGAGAAGCAAGAATGAATGAAACTAAACAATTGAAGGTGAGATCTTACAATTATCTATTGATTTATTCTTTCAGTCTTACATAATAAACAAGTATGCTATTAACTGTGTATAGTGTCTGGATGATCGGAAATCATATGATATTTCGGGAGTCTACTCCCATTGTCAAATATAAACACAAAAGAAAAATTAGACTGTCAGAAATCCAGAAAAATTGATGCCGGAAAGTAGAAATGACAACAGGATCAGGTTCGCAGATGGAGATGGGAAGTGCTGCAGCAAATGATAAACCAATAAATTTTAATATTCTATCCTACACATAGATATGGGATTCAAGGATAAGTGTGTAATATCAAATCAATTAACTGGGTATTATATAGTCAGCAATTAATTGTTTGTTCGTAATAATTTTATTTTATTTATTAATTTTTATTAATAATATTTTTATTGAACTTTTTATTATCGTATATTCAAATAAGATATTTGTGTGTATTTTTCTTAAATTTAGTTATAGAAGTAATAAATTCTGTTACTAAATAAAAGACATGTATAGCCTATATCTAATTCACTCGAAGTGGATGAAACTAATTCAAAAGTTCACATTTCAATCGTAAAACAATGAAAGGTACAGGGGAATTAACGAATTATGTTACTAATTAGAAGACATGTATAGCCTATATCCAATTCCATCGAAGTGGATGAAACTAATTCAAAAATGAAAATTTCAATCGTAAAACAATGAAAGGTGCAGGGGAATTAATGAATTCTGTTACTAATTAGAAGGCATGTATAGCCTATGTCCAATTCCATCGAAGTGGATGAAACTAATTCAAAAATTAAAATTTAAATCGTAAAACAATGAAAGGTGCAGGGGAATTAATGAATTCTGTTACTAATTAAAAGACATGTATAGCCTATATCTAATTCCATCGAAGTGGATGAAACTAATTCAAAAATAAAAATTTAAATCGTAAAAAATGAAAGGTGCAGGGAAATTAATGAATTCTGTTACTAATTAGAAAACATGTATAGCCTATATCTAATTCCATCGAAGTGGATGAAACTAATTCAAAAATAAAAATTTCAATTGTAAAACAATGAAAGGTGCAGGGGAATTAATGATGTTTTTACTAATTAGAAGACATGTATAGCCTATATCCAATTCCATCGAAGTGGATGAAACTAATTCAAAAATTAAAATTTCAATCGTAAAACAATGAACGGTTCAGGGGAAATAACCCTGAGATTCATTTCAAATCTTAAAGTATCAGATTTCAAATCTTTAATTTCATATTTTAAATCAAAAATAAATTTAATATCATGTCAGACTTGAAACAGACGCGTGAAAATGAATTCTATGGATTCAGTCGCCCAAAATCCATACATTTAGGTACCCAACCGAGCACACACTTAAAAGGCAAATTGAGTATAGGTAGAAGTAATATATATATATATATATATATATATATATATATATATATATATGTTAATTTTAGTATTATTTTTTAATATTCTTAAATCGTTTTTATATATAGATGGAGGGGTGTTAATTAATAAATCAAGTAATAAATGGAATGGGAGAATTAGTGAAATGGGACAATAAGAGTAAAATAAAATAGAGGTTTCCTCACCGTTAGAGGTTGGTTACTACTCATGTAACAAAGGATATGCTGAGATAGACTAGATATTAAATTGACTAATGGCTTAAATATTTAGATGGGAGGAGGCTGATTGATTACTTAATTAACACAGGGAATAGGGGCTATGAATGACTCTGCGTGTGTGCAGTTTAATCTTTGTTTTCAATCAAGTCTTTTCTAGCGCAACATTTTGGTATGTTATAAAAATAGAAATTAATCAACTGACGTTGAAGAATAACGAAATTGCTAAAACGGATGCTGAACAGAATATCTAATGTTAGCTTCCATTTTTCACTGCAATTTCGTTTGAAATTGCAACAATCAAAGTTTTTGGGGGGTTACTATTAAAAGATAAATGTGTTTTTATGGAAATCGCTGCAGATAAGGAATGAGTCAACTCGATGTAAGGAGCTAAAAAGAATACAATCAAAGTCGCATAAATTGTGGTAGTGATTATGACTCAACGGTTGAGAGGTACGTCTTACATGTGTCGAATATCCTCCTCATGCAAAGATAAGAATAGTTACAAAGCCAACAACAACATTTATACAACTATAACTAAATTTAAGAAAAAATACACACAAATATCTTATTTGAATATACGATAATAAAAAGTTTAATAAAAATATTGTTAATAAATAATAATAAATAAAATAAAATTATTACGAACAAACAATTAATTGCTGACTATATAATACCCAGTTAATTGATTTGATATTACACACTTATCCTTGAATCCCATATCTATGTGTAGGATAGAATATTAAAATTTATTGGTTTATCATTTGCTGCAGCACTTCCCATCTCCATCTGCGAACCTGATCCTGTTGTCATTTCTACTTTCCGGCATCAATTTTTCTGGATTTCTAACAGTCTAATTTTTCTTTTGTGTTTATATTTGACAAGGGGAGTAGACTCCCGAAATATCATATAATTTCCGATCATCCAGACACTATACACAGTTAATAGCATACTTGTTTATTATGTAAGACTGAAAGAATAAATCAATAGATAATTGTAAGATCTCACCTTAGAAATAGGCTATACATGTCTTCTAATTAGTAACAGAATTCATTAATTCCCCTGCACCTTTCATTTTTTACGATTGAAATTTTAATTTTTGAATTAGTTTCATCTACTTCGATAGAATTAGAAATAGGCTGTACGTGTCTTTTAATTAGTAACAGAATTCATTAATTCCCCTGCACCTTTCATTGTTTTACGATTAAAATTTTAATTTTTGAATTAGTTTCATCCACTTCGATAGAATTAGAAATAGGCTATACATGTCTTCTAATTAGTAACAGAATTCATTAATTTCCCTACACCTTTCATTTTTTACGATTTAAATTTTAATTTTGAATTAGTTTCATCCATTTCGATGGAATTAGAAATAGGCTATACATGTCTTTTAATTAGTAACAGAATTCATTAATTCCCCTGCACCTTTCATTTTTTACGATTTAAATTTTAATTTTGAATTAGTTTCATCCACTTCGATGGAATTAGAAATAGGCTATACATGTCTTCTAATTAGTAACAGAATTCATTAATTCCCCTGCACCTTTCATTGTTTTACGATTGAAATTTTAATTTTTGAATTAGTTTCATCCACTTCGATCGAATTAGAAATAGGCTATACATGTCTTCTAATTAGTAACAGAATTCATTAATTCCCCTGCACCTTTCATTTTTTACGATTTAAATTTTAATTTTTGAATGAGTTTCATCCACTTCGATGGAATTAGAAATAGGCTATACATGTCTTCTAATTAGTAACAGAATTCATTAATTCCCCTGCACCTTTCATTGTTTTACGATTGAAATTTTAATTTTTGAATTAGTTTCATCCACTTCGATCGAATTAGAAATAGGCTATACATGTCTTTTAATTAGTAACAGAATTCATTAATTTCCCTGCACCTTTCATTTTTTACGATTGAAATTTTAATTTTGAATTAGTTTCATCCACTTCGATAGAATTAGAAATAGGCTATACATGTCTTCTAATTAGTAACAGAATTCATTAATTTCCCTGCACCTTTCATTTTTTACGATTTAAATTTTAATTTTTGAATTAGTTTCATCCACTTCGATGGAATTAGAAATAGGCTATACATGTCTTTAAATTAGTAACAGAATTCATTAATTTCCCTGCACCTTTCATTGTTTTACGATTGAAATTTTAATTTTTGAATTAGTTTCATCCACTTCGATGGAATTAGAAATAGGCTATACATGTCTTTTAATTAGTAACAGAATTCATTAATTCCCCTGCACCTTTCATTGTTTTACGATTAAAATTTTAATTTTTGAATTAGTTTCATCAACTTCGATGGAATTAGAAATAGGCTATACATGTCTTTTAATTAGTAACAGAATTCATTAATTCCCCTGCACCTTTCATTTTTTACGATTAAAATTTTAATTTTTGAATTAGTTTCATCAACTTCGATGGAATTAGAAATAGGCTATACATGTCTTTTAATTTGTAACAGAATTCATTAATTCCCCTGCACCTTTCATTTTTTACGATTGAAATTTTAATTTTTGAATTAGTTTCATCCACTTCGATGGAATTAGAAATAGGCTATACATGTCTTTTAATTAGTAACAGAATTCATTAATTTCCCTGCACCTTTCATTTTTTACGATTAAAATTTTAATTTTTGAATTAGTTTCATCAACTTCGATGGAATTAGAAATAGGCTATACATGTCTTTTAATTAGTAACAGAATTCATTAATTCCCCTGCACCTTTCATTTTTTACGATTAAAATTTTAATTTTTGAATTAGTTTCATCAACTTCGATGGAATTAGAAATAGGCTATACATGTCTTTTAATTAGTAACAGAATTCATTAATTCCCCTGCACCTTTCATTTTTTACGATTGAAATTTTAATTTTTGAATTAGTTTCATCCACTTCGATGGAATTAGAAATAGGCTATACATGTCTTTTAATTAGTAACAGAATTCATTAATTCCCCTGCACCTTTCATTTTTTACGATTTAAATTTTTATTTCTGAATTAGTTTCATCCACTTCGATGGAATTAGAAATAGGCTATACATGTCTTTTAATTAGTAACAGAATTCATTAATTCCCCTGCACCTTTCATTTTTTACGATTTAAATTTTTATTTTTGAATTAGTTTCATCCACTTCGATGGAATTAGAAATAGGCTATACATGTCTTTTAATTAGTAACAGAATTCATTAATTCCCCTGCACCTTTCATTTTTTACGATTTAAATTTTTATTTCTGAATTAGTTTCATCCACTTCGATGGAATTAGAAATAGGCTATACATGTCTTTTAATTAGTAACAGAATTCATTAATTTCCCTGCACCTTTCATTGTTTTACGATTTAAATTTTAATTTTTGAATTAGTTTCATCTACTTCGATGGAATTAGAAATAGGCTATACATGTCTTTTAATTAGTAACAGAATTCATTAATTCCCCTGCACCTTTCATTTTTTACGATTTAAATTTTTATTTTTGAATTAGTTTCATCCACTTCGATGGAATTAGAAATAGGCTATACATGTCTTTTAATTAGTAACAGAATTCATTAATTCCCCTGCACCTTTCTATTTTTTACGATTTAAATTTTAATTTTTGAATTAGTTTCATCCACTTCGATGGAATTAGAAATAGGCTATACATGTCTTTTAATTAGTAACAGAATTCATTAATTCCCCTGCACTTTTCATTTTTTACGATTTAAATTTTTATTTCTGAATTAGTTTCATCCACTTCGATGGAATTAGATATAGGCTATACATGTCTTCTAATTAGTAAAAACATCATTAATTCCCCTGCACCTTTTCACATTTTTCCTCTATAAAACAATCAAATCAAACACATGAATAAGTATTTGAAGATATAAAGAACTTGAAACCTAAATTTATTTTCCAAAACGATCGGATTCTGCATTAAATAACTCGTAAAGGGTTAATATGCCGTGAACAACAACTAAACCAAACACCATGAATAAATATGTAAAGATATAAAGAACTTGAAGCAGCAAAACCTTTATCAAAATGACATAATTCGGCATTAAATGACCCATAAAGGGTCAATATGCCGTAAAACAGACAACTAAACGGAACTAAACCAACTCATCTTCATTCCTTACATCACATTACATCCTTATGTTGCTCTTCTCACATTCCACACCACATATTCCTTTTTCTCTCAAAGATCGATCATCATAATTAATAACCCTGCGGTTCTCTTGTGTCAATTATACTGAAGCTAACTCATCACTTTATTGGTTTATAGTCTATATCGTAAGCGCAGACAGTTCTGTCGCACTAAGGTAAATATTATTTACTCCTCTCCAGGAGTTAGGCACAAGGCCAGTTTTATCCTACTCCCACAAGTAAGATGTGACCCAAGGTCGGGTCGGAAAGTGGGAGTTGATAGCCAGCGCCCGAGAGGTGAGCACTCTGACCATTAAAAATTGCCTGGGCAGCCCCGTCGGCATTCCCCGGTAGAGGCGCCTCAGGCAGTAAGCAATAAACTTACTCCTCCTCAAAGAGGGGAGGCGAAGCCTGGGAGGGTGGACCTCCTAGAACTGCACAGGACAGACCCGTAGACCGGCGTAAATCAAGCCTCGAAGGCCAAGACAATACCAGTCTATGGGGTGTAGTATCCATCGGAACAGATACTACACTTTGATCTTAGCCAAAAAGGTAAATAAATTATACTGTTAACATGTCAATTAAGTATAGAGAGTAAGACTTCATATTATTGGAGTGTGGCCTTAGTAAGTATTCAACTAATGAAAAAGTATTTAATAAAAGAAGCAAGGTGTATGACACCTATCTAAAAATAGTAGGACACTAAGGTAAATGTAGTAGGAAGTAAAGTATTAAATAATAACTAAAGCACTAAATAATTAAATAACTAAGAGTAAATAATTAAATAATAACTAAGGCACTAAATAATTAAATAACTAAAAGTAAATAATTAAATAATAACTAAGGCACTAAATAATTAAATAACTAAGAGTAAATAATTAAATAATAACTAAGGCACTAAATAATTAAATAACTAAAAGTAAATAATTAAATAATAACTAAGGCATTAAATAATTAAATAACTAAGAGTAAATAATTAAATAATAAATAAGGTACTAAATAATTAAATAACTAAAAGTAAATAATTAAATAATAACTAAGGCACTAAATAATTAAATAACTAAGAGTAAATAATTAAATAATAACTAAGGCACTAAATAATTAAATAACTAAAAGTAAATAATTAAATAATAAATAAGGTACTAAATAATTAAATAACTAAGAGTAAATAATTAAATAATAAATAAGGTACTAAATAATTAAATAACTAAGAGTAAATAATTAAATAATAACTAAGGCACTAAATAATTAAATAACTAAAAGTAAATAATTAAATAATAACTAAAGCACTAAATAATTAAATAACTAAGAGTAAATAATTAAATAATAACTAAGGCACTAAATAATTAAATAACTAAAAGTAAATAATTAAATAATAACTAAGGCATTAAATAATTAAATAACTAAGAGTAAATAATTAAATAATAAATAAGGTACTAAATAATTAAATAACTAAGAGTAAATAATTAAATAATAACAAAGGCACTAAATAATTAAATAACTAAAAGAAAATAATTAAATAATAACTAAGGCACTAAATAATTAAATAACTAAAAGAAAATAATTTAATAATGACTAAGGCACTAAATAATTAAATAACTAAAAGAAAATAATTTAATAATAACTAAGGCACTAAATAATTAAATAACTAAAAGAAAATAATTAAATAATAACAAAGGCACTAAATAATTAAATAACTAAAAGAAAATAATTGAATAATAAATAAGGCACTAAATGTAGTTGGCACTAAGGTAAATAAATCATACTGTAAACATGTCCATTTTTAGTGTGTGGCTATTGTAAAGATTCAAATAATGAAAAAGTATTTAATAAAATAAGCAATGTCTACAACACTGTTCCAAAACTATTAGGTATGTTATCACTTAAATTACTGTTAGCAGCGATTTATGTTACACGACGAACATATGTAAAACTTTCTAGAAGGCCAAGTGTACGTTGGTATCACTCAACAATGCTTGTGTCATCCGATTCTGCAATCTATTTAAATTATACAGTTAGAATTTCATATAACTCCTATCCCGTATATAACATTAACCGCTAGGATACTGTTCAGAGACGTGTAACGAAGCAATTATCCTCTATCAAACACCAGCCACACTATGCACGCCAAGTATCCTAGGGCTTAGGTTTTATTTTAATTTTTGCATTTTTTTAAAATTAGTATCTAAAACAAACTCATATTTATAATTATATTTAAAGAAAATGTTCGTTGTTTAATCTGTAGACTGTAGTATTTGAAATTAATCTTAAAATCAGTCGAAAGCGCATGTTTGTATTTTAATTAATCTAGGATAACTGTCGAAGATTTTAAACTATTTTGTTTCCTATTTTTTTTTAATTTAATATTTTCTACGTATAATATGCTATAGATTAGTTTTATATAATATAATTTATCAACATTTTATTAAACTAAATGTATATATCTTAAAATATATGTTTGTCTAGAAAAATTGTTGAAGAAAAAGACAATTCCTTGTAAAAAAGATGAATAGATTTTATTTATGAGAACGAGGATGTATTAAAACTATAATTGTAAAAAATTCGAACTAGATTTATTGTTGAAAAATAAAAAATAATTGTTTTTTGTTTTAATGATTTTTTACTAAAATATCTGTTAATTAGCCTTTAATTTAAATCAAAACAAAAAGTACGCTTTACATATAACGTAAACATTGAATATTCTATTATATAAATAATTCGGAAACCATTGATATATTAAAAAAATTCCTTATACTGAACTGAATCAGAAAAAATTGGGTTTGTCAGTTCGTTTTTTTTAATTTGATATTAATGCAATTCGTTTTCCATGCTTGACTTGGAAGTCTTGAGAATGTCTGCGATTTGTCTCGATGATGGCATGTTGTATATGGTTACGTATGATACAGCTTTTGATTTTAGTGGACAAATTAATCTTTAACAAAAAACTGATGATATTTATCATCTAATATATCACTCTAAATGTCTTGCCTTTTTACATAGTGTAAGATACTGTCGAAAATCCATTAAAAACTTTATATTTTGCTGATCTGAAATCTTTGTGTAGTAAATGTGTTCAATCATTTCTTGCAATCTATTTATAAAATGTTCTAAAACTTTTCTTCTGTGTGTGTGTGCGTTTTTATCGCCTCTACGTAACTTACATGTTATTATTTTTGCTATTCATCGAATATTTACTGAAATTAAAAGTGCAATAGGGTAAATAATAACTAAATTTTTTAAATCCCATTTAAAGAATAGATCCAAAATTAAATCCGTCAGAATTTATTTCGGTTTCTTTATAAACAAGTTGGTCATTTTAAGCTTAATTAATAGTTGAAAAAAGAATAAATTAGATTATGATCCCTTGGAATTTAAAATGAATTTAAAAGTATCTTTTTTTTAAATAGAAAGCAATTTATGCCTTTAAAATTCTTAACTAAAATCAATGCATTAAAAGATTGAACGTTTCGGAAGCCATTTACATGTAATCATTTTATAAATTGAGATGTAACAATATTAAATTCATAAAAATGATTACGATTTGGTTCAATTAATAATTGACTGATAAAACCATAACGTAATAATTAATTTTCACTTTGAAAATCCTATTTAAAAATGATAATTTGGTAGGAAATAATGGCATCTTTAAAAATGCAAAATAAAAAAATGGTAGTCGTCAATATTTAGTAAAATACAAGAATTACTAACAATAACATGTTATCCTTCATGAACATGACAATTTATCAGAATCGCGATATAATATCGATGTTAAGTGTAAAACGTTTGAAACTGAATACAAAAACTAAAAGCGTTCTCAGTCAAAATAGGTTTTGCATCCTTAGGTTTAACTACTTTACTAGAGTAAAAATTGATCTTACTAAATTGAGGCATCAAAATAATATATGTAATTTCTAAATAGAGGATATCATGTTTTATATATCTCTTTGAACTTGAAGGTTATATATCTCCTTGTACTTCAGGGTTATATACCTCTTTGTACTTCAAGGTTATATATCTCCTTGTACTTGCAGGTTATATATCTTTTCGTACTTGACGATTATATATCTCCTCGTATTTTAAGATTATATATATCTTCGTACTTGAAAGTTATATATCTCCTGGTACTTGAATGTGATATATCGCCTAGTACTTGAAGATAATATGTTTCTTCGTACTTGAAGGTTATATATCTCCTAGTACTTGAAGAGTATCTATCTCTTCGTTCTTGACGATTATATATCTCCTCGTATTTGAAGATAATATATCTTCTCGTACTTGAAAATTATATATCTCCTCGTACTTGAAGGTGATATCTCTCCTCGTACTTGAAGGTGATATATCTCTTAGTACTTGAAGGTAATATCTCTCCTCGTACTTGAAAGTTATATATCTCCTCGTACTTGAAGGTGATATCTCTCCTCGTATTTGAAAGTTATATATCTCCTCGTACTTGAAGGTGATATCTCTCCTCGTATTTGAAAGTTATATATCTCCTAGTACTTGAAGGTAATATCTCTCCTCGTTCTAGAAAGTTATATATCTCCTCGTACATGAAGGTTATATATCCCCTAGTACTTGAATGTTATTATCTCCTCGTACTTGAAGATAATATATCTCTTCGTACTTGAAATTTATAAATCCCATCGTACTTAATTATTATATATCTCTTCGTACTTGAAAGTTATATATCTCCTCGTAGTTAAAGATTATGCATCTCTTTGTACATGAAGTTGATATCTCTCCTCGTATTTGAAAATTATATATCTCTTCGTACTGGAAGGTTATATATCTGCTCGTACTTAAAAGTTATATATCTTCTCGTACTTGAAGGCAATATATATCCTAGTACTTGAAATTTATATATCTCCTCGTACTTGAAGATCATATATCTCTTCGTACTTGAAAGTTATATATCTCCTCGTAGTTGAAGGTTATGTATCTACTAGTACTTGAAATTAATGTATCTCCTCGTACTTGAAGATTATATATCTCTACGTACTTGGAGGTTATATATCTCCTCGTCATTGAAGGTTATGTATCTCATAGTACTTGAAAGTGATATCTCTCCTATTTGAAAATTATATATCTATTCGTACTTGCAGGTTATATATCTGCTCGTAATTGAAAGTTATATATCTCCTCGTACTTGAAGGTTATATATCTCCTCGTACTTGAAGTGAATATCTCTCCTCGTACTTGAAAGTTATATATCGCCTCGTAATTGAAGGTTATATATCTCCTAGTACTTGAAAGGTTATATATCTCTTTGTACTTGAAGATAACATATCTTCTCGTACTTGAAGAATATATATAATCCGTACTCGAAAGTTATATATCTCCCTGTGTTTGAAGAATATATATATCCTCGTACTGTAAGGTTGTATATCTATTTGTACTTGAAGTGTATATATCTCCTCGTACTTGAAGGTCATATATCTCCTAGTATTTGAAGATTATATATCTAGTCGTCCTTGAAAGGTTATATATCTCCTCGTACTTAAAGGTTATATATCTCCTAGTACCTTAAGGTTATATATATGGTCGTCCTTGAAATGTTATATATCTCCTCGTACTTAAAGGTTATATATCCATTCCTACTTTTCGGTTATATATCCCATTGTACTTCAAGGCAAGAAAGATTAAAATGAACAAATTCACAACCGAACTGTATTGTTTTAGCAGAGAAAAAAAATTTTAAAAAAGCAAATTTACGACACAATTATTTTGCTCATCGCAGAGAAATACACTATGTTAATCATTCTAAGAATAAACTAAGTAAATTATTAAATTCTACTACCAATGAATATACAAGAACATTTTGGAGTCACTCTTTATAAAATATGTAAGTATTTGATCTCTATTTTTCATACTATTTATTCTGTAAATAAACACAATTGATTCAAATAAGAGACCTCTGCAATTTTAAATTGATCTGTCATCCTTGACCAGTGTCTGGTTGACGCAGATCACAATAAACAGATTTGTATGTTTCGTTGCAATTTGGTAGCCGACTCTCGACTTACAAGACCACTAAGATCGACTTTTACAATACAGAAAATGATATTCTCAAATGGTCAACCACTTAAGTTCTGATCAGGCTCAACGTCGCTTAACTTCGTCGAACTGACGGGAACCGATGTGTCGGCGTGATAGCAGCCATTTATGAATAAGTATAATTAATGAGCGGATCAATTTTCGATTACTACAGATATGTTTCTTATGTCATCATGAAACCGATGTCGCTGTTCAGTGGATAGACGGAATTAGTTTTATAAAAAGAATGCATTTACCAATGTACGTATCATGAAACGAAATTCCTAAGCAGAATTTCGTATATAGACGGAGAAAAAAGACATAATAGCGCAGTCACTTGTAAAATACCAAAACAAGTGCGTCAACAACGGGTGCAGCGGTTCGGAACGCTGCCACAAGTTTGATGAGTCTAATAAGCATATATTGCATTGCTAATTCCCTTCAGTAAGCGAGTCTTGTAGAAAAAAGAAATAACATTCATTTCTGTTCTTTGACAAATGCAGATTACATTCATTTTTTTTTGTATAGAAGAACAAACGTTTCATTTACATTTACTTTTGTCTTGTTATGTATTGAACGCATTATATATTAAAAATACAATCGTAATATTCTTGTTCAGTTTTGGCTTTATACAAGCCAGAACTGAACAAGATATGGATATCTATATTGTACACGTTAAGCAGGATTATAGCTCCGAGCCAGGTGGGGTTATATAGGGATAATGGCCTAATAATCATCCCTAATAGAAACGGACCGCTAGTGTCGAGCATCTAGAAATAGCTGACTAGGGTCTTCAGATATCTAGTTTTTAAAATAGACATAACTTCGAGCTGCAATGGAGTGAATTTCCCAGATATTTCACTGAGCCTTAAAGAAAATATATATATAGTCTAAAGAAGCTTTGAGTCATTTTAAACAAACAACAAAAAAGTAAAATGCAGTTTAAATTCCCAGAGAAACTAATTAAATCCAAGATATTGCAGACTTAACATTCGTTGGAAAATTAATAAATAAAAAAATAAGTAGATAAAAAATATAAATAAAAAGGGGGGTTAAGTATCTAAGAGTGAAACAAAAACAGGAGACCTTAAGCGTCTAATATTAACACGGGGATCATCAGCTGTTTACCATGTAACTGTTTCGGAGATTTAAAAACAGGACAGTTATAATATTCATGGCTCTCCAATGGTACTGATTACACTACCATATATATATATATATATATATATATATATATATATATATATATATATAAATATATATATATATATGTGTGTGTGGGGGGGAGGGTATGTGTGTGTGCATATATATATATATATATATATATATATATATATAAACATATATAAGCTTCTTTCATAATAACCAGCAGCTGAAATATCCATGGATAACTATATATTTCATATGTGTGTGATCAAAAACAGTATATATTTATAAAATACTACCAGGAAGATCCGACGTTGTCGGGATTTAATGTACTTTTTCACTATTTCCTACACCATATTATTTTCTTTTTTCTTACTAACCCCTCCTCTCGTTTCACTCCCTAACATAGTTAGAAGAAGCTGGCATATTAGATAACTCTCTGAATTTGTGACTTACATATATTGTGTGAATTTCATTCAAATCAGATATACATATTTGAAGTTATTAAAATATGCTGTCTCTCTGGGTCATTTAGAAGTGGAGACACGTAGATATTCTACATAAAGAAGGTAACGGAGAGATTCGAGACTTTCGGAGAATTTCATATATGTTATATAAATTTGATCAAGATAATAAGTGCTAAAGGATGTTCAGACACCATAGCTTCTTTATATTAAGAGCGCACTTAGAGATTTAAGACCACAAAGAAATATACATGTGATTTAAATTTCAGGAAAATAAATACATATTTAGATAACGAGTTATTTACTTGTATCCCCCTTAGGTGTACACTTAGAGATTTAAGACCACAAAGAAATATACATGTGATTTAAATTTCAGGAAAATAAATACATATTTAGATAACGAGTTATTTACTCGTATCCCCCTTAGGTGTACACTTAGAGATTTAAGACCACAAAGAAATATACATGTGATTTAAATTTCAGGAAAATAAATACATATTTAGATAACGAGTTATTTACTCGTATCCCCCTTAGGTGTACACTTAGAGATTTAGGAACACTTCCATTGTTTTCCCCAGATTTACATGAGAATACAATTTTAAATTTAATATAGATTCTCTAAACTTTATTTCTATCAGAAACAGACAAACATAATTGATACACATACATTGCGTTTAAAATATATAGATAAAAGTATTTTCTATTATTTGAATTATTCAGACTACTGTTCTCATCTTGGGTGTTATTCTCACAATGTTTTGGCTGATGTAACCTTAAACCTTTTGAGATGCATGTTGTTTAACTCGGCAATCTTTATGCCGAACTAAGGAATCTGTATGGAATTTCGAACAAGACCCTTTATGTAATCTACAAGAGTAGCTTGTTCTTGTTCCGTCAGCCATGACCGAGTAATACTCTACACTGAATCATAATTGTGTTCTTTGTATCGTCTATACTGAGGATTGAACCTTCAACCTCCAGTAGACTGTCATCTAGAATTGATTAATAATTAGCATTTTAATTCGTTATGCCACGGGTCCCTCCGTAGAAATTTACGATTTTATAATGCGCACACCGGTATTGTCTGGGCCTTCGGGTCTGGATTTACGCCGGTCTATCGGTTTTCCGTCTTGTGCAGTTCTAGGAGGTGCACCCTCTCAGGCTTTGCCTTCTCAACCTTTGAGAGAGGGTTAGTTTATTGCTAATCGCCTGAGGATCCCCTACCGAGGAATGCCGACGGGGCTGCCCAGGCAATTTTTAAATGGACAGAGTGCTCAAATTCTCGAGCACTTTTTTTTCCCACTTTCCCGACCTTGTGTCACATCGTACCTTGTCGGAGGAAGATAAATAGGTCAAGCTCAGTTGTGAGAATAATCCAAATAATCCAAATTATCAATTCTCATTTAAAAAATTCAGAAGCATAAAAGTATTTCTTTATTTGTCATATTTACACCAATCTATGGTTTACAACATCTGTTGCATTTCAATCTTGTGTCATATATGCACTAACCAAAGTCGGCCTCAATGTTACAAACACACATGAAAGTTCACAATTATTATCGATACCTCGTCAGCTGCTTGTTGTTGTATCTGTTCTAGACCGATTACTTGCTGCATGAAATAAAAGCTGCTTATTTACACTTCAAAGTCGACCAAAAACTGGTGGGAAGCAGAGCAGGTTTATTGAATTTGATCTTCGTTCCAAATCACTGATCAGTGAGGTGTTGGAGACAGAACGATTAATAATCACTGTTTGATATTATTTTGTCAGTCCATCTCCATTTTTCATTTTCGCGCGTTGTGTGTTTCTCTCTCACACACTCTCTCCTTCTCTCTTTGAACCATGTGACATCATATCCGTTTCTATTTATTTCCACAATCTAATACTCTTAACTTCTAGTTTAGTAAGTTGAACTTTCATTTCCTGTTATTCTCAACCAACCAACCTATATATATATACATATATACACATATATATATATATATATATATATATATATATACATATATATATATATATATATATATATATATATATATATATATATATATATATACATATATACATATATATATATATATATATATATATATATATATATAAGTGGGTATACTGGCCTAATATCTAACACATGGAACCTATTACGTTTTCCAGTATACGGGTAAAATGTGAAAAGTAGGAGTTTACGTACCAGCTTTACTGTTATGCGAATCTCACATATCTATCGCTTGATGTTTTTGTTGCGTGCCCGTCGTTTCGTATTCAATTGACAGAGCGCGTCCACGACGAGCGTGGGTGGAAATAATCTTCCTTATCCATTGCTCATATGAAAAGCAGCTGTTCTTTCCTCGACAAATATAGCACAAATTTGTTGACTACATTTAAAATAGTGATTCACGAACAGGTTGCACTCAACAAGTAGGAGATATATTTAAAATTCTTACAGGGTAAAGAGTTTTAGATTTGAGAAGAAATCATTTTGGTTATTCGAGAAAACCCCAAAAAGTAAAAAAAAACAAAAAAACATATTATATGGGATAGGGTTGCTGAGAATGTAAATCTTTTGAAAAAACAAAAATGTTAGTTATAATACAAGAACTGACTCGAATGTGGCTACCATGTGGAAAATGATGTTGTTATAACCTTTTACATATATTAGTATCAAGTTAATGCAGGAGAAGAGTTCATGTATTGTTCTCGTATTTTTTCCCTGTTGAAAATATTCATTTTTTATCTAAGGAAATTTGAAGGCAAGAATCTTTGTGTGCGCTGATTGTTGTTCTAATTTTTTCTTTTATTGTTGTGCATACTGTTTTGGTAATGTTTGTACATTGAGTTTATTGAAAACTTTCCCACAAGCTTATTTCGAACGTTTATATATAACTAACGGTATTCACCCGGTGTTGCCCGTGTCGACATATATTGTTGCTCGGATGTGTTCCCAGGAAAAATACGTTCAAATATCGTCATACTTACATTTTTTTGCCTGAAAAAAAAATGTTAAAAATAACATTTAGGACATGAAGTCAGGTAATAAAAAAACGTTAGATCGGTGGAGTTTTCTAAAAAAAAAACTTTCTCGTTTAGAGATATATTGCCGGTCGTAAATAATTTCAAATATCGTCATGTTTACAATCCTTGCCTGCTAAGAAGCGTTAAAAATAACATTAGGAATATAAGGTCAAGTAATAAAACAACGCTGTGTGTTTTTTTACAACTACCTCATTTCTGTAAAGTTTTATAAGAAAACGTCATTCTATAAGATTATTCGATTTGTGGTTTTAAAATTACGTTAGATGTAAGTAAAATAAATTCATAAATATTTATTTTTAATACTAACGATTCTTTTTAGTGAGAAGTTATATATATATATATATATATATATATATATATATAGAATTATAAAAAGAAAAACTATACACACATTAAGGTTGTACACATAATAACTTATTTCGACCCCTTTAATTAGGTCTCCTCAGATGTATGGACAACCACGTCAAAAAAAAAAAAAATAATGAGAGAAATTGATCGTCTTAAAAAGATAAAGATAAATTCACTTTTGTGATTGGACTATGTAAAAAGGGGGTAAATGTTAAAATAATAAAATAATCGAGAAGGGGTGACAGAAGTAAGATTAATTTTTTAATATATGCAGAATATAAAAAAATATAAAAAAAATATATAAAGGAATTCTTTTTTGCTATTTAAACAAATAAAACATCTCATTTAAAATTTCGAATGTGAGCTTTATGGGTAAAAATATATGATGAAATATTCGAGCGTTCACGATTAAAAACTACGTTTAATTATTTACGATTAAAAATTAGAAGACGAAAATGTAGGACGAAGATTTTGGTTTAGATTAGAACAATTAAAAATTTAAATTGTATAGCGTCAAGATTCGGGATGATTTACCCTATGGAATTAAAATTTAGCGACAATTTAAAAACGGTTTATTTACAAAATTGGTAAAGATTCTGGCGTTCACGATTAATTATTTATGATTAGATATAAAAAAGACTAAAATTCAGGACGAAGATTTCGATTTATATAGGAAATTATAAGAAAACTTAATTGGTTATAACGTCAATACGGAATTAAAGTTTGGCGACATTTAAGCACGATTAATTTACAAACTAGAGTTTTACTAAAAAAAAAAAAAAATTAAAAAAATAAAAAAAAATTTTACTAATTTGTTAACATTTACCTTTACAGTTATAACTTTTATTGTAACTATACTTTAAAAGAATTGTTATTTTCAAAGAACTTTAAAACGTGCTGTTGATTTTAAACCTGTGCCTGTGTCTACATTTAGCCATATTTAGCCATTTAGCCGTATTGACGTTATAACCAATTAAGTTTTCTTATAATTTCCTATATAAATCGAAATCTTCGTCCTGAATTTTAGTCTTTTTTATATCTAATCATAAATAATTAATCGTGAACGCCAGAATCTTTACCAATTTTGTAAATAAACCGTTTTTAAATTGTCGCTAAATTTTAATTCCATAGTGTAAATCATCCCGAATCTTGACGCTATACAATTTAAATTTTTAATTGTTCTAATCTAAACCAAAATCTTCGTCCTACATTTTCGTCTTCTAATTTTTAATCGTAAATAATTAAACGTAGTTTTTAATCGTGAACGCTCGAATATTTCATCATATATTTTTACCCATAAAGCTCACATTCGAAATTTTAAATGAGATGTTTTATTTGTTTAAATAGCAAAAAAGAATTCCTTTATATATTTTTATTATATTTTTTTATATTCTGCATATATTAAAAAATTAATCTTACTTCTGTCACCCCTTCTCGATTATTTTATTATTTTAACATTTACCCCCTTTTTACATAGTCCAATCACAAAAGTGAATTTATCTTTATCTTTTTAAGACGATCAATTTCTCTCATTATTTGTTTTTTTTTTTTTTTTGACGTGGTTGTCCATACATCTGAGGAGACCTAATTAAAGGGGTCGAAATAAGTTATTATGTGTACAACCTTAATGTGTGTATAGTTTTTCTTTTTATAATTCTGTTTTGCTCTGTTTGAATTACATTGAGCTCTGTTATTCAGATTCTCTACACGAAATTGAAATCCACACACTATATATATATATATATATATATATATATATATATAGTCATTATGTCTGTGTGTGTGTCCGCCTGATCTTTGTGGCTTATGTTCACCCAAACCGCTGGACAGACTTGCTTAAAAAATTCGCATGTAGACTACTGACCTCTCACTGAAGGTCATAGGCTATATAAGAAATATATCGTTTCAACACTGGAGGAATCCCCCACACACACTGAAAACTGTTTTCCCTTCGATTCAAATTAAATTGAAACCATCTGTAAATGACCAAAAATGATGTCTATTCCCAAAATTTCAGAAAATTTTGATATTAAGATAGTCCCCGAGGGCACAACCACTCGACTGTAAAGTGTTTACCCTTTGATTCAAATTATATATATATATATATATATATATATATATATATATATATATATAATCAAAGAGAACACCTCTTTGTCTGTGCATGTCTGTCCCTAAAAACGAAAACATACTGAGAAGTGTACTTTCAATATAATTGTATTCACATGCAGAATTTGCATGTGAAAATAATGGAAGTAGTTTTGCGTCTCTGGCTGACCCTTAAAGAAGCTAAGGACAATTTTCGAACTTGTTACACAATGAAATGTGTCTATTTATCAGCGTTAGTTTAAGAGTATTAACATATATCTGAAAAGTTCGGTGAGTAAAATATCTAGCTGAGAGCATCAGGGTTACTGTTAAACTAAACTCTGATGAAGCATATGATACTATCTTACACTCTAACCTGGGCAACACCGGGTAGCTCTGCTATTATATATATATATATATATATATATATATATATATATATATACATATATACTAGGGAATCGTAGGCTAAAATTAATTTTAGCCTGTGATTCCTTACGTGGATGAAACGCAGAAGCCTCTGTGTAGCTTAATTTCCATGAATATATTTTCATAACTAGCTACATAGCTCTACGTATGTATGAGCACTGTTGAAGTAAATACTAAAAAATTGATACATAAAAGAGTATATCTCCTTATAAAATGTTATGTGGATCCATGAAATAATAATTTTATATATATATATATATATATATATATATATATATATATATATATACATATTATTTTTATTTACACAAACATGTACAAGATCTGAGACACTGGCATGTCGATGTTATCGATCAACAGCTATTATAAACTGAGATCTCATCAGGCAGAGTTAGAATTCGATCTTAACGTTAGATCATATTTGGAAATAACCCATAAAAGATCTATTTGATATTGAGCATTTTTTATAAACTCGGTTGAAATTCTTTGGATTACTATATATATATATATTCACTTACTGAGTGTTTAATCTGTATTATTTTTCTAATATAAAAGTTAGCTAAACAAAATGCTTATTCGTACGCACTTTGTTTGCGAAATAGCCAACAAAGCTTAAATTATTTGGATTATTCGAACTACTGATTTTATTATAGATGTTATTTTCTACAACGTTTCGGCCGATGTAATCTTCAAAATCTTTCAAGCCCGTCTTGTCGAGCTGAGAATTTCGAACGGAACCCTTTATTTTATCCACGCGGGTTGCTCTCTTTTGTTCTGTACATTATGACCGGATAGAAGTCTTAAGTAGTTGGTAATTGTATTCTTAGTATCGTAAGTACTGAGTATTGAACCTTTAACAACCAGCAGACTATCACTTAGAACTTATTATTACTCAGCACTTTTTTGCAATACATATTCCCGAGTTCGAATTAAATTCCCGAGTTCGACAAGACACACATGAATAAGGCCAGAAATTATATCGGTTGGAAGATTGTGAAAATAATATAAAAGATGAGAAAAGAAGTCCGAATAATTAAAATAATCCAAATTATTAATCTTTATCTCAAAATGCGTTGTAACGTCACAATCTCCCTTTTCAGTGTGACTTTAAACGAGTAGCTGTATGTTACGTAATCTTTCGGTTCCAATGATCTTTGTTAAACTAAGGTGCGTCCATTCTGAAAAGGATAAAAGCTTCATAATCTAGGAGTCAATAACAGGTAAAAGATCCCACGTACAAGGATTCCATGGGTCGATTGATGGTGCTTGAAATGATTGATTTCTTGTCACAGACTGAAGGAGGTCGCTGGATTCTTTTCCTGTGCCAAAGCAAAATTCTTCTTGCAGTAAATTCTTTCATCGATAGAAACATGTGGGGGCAAATCTGAAAGACAGAATAAAAGGGTTGAACGAAGAAATCGTATTCAAGCATGACACACATAATGGCTCAATCAACCGGAAATTTCAGAAAATCCACTCATAAATATCTAAAGAAATTCTCTTTAACCCTCTATTCCCATATACACATATCAACACACATATATGTGCATCGATATATGTATAGATGCATACAATCCCTTTATTATATATCAACACATTTTATTCATACTTATATGTACGAATGGCGTTCAATAAGTAATGCCCCTGGCCAATTCCTATATCAGTAGATTAATGAAACTTGGCACCCTTATTAGTCTTTCTTTACATAGGAACCACCCAGAGTTATGACTGTCTCCCATCGTTTGATGCAGCTCTGGACACCGTTTTTGTAGAACACTCCAGGTTCGTCCTCCAACCACGGAAATAAAGGCTGCATCATCTGGGAAACGCTTTCCTTTCAAAAACAACTTTATGGCTGGGAAGACATGAAAGTCAGAGGGTGTAAAATCAGGAGAATAAGGGGGATGAGAGAGGATTTCATAGCCACACGCCCGTTCTTCTGATCTGGCGACATGCCAGTTGTGAACCGGAGCGTTGTCCTGCAGGAGGAGGATACCTTTGCTGATCTTGCCCCGCCTCTTGATTTTGATAGCTTCTCTTAATTTCATCAAAAGTGAAACGTAACAGGCTTCTGTAATTGGGGTACACTTTGCCAGGAAATCCGTCATCATTACTCCGTCCTGGTCCCAGAAGTCTGTGAGCATGACCTTACCAGCGGAGGGCTTCACCCTTGCCTTCTCTTTGGAGGTGGTGAGTCAAGTGCTTCCACTGCATTGACTGGGCTTTGGTCTCTGGATCATAGTGATGGATCCAAGTTTCATCCCGTGTAATCAGTCGTTTGATAAACTTTGACTAATCTTATTGGCACATCGCAAAATTCATCATCGGGCACTCGACGCGTTCATGCTTCTGGAAAGGTGTGAGTAACCTGAGAATCCATCTGACAGACACCTTATACATATGCAAATGGTCATGAATGATAGTTTCCAAAGTCCCTGGCGAATAGTAATGAGTCGATCTTCCAGAATCGCAGCCTCAACTTGACGGACAGATGCCTCATCAATGGCAGAAGAGGAACGACTAGATCTGGGAGCTGTTTCCACAGACGTCCGGCCATGTTTTAATTCACGATACCAGCGTTTTACAAGGTCATATGATGGGGAATCATAACCATAAGTTTCTTTCATTTCATCAAAAGTCTACTTTGGTGTGCGTCCTTTCAAATTCAAAAACCGGATCACTGCGCGAAACTCAACTGGCTCCATTTCACACCTGACTCAGTTCAAACACCTGTAAATCAGAAACCACAATTAGTTCAGAGCTGTTTTATTCTACATAACCCATACAGATAGAAATTATTACACATGCAAAATTTCATCAAGATCAGACAACTGAGAGTTGGTCACGTGCATTACTTATTGAACGCCCCTCGTACATGTATGTACATGTATGTATATAGTATATATATATATAAAAATATATATGTGTATATCTAGACAGCATTCTTTCTTTTAAGCATATCTCGTTAAATATAATGGATAATTAATGTCTGCATTTTTTTTGTTTTGATCTTTTCTAATTTCCAGATGTATTTTTTCGTTTCTAGCGAGAACTATCACTGTTTCCCAGTAGAATTTATTGTTTCTGAACATCCGAAAGAAATAGCGGCTCTTCTGTAATGATGTAATAATCTGTAATAATCACTAAATTGCCATACATAACTACTTAATCACAAATTGAATACACCTCCGAAATTTATTGGTGTTTTTATTTTATTTTATTTTATTTTATTTTTATGTTTTTATTGTATTTAGCGCTTTTTTAATTTCTTTGAGTATTACCGGAAAATACTTAATGACGTTACACCATGTACTTTCTCATCTACCTCAGTTTGCAGGGATACAATCAATGTGTCTTAAAGGGGTTCAGCATATTTTGGGGTGTTTAGATAATCCGTCAGCATGATTGGTTTTTGATGATGGGATATACTCCTTTTCATAATTGTAATTGATAAGAATGGTCGTCCCCATCTCTGTAGTCTGTTTGCAGTATGCGTCAGTAAACCCTTTCTTGACCCATAAATCATTAACAATGGTTTTGGGCTGGTTTGCAACACAAAATGCCTTCTGTGAACAAAAAGATGAAACTGCAAATATTATACCTAATGCTTCCTTCTCGATTTGTAAGTAACCATTTTCTGCGTGTAGTAATGTACGAGATGCGTGAGCAATATGGTTTTAGCTATCCGTCTTCCGTTGTGTGTAATATGCTAGCTCCAATACGATGCAAATAAGCATCAGTTGCTACAATAATTTCGATATTTAGATTGCAATGCGTCAAAAATAATTTTGATGTGAGAATATCTTTCATTTTTCAAATGACACCTGGCATTCTGTCATCCAGGGCCAATCTCTTATTTTTCTTTTTTAATAGCTCATTAAGAAGCAAGTGTAAAGTGTAATCACTAGAATGCCATATAAGTAGACTCTTATAAATTGTTAGTCCGCTAAACAATGCGTCTAATGCTTGGTGAAAAATGGCTGATGCAGCCTTAACTCCAAATGGTATTTTTTTAGGTAGTTATACAAAGCAGCTTTGAGCACTCCTCGTCTATAGGTATTTGTAGATACGTATCACTTAAATCAACCTCTGAAAAAGATTTAGCTCCGTTGAGTTTAGCGAATATCTTTTCTGAACTAATCAGAGGATAGTGGTACTACTTTAGTCATTGGTTCAATTTTGTGGAGAAATCTGCACAAACACAGATATCTGTACTTTTTAACGTAGACTGTAGACAGAACCCCACTCGCTGTATTTTACTTTCGAAAATACGCCCATTTTTTTCGAGTCTATTTAATTCCTCGTCAATTTGATTTAATGACGCGAATGAAACATCTTTTCTTTTTTAAAAACTGATTGAATATTTGGTTTTAATGCACCTTCGCAGTCATCTCTTTACACATTCTAGTTAACCAGAAAAAAATCTGACAACAAGTGGATTAGAATATTACATAATTGCAAATTATCCATCTAGTCCGTGCTTAAATGGTTATTGGAGTTGTTCATCACAAAAATTATCAATTTGAATTTTTTTTCTTTTAATGTCACTTAAACTATTAGCTCGCCCCATATATTAGGTGTTCTCTAGTAACACTTTAGGATACTATTTTAGTTGGTTTTCTAAGTTTTACAACGTATGAAGATTTTTTTTTGAGAAATCTGAGCCGGAGTCAAGTTGCAATTCAATATTTTTATTAAATATTCTTACTTGCAAAAACATTCTACTATTTTTACTTCGCTAATTTAGCAAATTTAATAAAGCTTTTTAAATGTTAGTTTTAACACGGCAGTGTATACTTTTGTGTCCCATGCGATGGCAATTCAAACAACTTTTTCATGTTATATAAACAATATTTGTATCAATGCAATTACCCGCAACCAAAACATGGTTTAGGAGGCAAATTATATTTCTTTTGTTTATCAAATTTATTGTGAAATTAATATTCTTTTTGTTTCGGAATTTTCTAATATATGACACCCCACCTTATTCAATGTAGTGTCGCTACTAAAACGCTGGCAGTCCTCTGCGATATATTAATGTATTGAAAAAAGTGAATTCTCTATTTTATTAGCCTTCTGATTTCTGCAACTGTATTCGATACTAAACACAAGGATTAGGCATTTTAAATTGTTCTGTCCTCAACGCCGACACTTTGAAATCATCGCAGTTTTTGTTAACTAGGCTAGCGAAGTAGTGTGGTCATCGTCTTCTTTTCTTTTGAGATTCACACATTAACTAATTTAGTTAATAAATTGTATCGCTTTGACAAATGTATGGTCCTTGTTTTTTTTTGTGGCAATATATAATTGACGAATTTGGTATGTAAAACCGTACCCAATTTTCGTAATAGCAAACGAACCTTATTAAATCGGTCCAATTCGTACACTATGTAAATACATTTCTCGACTGTATGGAAAGACGGCTATTTTGTCAAATTGCTATTTTGTCAAATTGCTATTTTGTCAAATCGCTTTTTTTGTCGTCATATTTGAAACAGGCCGGCTCTATAATTGATTAAACACCAGCGTTCTATCCGTTTCTGATCCTCACACGACGAATCGAGTGTGGTAAGTGTACTCGTTCTGCGCAATGCTTTTAAGGCTTCCTCCCAGGCGTTACTCTCTTTTCTGAGGACGAAAATGTTTTTCCGTCGTTCTCCCATTAGAAGGTGATATTGCCGATCGCCTGCCAGGTCTTATTCAGGCAATTTATATAGGTACCGGTCCTGGGATTCCCTGTTTTATTCATAGCCTACATCCAACTCTCCTGATGAGGTTTGTAAATCGACGCGGTATTATGGCAGTTTATCAAGTGATATAACGGGCTTACTTCTCATCACTGATAAAGACGGTGTATGACAAATACTTGTTCACATTTCATTTGATAGCAACCATATTGTAGTCTGCAGGGAAGCAGTACCTTAGACATTTGTTCCAAAGATGGGATTTTCTCGAAAGAAATTCTGTTCACGTAGAGTTTGTTTGATGTTAGTCACACAAAGGTGGGATGAAAAGTGTTTTGCAGTTGTGACAATAAGAGGAATTATTGCTGTGAATATCTTACAAGTAGGAACCAAATATCGTAGCTAAGTTCGGTACCTTCCATTGAACTAACAATAGTGTAAAGAATAATTAGCATGGTCTCTTCTATGATAAAAGTGGGTTGTAGAGAACAAAAGAGATCATACCGTCTAGATTGCGAAGGCGATTTCGAAGGATGTAGAATGATTAAATGTCCCAATGGTATTTCCATGTTATGAGCCCTGTCTGTATACAGGTAGTCAAGAATAGTAGTCTATAGTGAGGAAAGGCAAAGACTCAGGTCATAAGTTGCTATTACTCAGGTCATAAGTTGCTATGACTCAGGTCATAAGTTGCTATGGCAGCAACAGATTACGTCACTTTTTACCGCCTTCTGTTTCGTCATACCCACTTTCCGCCTTTAATTCTTTCTTCTGTGTTTTAAACAAGATAATGGTAAGATCATAAAGAAGGATCATATAACATCTCGATTCCAGAAATTGAAGAAGACATTACAGGATGAAAACGTTACGTGAAAAGATATTAATCGAGACGGTTTTAATGCGTTAAGCTTCCAAACGAGTACAGCATGAAACGAATAAATGAAAAAATAAATCTGACATGATAAGACAAAAGAGAAAACCTTATTTCGACAGATTTCCAGTAGAGCTGTGAAATTATAAAGAAAACTAAATTATATACCTAACTGGTTGAATGATATGATACATCGTATTGCGTCGAACATCTTATATATTCTTATATAAGTTCTTAAAGTGTAAATATGTATGTCTGAAATTGAATAACTAGGTACGTGCAAAATCAATGGTCGATTCCCAAAATGTAAAAACATTTTGACCCCCCCCCCCTTCACTTAAAAATTCAGAAAATCAACCAATTTTAATGAAGTTTCAATATTTATTAATTAACAATCACGGAATATAATGAAACCATTTTTTTTTAATCTTAGTGAAAATGTATAATTTTTTAAAAACTAAATACACCTTTACTAAAGTTATATTTTTATATATTAATAAAAAAAATGCATAAATTTTTTTTGTTTTTTATGAAAATAAAGCATTGTAGATGTTAACAATTAAAAAAATGTTTATATTTTTTATATATTACGAAAAAGGCCCCTAAATACCGTGTTAACAAAATCACTATAACTCGAAGAAAAATAATTTTTTTGAATTAGCGATATTATTATAGAATAAAGCATCAATACTTTCACCAAAAAAATGATATAATTGCAAAGATATTTCATCTGATTTTTATGATTAAAGTTTTTGGGGAAATAAAAAATGTGACATAATTATATTTCCCTTTCATACATAAACGTGGTATCATCAGCGCAAGAAAAAAATTTTATAATCTTGAAAATAAACCAAAAATTGAAAATTTCGAGACCCAGGAACTTAACGAAAAAAAGAATTTTAAAAATTGGATAATTTCTACTAACGATGAACTTCGATTCGTATGGTAGCCCGGTTCTGTAATAACCAGGTGGGATTAGCCTTTCAACAATGACTCAATTTTACACCGCCCTCAAAGTTTTATTTTTAGAGATTCAACAATTTCGTTAATTTCACAATTCATCGTCAATTATTTCGAAAGATTTGTATTTGTTTTGTCTTTTTTTCATTAATAAATATTTAAGTTAAAAACAATTATTTATTAATAAACATAGAATTCAAACATGACATTTTCTTCTAAAATTGAATTCTGTTTATTAATAAATAACTGTTTTAACTTTTTTTTCAATGAATATATTGTCAGTGCAGTCATTGACTTTAATTTACTTTTTCACACTTAAGATTAAAAAAAAATACACTTTATTTTAAAAAGAATCTATGTAATTTATCGTTACGACACATTAAGAATAAATCGAGTAACTAAAGTTTTAAATCATGTAAAAAAAATTGATAACATTGACGCAGTTCGTAACGTAATAATTTTTAACATTTAAAAAAAGTTTTATTTCAAATTCTAAGGAAAAACATTAGTAAACAGACGTCATCAATAATTTCAGAGTATTACTAAATTAAAAATTAATACCAAGTTAAATATAAACCTTTTTAGTTAAAAATAAAATAAGATCTTAATTGCGTACACTCACAAATATTTTAATTTAATAAACATTAATAATTTAATAAACATTTCCTTTTTTATTATAACAAAATAAGGGTACTTAAATTTGTTTATAAACTTAAAAGGAATAAAGAAATTAATGTATAATAATTTTTCAACTTCTATAAACTATTAAAAAGACATTTTATATATAAAGTTAAAATTGATAAATTATGACATTTTAGTCTTCCATATATTTTGCATAGCGATAGTCAATTCGTAAACAAACTCTTTTTCCGATAAGTTATGGCGGATTTTACTCATTTATGACATTTGGAGGATAATTTTGCTAATTTATAGTAAAACCTGGGAATTTATTTTTTAATTCAGTGTCTTATGACTTTAATTTAATAATTATCTTTGAAATAGTCCCCAAAAACTTATATTTATCTTTCAAGGGATTTTTACAAGTAATTTTTTCAAAGTTCAAAATTCATGAATTTTTGGCCGCCGTGATTACATATTTTATTATAATTTATTTTTCACACGTAAATATGCAGGTTTTTTTTCGTTTAGAGATTAAGTTTAGGCGTTTATCTTTCAAACACAATCAAAGTTTACACGGAAACTAATTAAATAATTAATGATAAGCGCTTTTTAATAAGCATAGTCCGTGCAAGAGACCGCCATTTTTGCACGTACCTATGAATAACGTTATAATGAATCACATTGATAAGTCAATGAATAAAAAGAGTGCTGTTAAACAAGCAAGCAAGCAGGTATTTATCTACTCCCTACAGAGTAAAATGTGACACACGGTCGAAATTGGGGTTTGATAAGTCAGCACTCTAGAGGAAGAGCACCTATTACCTTTAAAAATTGTCTGGGCAGCCCCGTCTGCATTCCCAGTAGGGGCGCCTCAGGCAGTAGAGGGGAAGTAAAGTCTGGGAGGGTGGACCTCCTAGAACTGCACAGGACAAACCCATAGACAGGCGTAAATCAAGCCCCGAAGGCCAAGACAATACCGGTCTATGGAGTGCAGTATCCATTGGAACAGATACTACACTTTGATCTTGGCCAAAAGGCCGAGAACGCATTTGTAGTGTATTTCAAAGTGGTTAATAATAATAATTATGTATCTCATGGGTTTATTTATTTTAAAATTTTCATTTGTATTTCTTATTGCATTTAATGTATTTAATTATTACAGATTACTTCAGAATTATGAACTGGTATGGGTACTGGTATTTAAGCTAGTCTTTTGGAATTACTAGATCTGGTGTTTTGGCCACAATCTGTGACTCTTCTTCTTTCGTGTGAATCAGATGATCCTGGGGTTGGCATTAGTTTCCCCGATGTTTTTCTAGTTAGAAATCTTTCTGGAAAGACATCGGGTACTTACGGGAAAGACCACGAGAAGGTTGCTAACATCCCTAAGTGAAAGTGGTACTGTGGAACCGACGGGATTCGAACTTGGAACACCCAGGTCTTCAGTCCGTGTCGATATCCGCTTAACCACCGTCACCTCCCATCTGTGACTCTGAGACGAGTCGAGTCACCTCTTAGTTACCAGATCCACTCTGACCTTTTTAATTGCCATTAACACTAGATCCACTCTGAGTGGTGATACCGTCAGGGTTCTATTAATGTATTACATAGAATTCTGTCCGAGGTATGACATGAACCAACATCCAGTGTCATACGCATAAATTTGCATCATAACACATTAGCTAAAACAAACACTATAAAAGACGAAATGAAGATATTAAGAACTTGAAGCTTAACGACTTTTGGTAATATTACTGCATTCGGTATTGAATAAGGTTGATCCGATTTACCAACATCCCCAAGAGTGCCGGATGTGATAGAAGGTTGAGCGTTAACGTGGGGTGGATCATGAGAGCTACGAGATAACCAGGGGGAATTTCAAAACATTCTATAAAACTTGCCTGAATCGAATCTGTCGACATTTCCCGGTGGAAACACTTCAGGCGACCAGCAATTAACAAACACCATTCATAAACGAGAGAGACGAGAGGAGGTAACTCATATCGCCGCTCAAGAAAGTAGGATTGTAATACTTGGAATGGTGGCTTTCTGGGCATCGATCAGAACCAAGAGCTCAAATCGAATCTGAAGGACCTGAAACCAGTTGATATGCCGTAAAACAAAACAAAAAAACTTGATGAATTGCAATCGAAAAGAGCAGATTATGTTATTTTTGTTGTATTCTATTTTTCTACTTATTCTTTGATTTATTATTCTTTCTTCCGTTTTTAACGAAACAGGAAAGTAGCAGAAAGAATAAAGAATGAGTATTTAACATCTTATTTCCAGAATCGTAGACGACATTAGAAGATGAAAACGTCAGACAGTTTTGAAGCAGGGACCGCCAAAGGAGTCCGACATGAACAGAATAAGTTGGTAATTAAGTTTGACATGATAAAAGAGAAACGTCATTTTGTTATGCATTGTATTGAGTAGAGCATTGGCTGAATTAAAGAAAAGACAGAATTGATATATCACCGTAGTTAAACAATACTCTATGCCTCATTACTCAACGGGTTTAATGTTTGAAAAAACAAAATGGCAGTTTTCATTTTATATGATACATTCATACTAATACTAGCTATAGAGGCGCGGTAGTGGCCGGGATCCTTACGTTCATAATTGGTTTGTAAATATTTTATATATTCTATAACAACGCCCTTTTCCCGGCATTGCCCGGAAGCCATTACATTCATGTTTAGTATGTAAATATTTTTATATTGTATAACCACGGCCTTAACCCGGCATTGTCCGGAAGCCATTACATTCATATTTAGCTTGTAAATATTTTATATTGTATAACCACGCCCTGAACCCGGCGTGGCCCGTAAGCCATTATATTCAGATTTGGTTTGCAAATAGTTTTATATTGTATAACCACGCCCTTTCCCCGGCGTTGCCCGAAAGCCATTACATTTATATTTAGCTTGTAAATATTTATATGTTCTATGACCACGCCCTTTTCCCGGCGTTGCCCAGAATCCATTACATTCATATTTGGTTTGTAAATATTTCTATATTCGATAACTACGCTCTTTTCCCGGCGTTGCCCAGAATCCATTACATTCATATTTGGTTTGTAAATATTTCTATATTGCATAACCACGCCCTTATGCCGGCATGGCCCGGAAGCCATTACATTCATATTTGGTTTGTAAATATTTCTATATTGCATAACCACGCCCTTATGCCGGCATGGCCCGGAAGCCATTACATTCATATTTGGTTTGTAAATATTTCTATATTGCATAACCACGCCCTTATGCCGGCATGGCCCGGAAGCCATTACATTCATATTTGGTTTGTAAATATTTCTATATTGCATAACCACGCCCTTATGCCGGCATGGCCCGGAAGCCATTACATTCATATTTGGTTTGTAAAGATTTCTTTCTTCTATAACCACGCCATTTTTCTCGGCGTTGCCCGGAAGCCATTACATTCATATTTGGTTTGTAAATATTTATCTGTCCTATAACCACGCCCCTTTTCCCGGCGTTGCCCGGAAACCATTACATTCATATTTGGTTTGTAAATATTACTCTGTTCTATAACCACGCCCTTTTTCCCGGCGTTGTTCAGAATCCAGTATTTATTTTTTAAATATTTCTATATAGCATAACCACACCCATATCCCGGCGTGGCCCGGAAGCCATTAGATTCATATGTGGTTTGTAAATATTTATCCGTTCTATCACCACGCCGTTTTCCCGCTGTTTCCCAAAAGCCATTACATTCATATTTGGTTTGTAAATATTTCACTGTTCTATAACTACGCTTTTTTGTTACGTCCAGTTTCTAAACTAAAAGTGAATCGGTGTTTTTATTTAATATGAACGAAACAAGACGTAAGTAATAAATACATAAATAATCTAACTTGAATTTTTCAATTTAAATGCTACTTAAGTTCAACTTTTTAAATCCGACTGATAAGTTTTATATATTAAACAGGGAATATTTACTTGAGCTTATTTTTATTGTTATGTAAACATGCTTATTTAAACGTGACACCTGATCTTTTCATTTAAATTGAAAAAGCTTTTCCCACAACGTATTCTAATACCCGCCATTTTTTAGGTGATTAATTGAAAAAGCGTTTCCCACAATTATTCTAATAACCGCTTTTTTTAGGTGATCAAATTGAAAAAGCTTTTCCCACAACGTATTCTAATACCTGCCATTTTTTTAGGTGATTAAATTGAAAAAGCTTTTTTCACAACGTATGCTTATACCCGCTACCTTTTTAGGTGATCAAATTAGAAAAGCTTTTCCCACAACGTATTCTAATACCCGCCATTTTTTAGGTGATTAAATTGAAAAAGCTTTTCCCACAATTATTCTAATAACCGCCATTTTTAGGTGATTAAATTGAAAAAGCTTTTCCCACAATTATTCTAATAACCGCCATTTTTTAGGTGATTAAATTGAAAAAGCTTTTCCCACAATTATTCGAATAACCGCCATTTTTTAGGTGATTAAATTGAAAAAGCTTTTCCCACAATTATTCTAATAACCGCCATTTTTAGGTGATTAAATTGAAAAAGCTTTTCCCACAACGTATTCTAATAACCGCCATTTTTAGGTGATTAAATTGAAAAAGCTTTTCCCACAATTATTCTAATAACCGCCATTTTTTAGGTGATTAAATTGAAAAAGCTTTTCCCACAATTATTCTAATAACCGCCATTTTTAGGTGATTAAATTGAAAAAGCTTTTACCACAACGTATTCTAATACCCGCTACCTTTTTAGGTGATCAAATTGGAAAAGCTTTTCGAACAACGTATGCTTATACCCGCTACTTTTTTAAGTGATTAAATTGAAAAAGGTTTTTTTCACAACGTATGCTTATACCCGCTACCTTTTTAGGTAATTAAATTGAAAAAGTTTTTCCCACAACGTATCCTAATACCCACCATTTTTAGGTGATTAAATAGAAAAATCTTTTCCAACAACGTATGCTTATACACGCCACTTATTTAGGTGAAAGTAGGATGGTAATACTTGGAAGAGTGGCTTTCTGGGCATCAATCAGAACCAAGAGCTCAAATCGAATCTGGAGGACCTGGAACCAGTTGGTATGTCGTAAAACAAAACAATAAAAATATTCAATTAAATTGAAAAAGCTTTTCCCACAACGTATGCTAATTCCAGCCATTTTTTAGGTTATTAAATTGAAAAAGATTTTTCCACAACGTATGCTTATACCCGCTACCTTTTTAGGTTATTAAATTGGAAAAGCTTTTCCCACAACGTATGCTAATACCCGCTACCTTTTTATGTGATTAAATTGAAAAAGCTTTTCCCACAACGTATTCTAATACCCACTATTCTTTTAGGTGATTAAATTGAAAAAGCTTTTCCCACAACGTATTCTAATACCCACCATTTTTTTAGGTAATTAAATTGAAAAAGCTTTTCCCACAATTATTCTAATAACCGCCATTTTTTTAGGTGATTAAATTGAAAAAGCTTTTCCCACAATTATTCTAATAACCGCTACCTTTTTAGGTGATTAAATTGAAAAAGCTTTTCTCACAACGTATTCTAATACCCGCAATATGTTTAGGTGATTAAATTGAAAAAGCTTTTCCCACAACGTATTCTAATACCCGCAATATGTTTAGGTGATTAAATTGAAAAAGCTTTTCCAACAAAGTATGATTATACCCGCTACCTTTTTAGGTGATTAAATGTAAACAGCCTTAAAATTTTGTCAGTAAAAATAAAAATAAAATGTTTACATCATTTCAAGCGGATGATCAGTCTCCAGTGGCGTGTGTTACTTAACAAAAGAAGAAAATAATGTGACAATTACTATTGTACGTAGCACCAAAGATATATGAAGGAATCTTAGGATCCATACTACCAACAGGGCGTTATCCACTTCACTAGTTTGGGAACGGCTCCCGCTCCTAAAAAGGAACCGCTCGTTTCCCCGCTCCATCTGCACTTTAAACTCACCTGTTCTAAAATTCAACACATTTCCAACATTATTTTGAAATAACTTTCTACTTACTTGTCTCCCCATTGCTGGATGAATAAAATAGCCTTGCTCTTTGGCTGCAGAAAAGGGAGAGCACTCCAGGAGCCTTGATTACAGCAACCTAAATGTTGATGTGACGTATAACTTCTTGGAAAAAAGTAACTAATAGAAAAGTTCATTTGTATTATCTGGATTACTATGACTACTGTTCTAATCTTAAGTTATTCTGACAACGTTTCGGACGATGTAACCTCCGACTATATTATTAATGCGGCCCATTACTTTATTTTCTAATTACTTCCGGCTTGATAACCTCTACATACCGTCTTACTTCATTGATATTTTACTAGCAACTGATTTCTAACTTTCTATGTCAGATGATTAAATTCATGATATATTTATCATACAGGGTTAAACCTGATTATAAGACAATTTGCCGTCAATAATAGTGTATAGAAAGTTGGAAAAAGTTCTTAGGAACATTTTTTTAGAAATTAAAATTTTTCCAAAACAGACGAAATGCCGTTGTAAACCACGTTTAATTAATTTAAAAATTAAATGATTTTCATAAAAAAATATTCGCATCTTAAATATATATATATATATATATATATATATATATATATATATATATATATATATATATATAAGTAATAACGATTTTTAACCTTTCTTATCAGTCATTATAGGTCTGTAAACGCAAGCAGTATATAAAATTCCGTTATGGTCACGCTGTATGTCAAGAATTCATGCGTTTTTTCTGAAAATATACGTTCGTTCGCTTTTCGTAATTTCTACATTTTTAGCGGCAAAAATACATACAGGAAGTCGGAGTTATTTTCATTCATATGCTAAAATCTACTTCCACTATGACCTGCTTATACCGGAAAATATTCTTCATAGGTCAAATTGACTGTCAATATTTATATTTTTCATTTCTTGCTATTGTCTTTTACCTATTATACTTTTACTAACTATAACCTACGCTTTCTATTTTTATGGCGTTTTGATTGGATATAATCCTATTCTGGAATAGCCGAATAAGATTGACGAACACTAAACAAACAACTATTGAAATTTAAACATGGCGTCTCATATTCAGTAATCGCAATTATTACAACGAACTGTGCTCTTTCTTTCTCTGTTCCTTTTTTACTTTCCTTCTGTAAATTTGTTTGTGTCGTTTTCTTTTTTCAGTCTCATCTTCTTTCTTCTTTCTTTTTAGCGGTTGGGGGAAAAAGTTTCACTGTAATTTTTTAAATGGCATTCGATTATTATAGAATAAAACAGTAACAAAACAAAAGATATAATTCACAAATGGCGATAAATACTTTTTAATTTCTATTCTTAGTAGTAAGGGCATGTTCATGTTGATTTAAAACGTTTCATTATCAGTAGAATACAACCATTATTAGTTACGTGTTGTCTGAATTTAAGCCAACGTGCAGTTTCCTCGTCGTATAAAATACAATTTATTTTGGCAATCTTCTATATTCGATAGCCCATTATTATGAGGTTTAATTTTTAGTTGTTTTTATTTGGTCCCTCTGCAGAACGTTATACACAACATTAACCAAGCATTACCCGGTATTGGCGCCTCGTGAGATTGGCTATAAACTACCAAAAACAAAGGAATAGCCTGAGAGAGTGGACTCCTAGTACTGAACAGAAACATACCCTAGTCTTTTACGAACACTGTTTAAGTTTTTTTTATTAGTTTATAATAAAACATACTGTCTTCTAAAACTTCCACTAACCCTAAGTCTATGTGGCAATAAACAAACTCCAATAAAAATGAACAATCACATTCGCATGACTGAAAAATATAATTGTCTGCTAAGACTTTTTATTCCCCACTGAAAACTTAAATTAATCACATTTATTTTTTATTTATTTACAAAAATAATTATATTTACTTATTTACAAGTATGTTTTTATCTTTATATAAACAACATGTTAAATTGTATTTTGATCACCTAGATTACTTACAATGAATGGGTTTGTTTCTGCATTTTTCCTTTCAAAATTGATATTCTACTATTTGTCTATTTTTTATAAAATCAGTATTTCGAAACGGTCCTTGCAACTTGAAAACGGAGGTCCTTTTGTTCTTGCGACAACAACTTGAGCACAAATTTCGCAGTCACTCTGTGCATGTCTAAATAATCACGTAAAATTGCATGTTTCGGAATCTTTACTCACTCCGACCTCTTGAGTGATCTCCCGTACGGTTGAACGACGGTCTTCTATCACCAAATTTCGTTCACTCTCAACAACAGCTGAACTCCGAGCATTTTGGGGCCTTCTGGAACGCTGGTCACTCTCCGCTGATGTGCGGCTATTTTTTATTGGTTGAACCACTCCTCAATGTGGGGTACACCCATCTCACCTTCTCCAAACACCTGCTGAATCTTACGAATTGTTTTGCTTTGAGAATCACCAAGCTTTTGACAAAATTGGATGCGGTACCTTTGTTCAACACGTTCAGTCATATTGAGAGAATCTGTAACCCAACAAAAACGCTGTGTAGCACCTCACTCAGCGACCGACAGGCAGCGACTAACGAACAGGAAGGCGGTGATAAAATTCACACATGCGCACGAAAGTGTATTCCTACACTGTGTGTGAGTGGTGCCGCCCTATCGTCTCTATTTCGCACTGAAAAATAAAGGTCGGATACGTTTTAGACGGGCTTCTCATATATATATATATATATATATATATATATATATATATATATATATATATATATTGTAATATATGGATTATACTTTTCACCAATGGAGTTTAACTTCAATAGATAGACTTCATTGTACTATGCATCGTAATCATAATCGTCACGTGTCATCTTGGTTAACAAATATATTCTCTTCTAGTTGAAATTGATTAGGATCTGCCGCTATCTTTTAGCAATTCCAACCGTTGAATGAATTGACCTATTGCGAGTTTCTCTCTGTGGCATAATCAGGCTTTACAGCTAATTATATTTGCATTAAGAACTATTATTATATTTGCTTTTTATTCTATTAAAACCAACGGCGGTTCAGCTTATATTTATATATTTACATTGCATAGGCATTTACACACGTAAACACACACATAGTTGGTCTGACGAATTTCTTTTCTGGAATAAAACACAAAGGTGTCTATGTAGCTTTTGCCATGAGTACATTTATACTACTACTAAGTTAGACTCATGTTGAAGAAAATACGAAGATAAAAATGTATGCATAACGAAAAGAATACTCGTTCCAGTCCTTGTAAAATTAATTATCCGAACAGAACAGTTTTGCACCTTACGAAGATTAAAATCAAGATACAATGATACTAAACCCTATATCTTGCCTTATTCTAATGTTTATCCAAATTCATTTCTGTATGTTGATACTGGAAAATTCTAAACTATGAGGCTAAAGATTAAGGGGTCTTAAAAATAAATTGAAATTCATGGAATCGTGCTTAATTGGTGTCTACTTATTATAAACAAAATTCATCTGATAAATGGGGGTTTGTGCCCATATCATGACCCCTAAATACTTTTAAATACTTTAAAGAAACTTAAAATTGGGAAAAGTTTATAAATTGATGCCTAATAGCTATTGTTAGAATTTCACAAAATCGGGGGTATCTAAATTTTCACAAAGGGCAAATTTACGTCCTCGTATACTTAGCAGCTGTTCCGAAATTCATAATGACTGGTTAATTACGGTGTGAATCACGTAGATATAAATATGTAAACATATACACATACTTAACTAGATAAATAGATATATATTATCTTAACTATGCCGAAATAACGGGAAATTTGCATTTTCTATACGGCTTTCGGTCGTTTTATCTAAATTAAAGCTGTTAAATTAATCTAATTCTTATTACGAAAAAAACCCATATCTTTCTGTTGATTCTTTAATGATTTTTACAAAAATACGAATTAGTGTACGCTCAGTAGAAAAATAACTCCTAAACATTTGTGGTTATGTCGTAGTGACTTTTATAACATGCTACAGATGTGTTATAGATTCATAAACCTGGACAGTTGCCTACAAAATTAATCAAGAATAGGACTCTCAATAGATATGCTGATACAATGATGGCCGCTTTTGATACAAACTTGACTGTCATAGTTTGCGAACGAGCCGTGAAGTTCAATGTGAATTAAGCAGGTTGTTAAATTGTCTAAAGTTGGGAGATTAGTTTCGCATTATTGTCCGTCATTATTATAACGCTAGACTTCTGAGACAATGACCGCATGTCTCTTAGAATAACATGTCTGTGATATTATGCATCAATCACCATATTTCTCAGATTTAGCGCCAACACAGTACAAACTCTTAAGAAACTGTCTAAGTAATTTGAGTGGATGAAAACTTACTTATCACCGGCTCACTTAGCAAATGTATTGGGGTGTTCGCTAAAAGATCGGGAGACCGGGATTTAGTGCCAAAAACTCCAAAATAGTATTTAATGCCTACTTGCAAAGCAGTCCTCGTTATGAGGTTAAGATCAAGGGTAAGTGGAGCATACATTCTGACTGCCTCCGTACATATTGCAGAGGTATCCAATTTAAAAGGAACCCTTCTGGTCGCCATCGATTTCGGTCGATTCATTAAAATTTTTCTAAGAGTAATTTCAAAAAGTAGAATTGGAAATTAATTGTGTTTTTTTGTTCAAAACCTAAGGAAGCTTATAAACGTGTTACTAAACAACTTATCTTCAGTTTGAAGGAGATCATACGTTAAAGATTACATACATTTGATGTCTTTGTGTTGTTTTATTGAATCTCTAAAAACGGACAGAGCATTCGTTACAACCTTATATAAAGCTTAAAATAAATTATGTGTGGGCATGTCATGATACGCTTTCCGGTTTACCCTTCCGGATCACTACCTGAAATAGACAAAATAAAAAAAAACGGTTAGAAGTACGAAGAACTACAAAACCTTAAACACGGACGGTTTATTTTCTTCTGTTTTTCTTGTTACTTCATAAAAAAGATATGCGAATTCCTTCCTGCCCGCTTGATTGCTTCCTGAACTCCGAAAATAAACGATTTATAAAGGAGCGTGTTATCTTCTTTTATATACCAGATGGTTATCAGGGATAATACTGTTTCAATACAAAAGAATGTGTTCTTGTTTGGCACGATAAGAAATAATGTAAGGAAAGTATTTTTTTTTACTTAGCAGTACGAGCAGGGATTATTTGCAGATATCAAAAATAAGGTAAGAATAAACGTGTCTAAATTCGTTCCAAATGACATGTATTCCATTTACTTTTTAAGTGATTTCTCCTTGTATTATTAAATCACAATTACAATACTTTCAACTGAACTATAACTTATAAATTATTCATAAAAACGTTTATACTAAATTGACTGTGAATCGTATTTACATAACATATTTGAAAAGCCTATTTTACTTAATAATCATGTTCTGTTATTCGTTTTAATTGTATAGTAACTTTTTTTGTATAATAGTTTCACCCATATAGGAAAGTTGAAATATACGGGTCTCAGCCGGTTCAATTAATTCCCTATACACAACAGTTTTGCACCACTTTTATGTTCCTATACGGAGATTAGAATTTATATATAATGCTACTAAATCCTTACTCCCGTTTTGATCAATATCTATTGCATGATTTTGACTCTAGAAAATGTTTCAACTTAAGGCTTAAGCTTAAGAGGTCTTAAGAAGAAAGTAAAATTCAGTGAATCTGTCTGAGGGTAAAATTATTAAGATAAACATTTGTATTTTATTTACAGAAATGTGTGAAAATAAAAACCGATGTGGATAAATACGGAAAGCTGATTGGAATCGGATAAGAGGCTTACTTGCTTTCAAAAAACGAAAATGCGATTGTTATTAAATTGTAAAGGCTACGTTCGCGGGTACATGTCTTCTGATTTCGGTTCGCAGGGCAACAGTGACATGTACACAGATAATCGAATTCATGGGGTCAGCGTATGCACTCAAATGTCACCTAAACGCGCTGTTGCTAGAAACGGATGTGGCTTTGCTTAAATAGAGATGAAGCGAGATAAGTAGAGAGTCCGTTTAAAAGCTGTTTAGCAGACAGCATGTGTAAAGAAATGACTTAAGAATCGATTATACATTTAACGGATAAGACTTTAGATGCTCGTAGCCCCGGACTGTCCTCCACTCCGCCGCTAGCAGAAGAGAAGGCGACGTCAACATCTTTATAATTGTTCCTTCACTAAATTTACAATGGATCCCTGCTGTTCAGACGAGCGTGGATGAAGTGACTCAGTCATAGCAAGAGCGGTGTGAAGTAAAATGTAAGTGTGCTGTTAGGATTTGTTGATTTACATTCGATAGCAGACATGTATTTTCTTTGATCGTGACATACGAGACATTAGACCTCTCCTGGAGGGGATATATGTGCAACACTCATGTTCTCTCCCAGTGGGGCTCTGTTACGGAGCCTGCTGAAATTAGAGAAATGCGTGTGAAAGTATGCAATAGACGTTACACAAAGTAAGGTTTTTTATCTTAATTGTGGTCTAACCTACTAGGAAAAATGCCCCACCGCCACCGACATGACTAGATGACCAAGTAAGTAGTATTTCTTTCTGTCACCGGCAAAATATTATACTGCCGTCGCTTTCGGCTTAGTAGAAAGAAATGCAGCATTCTCTCTCCGTGTTTCTGCTCCTTGTAACAATTTGTCAGAGGTGGTCGTTACGATAACCACCAATATTCAGGTGTAAAGCAGCATCAGACAAACATTCAGATTGTATGTGGATGTGCATGTCTTCCACTTGTCTATTTACACGGCTTGTTTCACTATGCCATTGTTTCCGACAAATAAATTTCATTTGATACGTAGTATCTAGACGAGTTGCAAGCAGAACCCCTTCAATGAAGATAATGGGTATATGACACATAACCATAGGGAAAAACGTAACGCATGAATAAGAGTTGAAAGTACGTTACGTTACAAACTTATGACTTCCTTTAAGAAAGAAATGAAGGTCTTCTACGTTACACTGCGAAAATGTGTGTCGACTGCAATTGTTAAAATTACGACACTGCATTAATTTATTTGTTACTAATGTTATATTCCATGAAAAATGCCAGTATACTGAAATCATATGCCCTCAATAGGGTTAAGATGGAAATTCATATACACGCAATGTACAAAAGCAAGGAAATTCCCAAATTGTCACACTTTTATTGTCATTAAGGATATGCGAGCACAATAGGGCTATATATTTTACTGGTACGAATTTTTCTTCAATGCACCTCACACACTTCATCCACTCATGCATATAGATTTATACTGTAGTAATGTGGTAATGAAATGGCCTCGTTGATATGTAGTCATAGCCTTAATGACAATAAAAGTGTAAAAGTTTGGAAATTTCCTTGCTTTTGTACATTTAGTGTATATGAATTTTCATCTTAACCCTATAAAGGGCATATGATTTCAGTATACTGGCATTTATCATGAAATGTCACTACTTTTGTAAAGGCTATGCCTCAATACAATGGTCATTTATAAGGGTTTTTGGAATTTTCTGGAAAACTAAGGTATATGGTAAACTGAAATTAAAATGCCATCAACTAGCCCCTAGAACCTCTATCTCTGCCAAAAATCAGCTGAATCCATAAAATAGTTGATGAGATACAGTGTGGCACATACGTACGTACACACGGATAACACAAAATCATGCCTGACCTTTCTGGATCTCTGGGTTGCCTTGACTAATGATGCTGAAAGTCTACACACTTATAGAACCTATCAAATAAAAATTTTGTGCAAAGTTTTAACTAATTTGGTTTATTGGTTTTTGAGTTATGATTGATCAAAGAAATGAGATTTCCAGCATAGGCCGTTTTTTAAGTCTATTAAGAGATAGAGCGCTATCGCGCCTCCCTTGATTTTGGTTTTTTTTGTTTGAAACTATTTTTTTTTAATTTCGTAACAAAATACTGAATTAAAATATATATAATCATTTGATAAATATTCTGAATTTAAAAAAACATTTATTTATACATTCTTTCTTGATTATAAATTCAAGATATTTTGAAGTCTTCTTCAGTGAATTCTCGTCCATCAAATAAATTTTAATGAAAAACAGAACCGTTAACATCAAAATTGTTCGCATAGTTTTACTTATTAATTCTTATTTTTCCAAAGGAGATCAATCGAAAACCTTTCTAGTTTTACTGATATGCAGGTGAATAACAAAAACTAACATTTAAAAGACACTCCCCAAAAGTTGCTATCTTCTTTCATAATCTCTTCCATTAGTCTTTTCGTTAACAGAATACACAGAAACAAGATATAAATAAAGACAATATAAATAAAACAAATAAATACAAACAAAGAAAAAGTTTTTAACTCACGTATTTTCCTATTTTTCTTCACACCTTGCTTTTCGATTTTCGTTTTTTCATATCATCAAATCATTATCCTATTTGCGCTGTTCTATTTTCTGTTTTACTGCTGTCTTTCTTTATTTATATATATTTTTAATTATTATATTTTGAGCTCTAATAATGTATATAGTATTGAGCTATTTACCTAACATTTGTGTGCATTTAAATGAATTTAAATAACTAGCAAATATATGCTCCCTTTTATCGCATATCTTTGTTAAGCTTGAAGTAGTATATAATTGTGAGAGAACTACATACAATACGTTGTGAAATCAAAATAAATATTAACATATTATTGTTATAAATGAAATAAAAGTAAATTTAGTCAACTTTAGAGAGTTTAGAGTAATATTTGGAAAGTTTAGAACCACGTTTGGGTAGATTGGAGTCACATTTTCGAAGTGTCGAGTCACGTTTCGATTATTAGGCACATTTAGGGAGTGTTAAGGAACATTTAGGGAGTGTAGGGCAACATTTGGGGAGTGTAAAGTAACATTTGGTGTGTGTGGAGTTACATTTGTAAAGTATAGAGCTACATTTTGGGAAGTCGGAAGTTATATTGGGTGAGTAACATTTAAAACGTGTGGCGTCACATCTTAGTTATCCTTACTCGCAGGCTCATTCTGACTCTGAGTAACTGTCGCAATATCATCTATATATTCAATATAATTTGTCTTGGGTTACATGAAATTCCTACCGGCTTTTTATATATTATTTACAGCATTAATAAATATCAACAAAAACAACGTAAATAAATAGTTTAAGCTATTAAGTACAAAATGACCGGGTTCGGTATTAAACAACCGGAAATCATCGAAATGCCTTAAATAGTAAATCACTTAAAAAAGCTTGTGAAGTCCGCTTTACTCCCCCCTCCCCTCAACGTAAATACCCCGACCAATGCGACAAGCAGCAAAATCCTACCCCTTTACTGTTGAGCTCCCCAGATGACAGAATGCTTTCAACTCTAATAGTTTCTTTCTTTGAACTGTACCAACATGCAATAATGTTAATGTCATGTAAACACACATTTCGCTGCACATAGGTGACCCTATAAATCTGGCCCCTTAATTTACAGTAGCCCATTAAGTCTCTGTATCAATGTGCCTTGTTTGGGGTCAATAAAAGATTTTTTAAATAAATAAATAAAACACTTTGTATACGTTATTCACAAGTAACATTGCATTTATCTTGTTATTAACATTAAAACAGTAGAGTATTACAATCATCTAACATTTTAATCGATTTATCAACGCCAATTTAAAGAAAAACTACATAATTTTCTTTTGAAAGTCGCCTATTTAGTGTCTAATTCACTTTCCAAATGTTCTGTGCCCGTTATTCATATATATATA
>OY744528.1:98531109-98566109 GCA_963556195.1 Sepiola atlantica | reverse complement strand
GCTCGTGCAGATCCAGTATCGATGTGGCAGACGGATTATATATAGCAGTATAAAAATATACGATAGGCTGATGATTTTCTACGGGAATAAAACCTGAACGCCTCTGTGTAGCTTACTTGCCATATTTTCATACTACTATTAAACTCTACTCACGTTTGAGAAATGTTGAAGTATATACTGAAAAAATATATAGGCAATATATTGTATCACCTCATGATATTATATGCGTATATACATGTTAGTATTTTGACGACTTAAATATTTTAAAAATCAATTTCCCATTTTTGATAATATGCACTTTTAAAAATTAATATTGTTGACATTAGATCTTTTGTGATTTTTGAAATGTTTTCAAGGAGGGTTGAATTTATAATTGTTTTCAAGATGAAAGAAACTATAAAGTGTGAATACTCTTTACTTGACACTTGACTTGAACAATTATTTAAATCGCCAATATATATTTATATATATATATATATATATATATATATATATATATGTATATATATATATATATATATGTATATATATTATATATATATATATATGTATATATATTATATATATATATATATGTATATATATTATATATATATATATATATGTATATATATTATATATATATATATATGTATATATATTATATATATATATATATGTATATATATTATATATATATATATATATATATGTATATATATTATATATATATATATATATGTATATATATTATATATATATATATATATATATGTATATATATATATATATATATATATATGTATATATATTATATATATATATATATATATATGTATATATATATATATATATATATATATATATATATATATATATATATATATATATATACTTTATACAAACATTTAAAATGGTCTAAAGACACAATTCATGTTTCCATGGTCCAGACGTTGTACACAGAAGTACTGAAATACGTATCGATTTGTGTAGACCATTTTAAATGTTATTTGTAAAACTCTACCTTGTATTAAACACTTTTGAAAAAAATATTGATTTTAAGTTCATTTTATCAATCTAGTTCAACTTAATTGTTATAATTAATGTTATTTGATATGCAAATTACCATATCATACGGTAGTCTTAAGGGTAATATATTATTATTATTATTTTATTATTATTATAACTGTCCTGTTTTTAAATCTCCGAAACAGTTACATGGAAAACAGCTGATGATCCCCGTGTTAATAGTAGACGCTTAAGGTCTCCTGTTTTTGTTTCACTGTTAGATACTAACCCCCCTTTTTTAAATTTTATTTACTTTTTTTTATTTTTTATTTATGAATTTTCGAACGAATGGTAAGTCTGCAATATCTTGGATTTACTTAGTTTCTCTGGGACTTTGAACTGCATTTTACTTCTTTTTTTTTTGTTAAAATGACTTAAAGCTTCTTTAGACTATATATATATCTACACACACAAAAGTTAATAACAATCATTGTAGATTAATGAAAAGTTAATAACATTTAGTGTAGATTAATAAATAAATAATTGTTATAATAATACCTATTTTAAATAGATTACTTTAAACTTAATGCCCCAGTCTAAATATCTGTGATAATTACAATTTAAAAAAACTGAAGACTTTATACTCTATGTCGAAAACCTGATTTTTGTCGTTGAACATTTTCGTGTTAAGTGAATAGTCTTAAGAAATCTTTAAATAAATATTAAACTATTAAAATATTAATTCCGCTACATCAATCAGACATTCATGATATTTGTTTATTATTTCTTTTAACAAAGCTAGACTTATTAAAGAGAGATACCCATAAAAACTATTTGATGGATTTCTCCCTTGACCTTATATATTTATTTTTATCTAAATCGATTACACTAAAACTTACTAAGCTTTTCTGTATTTCTTTAAATTGATGTAATTATTATTTCTATCTCTTTTAATTTTTTTACTTATTAATATAGATACTTATTTATTTTATTCACCTGAATTACTTCCACATAATATTTTATAATTCTCCTTATTAACTTACGGTTTATTTTTATTTGACATTTAAATTAATTTATCCGTATTTTTCTTGCTAAATCTTTTATTACACCTTGCAGTTTTTCTCACATTCTAAAATTTAAAAGAAATACATTTTGTCTTCTTTTTATTAACTTATATTTTCTATTCATAATTCGACAAAAATAATTTTCTCTATCTATCTAATAATTCCTTTTATTAAATGTTGACATTTTGGTAAATTATACGTATTTTCCCATTTTGCTTATATAAATAATGGCGTAAAATAAAAATTAGAAAAATCACGCTGCTCATTGGATCACAACTGTATTCAACATATGCTCTTTCAATGTCAGTGTTATTATTTTGTCTTTTCTAAAATTTCGAGACTCGATCTTTAAATTTCTGAACAGTTACACGCATAAAAATATTACATATATATATATATATATATATATATATATATATATATATATATATATATATATATATATGGGGTAATGTAAACGATAAGTCATGAAAAAAATATTCCGTGGTAGACAAAATGTGTGAAAAAAGAGACAAACAGAAAACAGGTTAAAATGCAGAAGAAAAACAAAAACAAGAGATTTGACCGGTTTCGTTCGTATTAACGAACGCCTTCACTTTTTTCTGAAGACGTTCGTTAATACGAACGAAACCGGTCAAATCTCTTGTTTTTGTTTTTCTCCTGCATATTTACCATGTTTTTCGTTTGTCTTTTTCTTCATATATATATATATATATAAATATATATATAGCTGTAAACGCCGGCGTGTATAGCTAAAAATAATTTACTATTTACTATTTTTTTTCTCTCTATCTTTTTCATGGTGAAAATCTAACGGCATGGTCGAAGATTTACGATCTCCTCCGATGTTATTGGATAGTTGTTTAAATGTCCGGTGCTTGTAGTGAATGCCCTGCAGGCTTGAAATGAATAATATAAGTGTTACTACAGTTTCTCAAAGATTTTAATATATATATATATATATATATATATATATATATATATATATATATATATTATTATATATATATATAGCTGTAAACGTCGGCGTGTATAGCTAAAAATAATTTACTATTTACTTAAAAATTAATGTTGTTATTAACCATTTTAAGAGTTTTAATTGGGCCCTATTCGGGGAAGTTAAAAATAGACTGTCCCTTAGCTATATGGCATGTTTCGACAACATTCGTCGAACACTCTTATACCTTAATAGAACATTAATTCCCTTTTCTTGGTGTGGTAATGTCTCGTGGCTGTTTGATTTAACGCATGCTTGCGAGGTCTAGGATGATTCTGTAACTGGATTCGAATCTTGCGACTATTTTAGATCATCATTCACTACACTGATGAGAGCGAAAGCTTGAAATATATGTAGGTAAAAATTATTTAATATTTACTTAACAATTTATATATATATATATATATATATAATGGCTACTACTTTTTCTCATCGACCAATCATGTCAACCCAATATTTTCACGTACTTGCATAACATTTTTCTTAAAATTATCATCCTGAGGAAGTCTTACAAATAAAGACGAAACGTTGATGAATATATAAAAAAAACATCCTTTTTGGTTTTTCCTTTTTCATTTCCCATTACGTCGGATTACCGTCATCCTTCCTTGCTCATATATATATATATATATATATATATATATATATATATATATATATATATATATATATATATATATATATGTGTGTGTGTGTGTGTGTGTGTGTGTGTGTGTGTGTGTGTAATGTATTTAAAGAATACTGAGCTGCAAATTTGGCGAGCAAATGATTGATGTCTATAGCAAACTCATTTAGGGTTTTCTATACGATCAAATATATATGTAGGTATATTCGTATATATATATATATATATATATATATATATATATATATTCGTGTGTGTGTATCTGATCTTCTCTGATAAATATATATATATATATATATATATATATATATATATGAATTTATATATATATATATATGATGTCTGTGTTTTAATTCGATTTATACACGAACACCTGCGTTATTTTAAGAGATTATCTCTTTCCACAAATACACCTGAATGTATGTTTAGATAAGAGATAGCTTATAAGAGTGCTGATTGTGTAAGACAAACCTGTTGACGCAGGTGAAGAATACGTTACTAATAAAATCACTATCGGTTTTTTTATGTGTATTAAGACGAGAGAGTACGTTTTCATGGTATCGATTTAGGTAAATAATGTTAATATGTCCTAATTATTGTCCGCTTTTTGAATTGACTTTTACAACACCATAAACGAAGGTCCATGCAGATTATTAAAGAGGTTGATAGATTTCATGGCATTATGTATGCTGTCATCAATGTGTACTTGATTAACTGAGCATAAATGACGAATATAAATATATATATATCCTTCTTTAATTGGATCAACATTTTTTTAAAGTTCTTTGAAAACTTGTCAAATAAACATAAGTGTTATATAATAAAGTATATTATACTTGAATATCTTTTATCCGGCTGGCAGTCATTATTAAGCTCCAAAGCTACTTGATATAACGTGAAGCATCGTGTAAATGGCGTGCATGTGAAAATTTTTAAAAAGATTTAAAACAACTGCTGTTAATAATAAAAACAATAAACACATATATACTCCATAACTATTGGGTAAAATTTCACCAGATTTCGCATGAAGCACCCTTGGAAAACCTGATGGTTTATAAAGGTTCACTACTAATATTACTCTTCTACTTGTCTTAAAGATGATGCTAATTACTATTAAACGCACATAAAATGTAACATACTGATAACAGGTATTTGTGGTGTTACAATATATGGCCTTCTTGCCAAGCATCCAAACTGATATTGCTGAGACCCCCGCTTGTTCCCTGGTGGCAATCTATAAAATTTGATGAACATCAACAACAACGATATAAGTGCTGAGTAACCTGGCACACGCTAGGAAGTAAGTGTAGTATCTGTTCCGATGGATACTGCACCCTGTCCTGTGCAGTTCTAGGAGGTCCACCCTCCCAGGCTTCGCCTCCCCTCTTTGGGGAGGAGTAAGTTTATTGCTTACTGCTTGAGGCGCCCCTACCGGGGAATGCCGACGGGGCTGCCCAGGCAATTTTTAAATGGCCAGAGTGCTCACCTCTCGAGCGCTGGCTTTTAACCCCACTTACTCGACCCAAGCTGTGGTCACATCTTACTTGTGGGAGTAAGATAAAACTGGCCTTGTGCCTAACTCCTGCAGAGGAGTAAATAAATATAAGTGCTGAGTAACCAAGTTTTTCCTTGCTTAATTTTTCAAAAAATGCGTTTGTCTTTCGTGTTGCTTGGTTATCATACCACAATATAACCTACAATGTATGCAGTTATTTCGTATGTATTTATACTTTAAATGCGCATTGTTTACCTCTTTCATGCGATGAATAAATTGAGAAGATGTATAAAAGTTATTCACTGTTTATTGTATGACAAGTACGTGATAATCTTTCATAGCAATACAGAATGCATGTTTGAAGTAATTTGAACACACTCCAAACGGACATGCATAACTGCGTTAACATATTTTTAAGTACTTGAACTCTTTTGATAATAACACAAAAGACATTTTTGACGTACATTTTAAGAAAATCTCAAGTGTCTTGAATCCATGGATTAACAAACGTAGTCGTGATACTGGTCAAGTTTAATTTTTATTAGTTTACTAATATCATGTATACTAGAAGGTTATATGAATATTTAGTAACGTTGTTATTTATAGCATCGATAATTTAGAAATAATTTTAATTGCAATGAAAAAAGTAATAACATTAATAATGATGATAATTATTTTGATGAAAATAAAAGACTGAAATTCAAATAATAATGTTTTTTAAATTAATAATGGATAAATTAAAAAGAACCGGATGTTTTGATTCATTAGAATTACAACGAATACCATATATTTAGGCTGAAATTCGATTTATTCTGTTTAATACTTTTAACAATATTTTTCGGCATGTTCAATTAATTTTTAATGACTTCCTTTGCTTTCTCCTTTGAATATAGTAGCGTTCTTTGTTACACGTTACTGGAATTATTATGCTTTTAGAGTTAAGTGTAGAAATAGTTGTACGGCTATTAGGTATGATTGACAATGTCTGGCACAATGGTTCCATTCCTGAGTCTAGCCATGTGATTGGTTGGTTTTAATCATGTGATACACAAACGATTTGAAGTAAGATAAGAATTTGTTGTAAAAAACGAATATTTTATATTAACGTTTTAGCGACGCATGTGTTAAAGTACTTTATCTAACACAAGACTGGTATTGTGTGTTTTGTGTTTTAATGATAAAGGCAGACGAGGTTCGGAAATAAAAAGGTAAAAATAAAATGATGAAGACCCGATTGGATTTACATGTAAATACATTTATTATCACATAGATAGATCGTCTAAAAAAGGTGAAGCAGATATAGAAAATCTGATATAAATGGGTGAAAAGCACTTACGTAATTACAAATGTTAAGACTACATTAATGTTCCAAAACAACCGATAAAGAACGTGTAGTGAAATGGTCAACAAATAGAGAAATATATGTATAGACAAGTAAATATAAGTAAATATGATTTACTTTATTGATGATGTTTTTTTTTTGGAGTTCATGAGGAAAGGTTATGCAATGCTGGAGAGCACGCCTGTGAGTTTTGTCTGACTGTGACCAGAAAATAAGGAAACTGAAAACCACTGCGATATTGGTAAGTGAAAGGCATATCGAGATAGCAGCCTGTCAACCGCGTCCGATAACTTGAGAATCTAATTCAGAACGATAATGGTTTCTGTATTCCGCATGTGAGGAAAACTTGGATATTATTGATTTTCGAAGAGTGCATTCTAGGGTTGCTAGTAAGTATTAAGGGGAGATTAATTGCATACAATTCGATACTGATCATTATGGGCATTCTACCTTTAAATAATTCAATATTATGATGCAACAGAAAAGTAATGTGCATGAATTTAAAAGTTACGATATATCAGATTCATTTAGTTTTACTCCGTAGGTTACAAACATCTCTAATCAGGAAACATATAATCATTTAATTTCCTATAAGGTAGTAGGATACAAACCCCTGGTGTACTCTCTTTGGATAGTTATATATATATATATATATATATATATATATATATATATATATATATATATATATGTGTGTGTATGTGTATGTGTGTGTGTGGTAATAGTATGAAAACCTATTCATGGCAGTTATGCTACATAGAAGCGTTCGCGTTTAATCCCCATATAGAATCGGAAGGCTAAGTCTTAGCCTGACGATTCCCTACGGAGATTAACTGCGGACGCTTCTGTGTATCTTAATTGTCATAAATATATTTTATAATATTACTACTAAGCTCTACTAATGTATGTAGCACCGTTTAAGTAAATACTGAAAATCAATACACAATATATCATACCACCTTATAAGATGTTTATATACATCAAATAATATATATATATATATATATATATATATATATATATATATATATATATATATATTTATTTAAATATTTTCTTTGTCGTACAAAATTTTAAAATAGCATTGAAGAGACAATATTTATTATTCATAATGAATTTAAGAAATTAAAAAGATGAAATGGCAGCTGACCGGTTTCGTACCTCGCTCAACAGAGCCAAATATCGAGGTAATGTATAAAAAATATAAAAAGATGCTATGAGAATTATAGCGATGGAAAGGGGTAAAAATAAATAAATAAATAAAAATAAATAAAAAAATATTAAAAAAAAAAAAAAAAATTTTTAAATTTAAAAAATAAAAATTAAAAATTAAAAAAAAAAATTAAAAAATTAAAAAATTAAAAAAAGTTCAGTCAAATAGAAGCAACATTAAGCCCGAGGAGATTTTCTCTTTGTTTGCAAAGAGAAGGTCTCAAGGACTTAATATAAATTGTTTCTAAGATCTTGAGATGATAAGGGGAGTGCGACTTACTAAGAATGGAGAATAAGTCGACACTGAATTTAGAGGCACAGGTGCGATTATTTATGAGATGTTGACCTATCGACGAGCCATAAGTATGATTCAAATCATCAGTTGGTAAATAATTTCCATAGCGAATTTTTGTGGGCACGTGTTGTTTGACCCGGATGTCCAATCTCTGTGGCGTCATCCCGACGTAGTGCATACTGCAACTACATTTAAATAAATAAATAATGGAATTATTATGATGTGGGGGAAGGACATCTTTTCGAATAGAAGTTAAGATTGGACGAGAGGAAAAAACAACACGCGTATTCGCAGCAAAATAACATTGTTGTACAGACAAAGAGATTTGTTTGGCGAATCTATCACTAATATTACCAAGCCAAGGTAGGCGAAGGTATATATATGTATATATATATATATATATATATATATATATATATATAAAGGAAATCGCTCCAGGCAAGGCATGAAGTCACTTGATGTAAGGAGCTAAAATATACTATTTTGGGATAAAAACTTAGCCAAAGATTAATGTTAGATGGATAGATTCCGACTTAGAAAACAGCAATTATTCCCCCTTTGTCAAGGTCCACTTACTTTCCTTCTTTATATTAATAGTTAAGTAAAATAAAATATATTTCATGTAAACGTTGTGTGGTGTAATCCTACTTTATTTATGTATAACCAAACCGCCAGAAAGTATCCAGATATAAGATTGAACCCAAGAGTTTAAAAAGAGAGCGCACCAATAAACACGGCCACTATGAAAGAGCTATGTAACATATTTTCATCTAGACAATTCAAGGTATTGAGTACACCTATTTTCAGACAGACGCTATTATTCTTGGATAAGAGTTAGTTTACCAAAAGCGACTGAACTGGGAACACGCTTTTAAGACGGTCTAACAAACTTTGAATAATTAAACGATCTGATTAAGCTATATGTAACTCTTTCTCGTTTTTTTTCGTTCACCCCTTTGTGTCCTTTAAGATATCAGACGAGTGTCTGGCGGAATAAATCATGTATTCTAGATTTGAATCAATTGAATAACTATATTAAAAAGGCATGTCAGGTGGCCTTTGTTTCATGATCAGAAACAAGCCACAAATGGAGAGACAAAAGTATCCTCAAATTATCCCCAGTTGGCAAGATACAACACCACACACGCCACGACTTCAGTAACGTCAACAAGGATATAGGTTTAATGTTTATCAAAATAATTAAACTAAATCGTTTCATAGGGTCATCTTAATGATTCCCTACGCCTCTGTAACAGTAGTATATGGCATTATTTGGGTTAAACAGAATCCTGACCTCTTATGACCTTAAAGCTGTTCAGATCATGACATGATAACTTTAGGGACTGTAGAGACACGCTTTCATTACCGTTACCCATAGGTCCACTCTGGTCTGTAGTTATAGTAAAGGTCATTGTCCTATCTATGGCTTAAATAGAATAGTGCCCTGAGTATAACCTTATATTTTATCCGATAGTGAGGCCCTATTTTTTTAGCTTTCAGGAGTATAAATTCATTACTTAGTTGGCATTACTGCCAGGTTCACCTTTAACAGGGTGGTTAGTACCTGTCATTGTCGCATCTATGCGTCTAATAGAACACTGGCCAATAGAAAAAAGCCTAAACTATACCCGATGGTAAGATCACAATTTTGGAACTCTTTAGTTTTGCATTACTTCCGGTATCGCTCTCTCACATCCGGTGGTTAGGGCCGAACATAAAAATTATGAAGAGTACGGAGTCTCTTCTTTCTTGCTAACTAACCAACGGTTGTTCGATATTTTCGGATGGTATGTGTATTTTATTTAAGCTTATTTGATGAAGTGTTATTTTTTCTGTTTGTATTGTTTAAAATTTTTATTTGATTCCATTTTACTCAAAGGGTTATTAGTGAACATTTTATCTAAGTTGTTTGTTAGGCTGCATTTTGAAGTTAGCATCTACTTAATTTACTTTCACTTCAGATTTAATCTTTGACGTTTGGAGGATTTAGGAGGATTTTATATTTTATTTTTTATTAGTTTGTATTCATTATTTACATTTGGAAAAAATTTCTTTTTTTTTCTTTCTCGTGTTTTTTTTTCAAATAATTTGGGAATATAGAATACTAAGGAAAACGAATAATTGTATTTCTATTTTTAACTTATGTTAATGGATGTTAGGCGGAAAGAATACCGACTATGTGTAAGACAGAAAATGCTACTTACAATGCAAAAGGCTTATTTCAATGTGTGTGGCAATTATAGTTCTATCTTATTCTCCACATCCTCTTTATCTTTTTCACGTTCGTTTTTTATCTTTTTCTCATTATATTCGTATTCGTTTACTTACTCGTTCGTCTTTCTATCCTTCGCCTCCTCCTTTTTCTCCACCTTTCTTCGTTAAACATATATTGCTTCTTTTTCTTCTTTATTTTCTTATCATTATTAGTATTATTATCATTATTATTTATATTATCATCATCATCATCTGTCCTTTCTATCTTGTCTTTCTTTCTTACCTTCGTCTTCTTCTTTCTCATTTTTTCTTCCTTCTCGTCTAATTATCTTCGTTTTTAACCTCTTTTTCATGTTTTCTTCTTCCTCTCCTTGTCCTTCTTATACTCCCCAAACTCCTCTTTTTGACCGTCTTTCTTCTCTATCTTCATAATCTTCTACTTCTTTTCCTTCTTCTTCTCTTTCTTCTTCGTCTCGGTTTTCCTCTGAGTTCTTCTTTCTTATATATGTTTTCTTCTTCTTCCACTGCTTCTTTTTCTTGGTCTTTGCCTACTTTCTTTCTATCGTACTCTTCCCTTTCTTCTTCCGCCCTATTTTCGTTTCTTTTTATATATTGTTGCTTATTTTATATATTATATAAAATACTAAAGATATTAAAACGGTTGTGGAGATGAAAACTTCAATGATTGGTAGGGAAACTAGCGTTGCAGACAGAAATAACACCAGCCCCGTCTCTGTGTGTCAGCATTGTTTATAGTAGTTTTGGACTTCTCGTTTCCATAGAACTTCAAGAGTGTTGGTTCAGGGAAAAATAAGAATTGCTCCACTATCGACTCTAGATTGGTCAGATAAAGATCTATTGTCTCTAATGAAAGAGAGATGGTTTGACCAACACCTATTGTGCATGAATGAAGGAAAATGTATCTCTACTTTAAAACTAGTGTAAAATTGATTAAAATCTGAACTTTAGAATCTGCCAATCGAGTTCAAGTCGTCGCTGATCTACTGATTTCACGTAGTCGAATATATAAAAGAAGTAAAAACAGAAAACAAAACTTCATCTTTTAATTATTAAAAATGAAACGTAACTAACTAATAAAACCTAATTATGGCGGTTAGTTTCGGGAAGCCAACTAGAAAAATTACATTAATACCAGTAACAGATGGAGGACGAAAAATTCTTTGACAATTATGAATTCGACTTACAAAATCGACATAGGGCGAAATATATATGTGATGAGTCAGTGTGAAAAGAAACGGAATCTGCGAATAAAAGTCGAAAGGGAATAAGAACTAAATAATAAATAGAAGCGGGCCAAAAATAGAAATCAACATTTGTTTAACAGTAAATTGTAAAAAGGTAAAAAACAAAATAAAAATCATTTGGAAATGTTATACATGAACTAAAACCCATTAACAAAATGTCGGATAAATATAGTAGTGTTACAATGTACGGCCCATGACCGTTCGACTCTTACGGTAAAACTTTTTCCAGAAACAAACAGTAATTAACGTAACATGCCGACAGGACAAATAAGAGACCCAGAAAGAAAGTAAATAAAAAGTCACTAACATTTTTAGTTGCCTTTTACATTTACGTTTGATGTTTTAGTTACTAACTCGATTTTTTTTTTACTTGTTTAGTATTTGTTATGAACTATTTTTAGTTGCCTTTTACATTTACGTTTGATGTTTTAGTTACTAACTGGATTTTTTTTACTTGTTTAGTATTTGTTATGAACTATTTTTAGTTGCCTTTTACATTTACGTTTGATGTTTTAGTTACTAACTGGATTTTTTAACTTTTTTAGAATTTGTTATGAACTATTTTTAGTTGCCTTTTACATTTACGTTTGATGTTTTAGTTACTAACTGGATTTTTTAAAAACTTTTTTAGTATTTGTTATGAACTATTTTTAGTTGCCTTTTACATTTACGTTTGATGTTTTAGTTACTAACTGGATTTTTAAAAACTTTTTTAGTATTTGTTATGAACTATTTTTAGTTGCCTTTTACATTTACGTTTGATGTTTTAGTTACTAACTGGATTTTTTAAAAAACCTTTTTAGTATTTGTTATGAACTATTTTTAGTTGCCTTTTACATTTACGTTTGATGTTTTAGTTACTAACTGGATTTTTTTAAAAACTTTTTTAGTATTTGTTATGAACTATTTTTAGTTGCCTTTTACATTTACGTTTGATGTTTTAGTTACTAACTGGATTTTTAAAAACTTTTTTAGTATTTGTTATGAACTATTTTTAGTTGCCTTTTACATTTACGTTTGATGTTTTAGTTACTAACTGGATTTTTTTTAAAACTTTTTTAGTATTTGTTATGAACTATTTTTAGTTGCCTTTTACATTTACGTTTGATGTTTTAGTTACTAACTGGATTTTTTAAAAACTTTTTTAGTATTTGTTATGAACTATTTTTAGTTGCCTTTTACATTTACGTTTGATGTTTTAGTTACTAACTGGATTTTTTTTAAACACTTTTTTAGTATTTGTTATGAACTATTTTTAGACCACAAACATAAAGAGGAGAAAATAGAAGATTTTTAAAAAATAAGCAAGGAATAATAAGACGAAGAAAGTCTATAGCACAGTATAAGTCAGCTTCACTTCCTTTAAAATTAGACGAAGCCGTATTTACGGTCTCAACCTCGATACTATCGTTTTAGACTAGCATCCAGAGTTAGGGTTAGTGTTGGTGTAAATAAAGAGCATATATTCGTTGTCATCTTCGTCAAGTAAAGAGAGAAAAGTGTTTATACATACATACAGACAGACATACATACATACATCTTGAGGGAAAAAACTCATGCCAGTAACTTCCAATCATGGCTTCTTCGTGTGTCATCTAGACTATGAAGTGTTGTCAATGGGCGGTTTATACAGAATCTGTCTCTCTAATTCTGGTTTAGTTTAGTTTTAAAGTAATTCATGGTTCTGGCACTGATCACATAGTCCGGAAAAGAAATCCAGCTGTTAACTATACTAAGTAGTAATGAATACTTTCTTATATTCAGTCTTCTGTACTGTTCACAAGCTTCAAGGAGTTGCCCCTGGTTATGGATGAATGGTGGAGTGGTAGTAGTTTCTCTTAGTCCACAAACTAAAATGGATGTATCCTAGTTTATTTAATGAGAGGCTGTGTCTGTCGGGCGGTCTGTCATGCTGAAATTCTAAATAGATTTTTTTTTAGAACTGACCTGTGCAGTCGCAGTAACCGAGGCGGATTTTGACCAGGTCGCACTTCGTGATTGATAAAACGTTATCTGAAAAATCTAAACTATGATTGCAAAATCAAGAAGAAATGTTTTTGATAAATAAAGAGAAAACAAAAGAAAAACAATGCTACTTAAATGTCCCACCATGAGCTGGAGTCTCATAAAAATGGGCAGTGGATTATATTACGGTATATGTTGTTTTTGTTATTAATTTCTCAAAGACATAAATTCACAAACATCGTCTTACAAAAGAGCGTGCAAGAGAGAGAAAGAGAAAGAGAGAGAGAGAGTAAATATTAATTATTTTTACCTACACACATCGGTGTTTCATGCTTACGCAATCTTCAGTGTGTGGATGTTAATTCACGTCGGTCGTAGGGCTTGAACCTGTTTGTTTACCAAATAGCCACTGATTTGCTGTCGGGTATTTTTCCCCTCGGTCGGCGAGAATCCATATGATACTTTGGAGGGATTTACATCTATAAACGCCAAAATAAGCGAGCGCGTACAGCGAGCAGTTGAAAGTGGTTCTACAACAGCAAATGGGGTCGGAATCTCGCTTTTAAGCCATAGTATTACTGCTCGTTTTATAAATTCTCTCAGGGTCCACCAATCCTAATAAAAGGAGCTATAATTATATTTTTAGAGTAAAAAGTAATTATTTTTATCTACAGATATCGATGTTTCATGCTTACGCAATTTTCAGTGTAGGGATGTTAATTCACGTCGGTCGGAGGGATTGAACTCGGTTTTTTACAAATCGCCACTTATTTGCAGTCGGATGGATATATATATATATATATATATATATATATATATATATATATATCAGGTTGAAAAGAAAGTAATTTCGTATTTTTTACTTCATTACTTTGCAGCCTCTTAATTTATACACAGTTCTAGATTTGTTGGTGAATTGGTGTCTTAATATCTTGCTTTGTTTTTTCAGATATAATAATTAGTGTGAATTAGGAGCAGCTGAGACATTACATGCTCTATGAATTCAAAAAAGGAAAATCAGCTGCAGAAGCTACAAGAAATATTGGAACTGTCTATGGGATAAATGTTCTGAATGATCGAAAATGTCAACGATGGTTTGCGTAAATTTCTTCTGGATACTTTGACCTTTCAGATCGGCGACGTTCGGGAAGGCCAAAATCAATTGATAAAGACGCTATTAAAGACGATGTGAAGGCCAATCCAAAGTTAACCAGCAGATAATTAGCTCAATAATTCAATACAACGCATACCACAATTATTTCATGCCTGCACAGGTTTGGAACAGTTCTAAAACTTGGATTCTGGGTTCTCCACGATTTGACCGACGCTTAAAGAAGTCAGAGATTGACTGTTTGCACATCTTTGCTTTCTAGGAATCATCGAAAACCATTTTTGCAAAGAATTGTAACTGGAGATAAAAAAAAACTGTGTTCTTTACAAGAATACCCAATGTAAAAGATAATGGTTAGATCGAAACTAAAGTCCACAACCTGTTCCAAAACAAGGACTTCACCCAAAGAAGGTTATGCTCTCTTTATAGTGGGACATGAGAGGACTGATCTATTATGAGTTACTAGAGCTTAATTAAACAATCACAATAGTAAAATATTGTTCGCAGCTGGATGATCTAAGAATGGCTCTATCAAAAAAACGACCAGCATTACTCAATAGGAAGGGTGTAGTGCTTAAGCATGATAACGCGAAACCTCACACAGCAAAACTCACTCGTGAAAAGATCATGAGTTTCAATTGGGAAGTTTTGCCTCGTCCGCCTTATTCACCTGATATTGCTCCATCCGACTACCATCTTTTCCGGTCGCTGCAGCATCATTTAACCAATAAAAGTTATGAAAATGACGACCAACTCAAAAATGACCTAAATTTGTTTTTCTCAAAAAATTCAAGGAATCTTTTTAAGAAGGCATCAAGAAGCTAGTTGATCGTTGGATACTTGTCATAGAAAATGAGGGAAATTATTGTAAAGATTAAAAATGCCTTTATGTGAATGTTTCAGATGAAATAAATGTGTTGGACAAAAACGACATTACTTTCTTTCCAACCTGATATATATACGGGTAAAATTAATTCCCCGTACAGAACAGTTTTGCACAACTTTTATGTCCCCTTACGAAGATTTAAATCAAGATATAATGATTATAACCGTTATGTCTAGAATCCTTATTCCAATTTTCATCAAAATTCATTACATAATTTATATTGTAGAAAATGTCTAAGATTAAAGGTTTAAGCTTAAGGTGTCTTCAGAAGAAACTGAAATTCAAGTAATCGTGCTTAATTTGTGTCTAATGACTATGGATGCAATTCAATGCAAATCTAATATATTTTAATTATCAAATTGGATTTTGTGCCTATATCATACCCGCTAAAACCTTTTCAAATATTCCCCCAAACTCAAATGGCAGTAAATATATAGGAAAACCCTTTAGGAAACAACAATTGATTCACTTAGCTTTCATAATAGATATATAGATAGATAGATAGATAATCCAGGTTATCATTTAGTATGTATTTATCATTGCCGCCACGAGAGGTCGCTGTTTTACCTTGTACACTGAATGCAGATTAGCAAGAGTCTATCCTGAGAAGATTTTCAAAACACTATCATTTTCCCGCCACATTCTAACATATTTTAGTTCCTTCATTCCTGATCGTACTAAACGTGTTCAGCGTATCTTTCATCATATTGTTGATCTTTATCGCATTGTTCAGCTTATTATATTTCTATAACTGAAACGGGGTGAACGCCCTAATTATACGGCCGGTGTGATCTTTCTTCGCCCTTCTTCAGTCACGCCTAAAAATAAGCCTCGTACGCTAACTCTTATCTCGCGAGATTCACGTGAAAAAAAAAAAACGCGAGAAAGACGACGTGAAATATGGGTGTGGTGGCTATAAGTGCAACAAAAATCTCTTGTGTAATTTTCGTGTCAGTAATTCACGCATACGAAAGGAAAAGTTTTAACTTGACACATATATTTTTTGCGCTGCTCATGTTAACATTTGAAATTAAGTGAAATAAATTTTACCTATGCAAGATGACCTTACTAAAATACTAGTTGGAAAAACTACACACTTTCCCCATTGTAAATAAATGCAGTGAAAGAACTAATGTTACATAACGCTTTGAAATAAAGCTTCTCGAAACTGAAAACAATACGAAATCATATGAAATCATATGAAAAGTCTAGAAGCGTTTTCAAACTTTTGTAACACTCAATTTTAAGGTACTTTTAAACTCGTAACTCTTTTTTCAAACCTTACTTTCTCACGAAAGAAGGAGTGACGTCATAGTTCTTTGTTCTGTCATACACATCATAACCAGAACTGGCATCATCTTTATTGAACCCAAACCTTTGAAGTTGGACAGGTCTCACCAGTTGTTATGACTTCTTAGGATTACTCACTCTGACGACAAATCTATTTGTCCCAAAATGGATGTCCCTTCGACCTGCACCGAACTCGAACTAAGTTCACTCCTCTCACAATAAAAACTAGTGGACCTACACGCTTTTAGGCATACGGGGCCCCTCATAATATAACACTAACACAAAGGCAAATAATTGTCCATTCTTCATCTGTGTACCTAAAACAAAACGTAATTTCAATGGCCACAGATTTTTTCCAATAATCTTCCACCCGTGGAACACACTACTATGGGACTGCTTCCCTGCTCACTCCAACATGGTTGTCTTCAAGTCCAATGCCAACAAATGCTAATCGAGTCGCTCTCTTAAGTAATCAAATTCTGCAGACTTCATCCATCGCTTCCAATCCTCTCATAGCATTGTTAATCATCCAAATATCGACCTCATTGATGTGTATCCTCGAGTAGCTTTGAGTCTTAGTAGGTTGTGGCACTTTAGTATTAAAAACAGCAAATTATTTCTGTTGATATTTTATCCTTAAACATTTGCTTCGCATACTGTAGAATGCGATCTATCAAGTAATTCATTATGGGAGTAAAAGAGTTAGGTGACTTTTGTTTCATCAAATAATAACTTCCAGTTTCTTTCCCCACGGACACACTCGGTGTCTTTCTTCTAATTTTGATTTCGTTGAAACTGATCGGAGTTGTTTAGAAAAAAAGTTGTGTGTGTGCTCCCCTCTCTATATATGTATACACACGGGAGGTCGTGGTCCTCAAGTTGGGAAATTCATCTTGATTTCAGCTTTATTGCCATTGAAAACCCTGCTGATTGACCTGCTGAAACGTCAGAACTGCAGAGCAAGCCTGCGAAATATCAGAAAACATCTAACCCTTAAACATAAATTATCCAACCATATTCTCTATGGGTACCTCTTTTTCTGCACCCTTCCACTATTCCTACTAGACGTTCTAGATATGAAATAGATTTGTGAATGGTTTAGTATGTATTTTTATTATATACTAGCAGGGCTACCCGGCGTTGCCCGGGGCAATAAAAAACATACAAACATAGACATTCACTCTCCTTTTGATGAGCATAATAATCAGAAGAGAAAAAATAATGTTGAAAGAAAAAAAAAATTTGGAAGAAAAAAACAACAAAACAAGTGCCATGCCTGGGTAATATACTGCACAAGTACCGTGCCCGGATTATGTACTGCACAAGTACCATGCGCGGGTCGTATACTGCAAAAGTCAAAAAAATAAAATTTGGAAGAAAAAAAACAAAACAAGTGCCATGCCTGGATCATTTACTGAACAAGTGCCATGCCCCGGGTCATATAGTGCACAAGTGCCTTGCCCCTGGTACTATACTGCAGAATTACCATGCCCGGGTCATGTACTGCACAAGTGCCATGCACCGGGTCATGTACTGCACAAGTGCCATGCACCGGGTCATGTACTGCACAAGTGCCATGCACCGGGTCATGTACTGCACAAGTACCATGCCCCTGGTCATATACTGCACAAGTACCATTCCTCTGGTCATATACTGCACAAGTACTATGCCTGGGTCATATACTGTAAAAGTGGCAATCAGAAGAGAAACCTAGATGGCGTTAAAATATTATCAAATACTATCACGCTGACGTCACGTATTTATCACTATGCCGTCAGAGCGAATGATAACATTAAAAAATTGCGATCACATTAAACGAACTAAAAAATACTAATTATCAGTTTTGAGCAACCCTTGCTTCACTATGTGTCCCTCTCCTACTCCCTCCTCTTACAATGACATCATTTCCAGTGACTCAGAGTTAAATAAAATTAAAAGTTATTTCAAATTATTAAAATATGACTCATCATTTTCATTAAAAACCATAAATTGTGTTATGTACGTGAGGTATAATTTGCCGGACAACACCGAATATTTTTCTTTTCAGTACGTACAGAGTGGCGGGCAGTTGCGACTAGTGGCGGACCTTGGCGTAGTTTCTTACCCCCTCCATGTAAATAGAATTGACGCTAAGAAACATTAAATAAAATAAAAATGTATTTCAAATTATTACGTAATTAAATTACAATATGACTCAGCAATTTCAAATTACTATAAAATACAATGAAAAATAACTGAAAAGCCCCCCCCCCTGATGAAATATGCCCCATGGATCTCTAAGGGGTGGGTTTATAGATTCGGGAATACTCTCATCATCTTACTCTGTGAATTTTACATAAGAATACACTTTTATATGTTATGTATATTCTCTAACCTTGTTTTAAAAACCTAAATTGTGTTTTTAAACGTGAATTATCGTTCTTTCTTAGCTATCGTCTAACAAATAAATTTCATTAAAAACCATGAATTGTTTTATGAACTTGAGGTATTATTTGCAGGGCAACACTGAATACTTTTCTTATATAAGAAATTATAAAATGTACATGTATTTGTGTACGTACAGAGTGGCGGGCAGTGGCGGACCTTGGCGTAGTTTCTTACCCCCTCCATGTAAATAGAATTGATGTTAAGAAACATTAAATCAAATTTAAAGTTATTTCAAATCATTACGTAATTAAATTACAATATGACTTAACAATTTCAAATTACTATAAAATATAATGAAAAATAACTGAAAAGCCCCCCCCTCCTGATGAAATATGCCACATGGACCCCTAAGTCGTGGGTTTATAGATTCGGGAATACGCTCATGAACTTACTCTTTGAATTTTACATAAGAATACACTCTTATATTGTATCTATATTCTCTAACGTTTTTTTCTATAAGGCACACACACAGAAACATACAGACATTCAATTTTATATAGAAGAAATATCAACTTAAGTTTATACTCCTCATTCACAGTGTTGAAAGGCTAGTCGATATTGGCTTCTATTTTTCCACTTCAGCGATATGTTTTTATGCACCAGAAAGTCTACTCCATAGGCGAACTCTCATTCCGATACAAATAAAACAAAGAGAGATTTCGATATTACTTTTTATTAAATGTTGGATTTTTATATTTACACGTACGGTGCGTTACAGCGACAGTTTGTGTTTAATGTCTTATAAAGTGAGGGCTTAAAAAGACCGTCACTAAAATTGTTATAAAAATGGGATAAATGTGCGACCCGAACTTCAACCTAAAATTAAAAATATACGTTTTTATTTTTTTTTAAATATATGGTTAGTTAATTGATTTCAAGAAATTGTCTTCTCTTCGTTTCGAAAAACGTAGTCGATTTTATTACTTGTGGAAACCATTAATACTAAACTAGTTAGACCCATGGAAATTCCACGGTCTTATAATTCATCTGTTGTATATTGCTGCTGTGCTTAAAAATATTTCCATTCTATTAACGTCCGGCGCGAATGTAGACCCCATAATATTATTTAAACCCCTTAGCTCAAACTGAAACATGTTTATCTAAGTACTCTAGTAAATTTAGTTTCAGAATATATCTAGTCATGAGGGCCTATCTTCGAAACACTTGTAGGAATTAGTTATATATTTCTATTCTATGGACGTCCTGCGCGAACGATGATCCTACGTTATCATCTTATCATCTTTCGGCAGAACAGATTCTACATTTTGATTTTAGAATGAAAGCCCGAGAAGTATATTTTAGTACGAGATTTGCGTTCGACACAACAGCTACATCCGATGATTTTTTTCTAAATTACTTTTCTTTCATTGCATCTTCGGCAATCGGACGATCCCATCTTTCTAAAAGCAGCGGAGAGTGATGACAGACAGACGGAAAAAAGGGCAATGGAGAGTGATAACGCACGTACGAACACGAACTTGCCGTAAAAATTTACGGATATCAGATTTTAAGTGCCAATTCTGGTTCTCGATTGCTTATCCAACCATAAAACGGTAAAATCTCACCATTTTTTTTAGCTTAAATATCTATATAAGTATTATTATATAGATATTTGAACTAAATAAATAAGTGAAATTTTACCGTTTTATGGTTGGATAAGAAATTGAGAACCAGAATTGGCACTTAAAATCTATGATATCTTTAAATTGTTACTTAGTATATAAAAACCTATTCGTTTGCAATAACAGATAATGTTGAATCAACGGGCTGCGTTATCAAAGCGGAAGTAGGTTTAATGAAAATAAATAAATAATGCCACCTTTTTTTTTAAATTAAGGTGGACATATTTTTAACAATGGTTGAATTTATAAATTATTCTTTCAACAGTAAAAAAGGTAAATTTTTATGAAAAGCAGCAACAACATATTTCAGAAAAATTGATAACGTTTACGACGTTTTAACAATAAATATCGGTAGAAAATATATAATTGAAAACAGGAAAAACAATTTTTTTATTATTTTACTTAAACGTTCGGTGATGTTAATAATAATGTTCTATCCGTTGTTACACTTTTATCTTGTCGACAATATACCCTTTACACAATTGTACAACACGGTATCTTTCTGACGTTTCGGGAAGATCGCGCATTTTCAAAGTTCTAGAATACCAAATTAGGCTTGGAGTGTTCTGTTACAATTTTCTTGGCACGGTGTCCTTTACTAACTAGCAGATCTACACGGCGTCCTCTGGTACAAATTATATGCAAATCGGAAATATTTAATTTTTCAAAGAGTGAGTTGTATCATTTTTATCATCCCCAAAAAACTATCAAAAGAATTAACATCAAGTAAATAATAAATAACATCTTAGTACAACACTGAGGCAAAATCTGTGAACACTGTTAACAACCAACATTAAATAGAAAAACTGTAGAAAAGATTTGAATATTAAAAGAGCTGCGTATGGATAAAAAATGAATCAAAGTACAAACAGTAGCTGATCTTTTCCTGAAGAGTGTAGCAGAGTAACGGTCGGTGGAACTCACAGAATGACAGATAGGTATAGTAAGAAAGTGTGAAATAAAAGACCATGCAATGACCAAAGTAATTGAATTCGAATCACAAATCTAATATTACAAAGTGAGTGAGTATACAAGAATGTCGTTATTCCAATGGCACCATCCAGCAGTATAAACATAAAAATTGCAAGCTAAAATATAATCGGCAGAGAAAAAGGCCCAATATTACGCTAACATGCCAACAAACTAACATCAGCTTAAAACACCCTAATTCTTCAACTGTCTGAGTAAACACCTTATTTATCTACTTCCCACAAAGTAGAATGTGACACAAGGTTGGAAAGTGGGAATTGCGCACTCTAGAGGTGAGTACTATGTGCGTTGAAAAATTGGCTGGGCAGCCCCGTCGGCATTCCCCGATAGGGGCGCCTATGGCGATTAGCAATAAACTAACCCCTTCTCAAAGGGTGAGAAGGCAAAGCCTGGGAGGGTGGACCTCCTAGAACTGCACAGGGCAGTTTCATAGACCGGCATAAATCAAGTCCCGAAGGTCTAGACAATACCAATCTATGGGGTTTCACAAAAGTAAAACACTGCCAATTCAAGAAAAATTGAAACTTTTATGTTTGACTAGATTTTTGGATTAGCCAAGATGAGTGGGAGCAATAACAATTTGCATATTCCGTTGTATATAAAACATTCATCCAATCGACAGTATCACTTATTTTCGAACAGCACACAACATCCTGAACTGGCATTAGTTTTTCTAAGAGATTGACGGTTGAAAACTAATGGGCTTACACATATACATATTAGCTTCATAGATAGCTATTATATATATATATATATATATATATATATATATATATATATATATATATATGATATATATAGGTAACTACTAATAGTGCACCATCCGATTACGTTCTACCGTTTATAAAATGCTGCATATTATACAACAGTACATAAAATGTCTTATGATTAAACGCATGTCAACATTTTACATACTAAAAAACAGAGCTATGAAACGTAACATAGTGACATGGAACAAGAACGAGAGAGTAGCAACCCTAGTTGAAGTCAGCGTCCATAATGATGCTGGCTGAGAGAGAGAAGATAACTAAATACCAAACTTATGTATGACATGAAAAAAGAAACCGCAATCTTAGAAAGATCTCTATCATTTCAGTAATCATCGGAACTACCGGGCTCATAAAAAAGAATTTCATAAACTACCTGGCGAATGTACCCGGTGTACCAAGTGCAAGAGATAACCAAACAAGTTCGTTTTAAGGGACGGTTAGAATCCTAAATAGATCACTCGGTTTAAGTCGCTGAAATAACGTATGAATGTCTGTCATCCGGTAGGATTCCCATATACACAACAAAACAAAAGATAAGAAGATTGTAAAAAGAATAATCGATATATCTGAACTCTTTACGATATCTAAAGGTTTAGTTTTTTAAGTTTGTAAGAAGAGTAGAAAGTGACCTTGCGTTGACTTTTGGCAGCTTCGTAACTTTCGCTTCTCTTATTTTGTCCTTTATCCCCACTTTCCATGAACGATTTTTCTGAAAACGTTGTGAAAATTGCTGTTTTCTGGGTCGGAATATATCTATATAACACTTACCGTTGGCTATTTATTTTTACCTTAAAGTGGTATTTTTTAGCTCTTTACATCAAGTGGCTTCATGCTTTGTCTGGAGCGATTTCCACTAGAAACATTTTAAAATATACTTGCATGCACACATTTTATAATTATGGATGGTGAAAATAACATATGATGTGTCTATCTCTTCCAATATACTTACACAATCTAATATTAAATCTGCGACAGAAATGGCGTACATAAATGCTCAATGTTGTCTCCGATACTTTTAAATTCATTCCTTTTCGTACAATGTTCCTCTTTGTTCCCTCTTTTTTTAATTCTCGGCACTATTTGTTTCTCCTATCTAACACATTTAGTAGCGTCATTGATTTAAATCTATTTTCAATATTCTATACCTTTACACATATTGTCACTACTCATTTAGCATTATTGAACTGAACTAATTTTCAGAATAAATCGATTACATTGCAGGTTATTTTTACCATGTGCGTTTTAGATAAGTATGCTTTTCATTCATAATAGTTATGGGAGTAATTTTGGACTCGATTAGTGTTCGGGACAAATGAAAAAAAATTATAGGTTTATGTACACAACCTGTAATTATAATAGTCTGATTTTAATAAATATATAGTTGTAGATTTGATTTTTTTATAGTAGATAAGTGTTTAGGAATGACACAGAATATATTTATGTGGGCATTCCGTAAATATAAATGTATAATTTTATAGATAAATAGTTGTAAGGATATTATTAGACTGGGTTACTTTTCAGGGAAGATGGAAAATATTATAGTACTTTCGCAATATTATGGTACTTTCGCAAAACTCGACTTGGCGTCGGTACTTTCCGGATGTTTACGTAAACCACCGGAAAGTACCAAAGGAGTTAGACAATCAAATTGCGAGAAAATAAGCAGACGACATGTCAATATTTAAACTGATTGAAACGCGAAAGTACTGCAATGAATTTTCACAAGCTATCAATGGTTGCTGCGTCTCCCAAAGGAGTGATTAACGTTTTTCAGGAGGAAAAACTGATCGCAAAAAAAAAGTTCAGTAAAAAAAATAATAACCCTACACCCTAACTCTAACGGCGCCATTTTTACTTGATTATAAACCAAAAATAATTTCCAGTAAAAAAAAAAAAAACTTAAAAAATATAATTTATCATCTGTTTATTTTTATTAAAAAAATAAATGGTACTTATATCGATGTCGACCCAGTTTCCGTGAGTTTCTTGTCGGAAGCGTTCGGTTATCCTACGCAAACGCCCGAGAGATGACGAGCCGATTTGTACCAGACGACAATTTTGATACTGTGCTGCGTCCTATGATGATACTGTTTTTCTTTTTTGTTCTTTTTTTTTGTTAGGGTTAGGAGTTATTAGGGTTAGGGTAAGGGTTAAAAATATTTATTTGATAACAGTAATTTCGCTGTTTTGCTTGTTTTATTTGTTTTGTTGTTTAAAAAATTTCTTGCAAATATATCTAAAAATTATAGGACGCAGCAACGTATCAAAATAAAAAAAAATATTTATTTGATAACAGTAACTTTGCTATGTTTTGCTCTTTTATTTTTTGTTTTCTCTTTGAACATTTCTTGAAAATATAACTTAAAATCATAGGATGCAGCACCGTATCAAAATTGTCGTCTGGTACAAATCGGCTCATTACCTCTCGGGTGTTTGCGTAGGATAGCCGAACGCTTCCGACAAGAAACTCGCGAAAACTGGGTCAAGATCGATATAAGTACCAAATAAATATTTCTTTCATATAATTTAGCTAAATGTTCTATTTGATTTTTTTGCTTTCATTTTTGTTTTAAATGTTGGTTAATGTTAGTTTTACTTGTATTTTCTGGACGGAGGTAGATCAATCGGCTTGGCGTAGGTACTTTCTGGCGGTGTACGTAAACATCTGGAAAGTGCCGAACTCGAGTCGATTTTAGCGTGGGTTCTAATCTAAGAAAGTACCAATATTATTTAGGTTTTTTGTAACTATAAAAATATGATTTTCATAATTCATACTTTTAGAGATTACTAGCAGGATAACTCGACGTTACTCGGGATTAAATAAAGATCACTACTATCTACTTTTTCATTATGTTCATAACACTATATTATTTTTTTGAATTTTTTTACTGACTCCTCCTCCCGATTCGACTCCTAATATAGTCCGAAGAAGCTAAAATGGTGGAAAACTATTTGAACCGCTGTCTGATACATATGGTTTAAATGTCATTAAAAAAAGATGTACGTACTTGATATTTTAAGGGGATTCTGTCCTACTGGGTCACTTAGAAGTGGTTCTGCACATAAAGAATGGTATAGAGATTCGGGATCACTTCCATTGTCTTCCCCTTTTATACATATGGTATCAATTTCATCAAAATAGGATATACTTTAAGTTTTAAAGGATGTTCGGTCGCAATAGTTCTATTAGGTTAAAGGGGCACTTCCATTGTCTTTCCCAAAAAAATGTTATACATATGAATTAAATTTCATCAAAATAAGACATACTTAAAGTGTAAATGTGGCTATGCCTTCATAAGCCCCTTAGTGTTGCACTTAAAGATTCGGGAAAAATCCCATTGTCTTCTCCGGTAAATATCGCATGAGAATACACTTTTAGATTTTATGTAAGCTCTCTAACCTTTCTCTCTATAGGGAACACACAAACATCACACACACACAAATTGAGTTTTATATAGATAGATTATATAAGACTATGAGAGATGCAAACATTTGATAGATCATATGGACGATCTGTAATAATATGAGTCTTATTTCATTTAATAAAATTATTCTTGTAAAAGCTCACTTTTTCAATTCTACGTCCGTCCATTATTGGATATTCTGCTCGAAGACAATCTCTCTCTTTCTCTCTCCTTTTTTCTTTCTTTCTTTCTCTTTCTCTCTTTCTCTCTCTTTCTTTCTTTCTTTCTTTCTCTCTTTCTCTCTCTTTCTTTCTTTCTTTTTTTTCTTTTTTTTCTGTAACACTGAGAATTCGCTTATGCAAAACAGTAATCAATCTCATCACACAAGTAAAGAAACAAAAAAGAGATTCTGTTCTAGAAGTAGTCCTCTTTTGGGTTCAATCCCTAGTCTCTCTCTCCGATGGACGATACACTGCGTGACCCTTACTCTCTTTCTTCGTGAACTTGCATCATGTCTTCTACACTACTATCCACTTGAATCTTTGATCGATACCTACATAATGGAACTATCTTCTCATCGCCTTCAAAAATGGCGTCATCTGTTGAGATAAGTTATCGCTGCAAGCAAGACAAATATTCCATAAATCTTCTCGTGTTTCCATCACTTTCTTAAGAATCTAAAGGGTAGGATTTTGGGGAGGTGGTAAGTAGACTCTCTATTTCAATTCAACGCGTTGAAAATTGGTGAAAAATTCTGATGATTCTATAAATCAATATAAAACTGCTTCCAAGCATATTAATTATGTTCTTGTAGGGAACTTTTTCACTCACTTCCATAATTATTTTATTCCGAATCTATAGAAGACGTAGTCGTTTATATATTTACTATCAAAATTTCGCGATAGCTAAAAAATAAATGATGATTCCTGCGTATGCCTACCCTTACCTTTAACCCTATATTACAATGATTTGTTTAAATTCATATAAGTTTCATGATATAAACATAATAAAATAAATAAACGCCGTTTGCTGTTTTTAAAATTATACAAAATCAATACTACTATTGAATATCTCGTAGAATATTACTGAAGAAAATATGGTTTTATCATGGTTTAGAGCTTTGTTTATAATTGCACTTCCAGAGAGAGAGACGGATATATCAATAATGTAGCATATATTTATTTATCCTCTTTGGGGATCTCTTAATTTAAACACTAGCTTTATTTCAGCTTTTAATACTTATTTATTTATCTAAAATAAATTATGTGAATATGTTTATATAATTATGTCTAGGATTTATTCCTAAACTGATTAACTGGTCATCATCAAGTCCGGTGTATGAGTGCGTAATGTAGGCTATATTTAAATGTATTATTATGCAAACGAAACAAATAAGATGTGGAAGCTCTTCACGAAAATTCAGATGCAAGCGATTTTGTAAAATATTAACAATTATTATGAGACATGAATTAATTTTAAAAATTCTTCAAATTTCAATATTTTCATAATATGAGCACTATCTTTCGATTTGAAAATTCACTTATTTCAGATTTGCACTGAATTTGATCCAGAGTCATCAGACGCCGATTAAGCAAGATTCCCTGAATTTCACTTTCTACTTCAAACTCCTTAATCTCAAGCCTTTAATTTTAGACATGTTCTATGTTAAAAAAATTATATAATAAATGTTGATCAAAATTAGAATATGGATTTAAATCTTCTTAAGGGGACATAAAATGTTATAAATCTGTTCTGCTCGGGAATTTATTTTACTCATCCCTAGACGGGTAATCTTCTAAAGTACAATAACACACACACACATACATATATATATATATATATATATATATATATATATATATATATATGAGGAATAAAAGAAACAATGTTTCAGACAAAATGTATAAATAAAAATGGAATAAAGGATAAGCAAATCAACAACTAGCAAAAATAATCATCAATCGGTTGTAGAACTTTAATTAAAAACAGAAAAGATTTCTTTTGGTCATCACTTCAATACACAGAGGGCAATTTCAATAAAACATATACACGACACTTAACTCCGTCGTCTCATAGAATCATGCTTCATCCTACGTCATAACAACACAATTATTCAAAGACCAGGATTCTATAATATTTCTACTTTTCTGCTAGATCGATTCTAATCGAAATGAACCTAAATAAATATGATAACTGATAACTTCTACATTTTTAGTCCTTTTTCCTCCTCCTCCGCATCCTCCTCCTCCTTTTTTTAAATTAAATTACAACTAATCCTCTTTCTCCACTGATTTAACTTACAGCGTTTCCAATCGGCATTTACAAGCTAACTGCCGATTTTTTTCTTTCTTTCTTTTTCTTTTTTAACATTTCTTTCTTTCTTTCTTCCTTTCAACTGTTTATTACACGTGACTATTTTTTCCAAATTGCGTTCTTTGTATGAATTTGAAAACTTTTCTTTTTTTAATTAAAGTTTTGCTACCGATTGATGATGATTGTATTTTAACAATCGAAATATTTTGGTAGAACTATTCAATGTGTGTTTTTGAGTTTATTTTTGCTAGTTGTTGATTTGCTTATCCTTTATTCCATTTTTATTTTTACATATATATATGTGTGTGTGTTACAAACTGGACTAACCCCATATATTTTTACACCAACTTTACTTCACTCTCCATTACTTAATATTTTTTTCAAATGTTGAGGTTTGGCTTTTCCACTGCCAACTCATCTATCTATGTAATTCCTCTGATGATAATATTTTGATCTTTGAAAAACCTTGGCTAAAGGGAAGAATAATAAACATAATTTTATAACCGAATATACCTTGCATTGAACAATCGAAGTTGATATAAATCTTGACATTCGTACATGTTTATCACTCTTCTTTCATCTATCTTTATAATTGCTTTATCTCGTATATTGAGCTTTAACCATTTCACTATAGGTTCTATCTACTAAAAGTTTACTTTTAGTTTCATATTTTATATATATATATATATATATATATATATAAAGTTTTATCAAACATATCAAAGTTACACATCTTCAAGCGCGAGTGATCAATCTACCCAAATGAGTTAAATAAATTGTTTAGTTCGAAATTACTAGAAGGTTACCGACTTTGACAAAAGTCACTTTAAAAAGACCGGAGAATGCAACGGCAGAAACGTTTGTGAACATGACAGCAACTACAATGAGCACAACCGCTTCTAAATAAAAACAAAATGAACACTCTCAGCTGTGTGGAGAAAAGTTCACTTGTAGACGGATACCTCTGGGGACTGAGGCTATTTTCATGAGTTATTTATGTAAGGGCAGTGATCGCTATATAAGCGTTCTGGTCATACCACACGTTAAACGCGACCTTGTGTGGATGGTGGCACATACAATAATAAATAACAAGTAGAAAACTGAGAAAAAGTGGATATCGCATGGAGAAGAGTGCGACACAGTCTCTGATTACCACTGATTCCGACACCTTAACCTGTTAGAATAAAAATACGCATATTTGTTTGCATTCGGCTTGAGGAATGTTTTCGAGCAAGTAATGGATTTAAACGCCATCGGAATTGAGGTAAGTATTATAAGTCAAACGTAAGCAAGACAGGAAGCGTTACACCGACCAGAAGTATTTTGCCATTTTCAATTTAAGACCACATAAATAAAGCGAAAACCCACTTACCGGTCTTGTAAACACAGAAAGTGATAGCGTAAACAGTGTGTCCTTATTTGTGTCTTAGAGAATGGTTATGAATCCCAGACAGGAAGGGTAAGAAAAGCCCAACCATCTATTTTGCAAATCGCTTCATTTCCCCGTTTCTCGTCTGTTTGTCTTCATCGTAAGCCAACCCCGGGTGTATTCTTGATGCGATAAAATACAAGTACAGATATGCGTCCACCCAATTTGTGCGTTTAGTGATTAAAATGCAATTTCAACCGTAAGCGTGACAGACCGACGAACGAAGTGAGTGAAAGTCCGGCTAATGGACAGAATCTCTTATAGAAATGCGTGAGTGCATATCTTATATATATATAATGTAAAGTCAGAATTTCCCGTATTTTTTTACATGTATAGATCAGTAAAGTAAAGCTACATATAAAAATCTGCTTCGTTTAATCACTTTTATTTGAAATCAACGATTTTTATATTTTGTCCGATCAGCCGTTTTCTCTTTGAATGCTATTTTCAAGATGAAAGTAAAGAAGGAGTTACTATCGCTTCCACAATAATAAGTCCTCATCATTCGGCGTATAATTACGTAAAAGAAATATGGAAAAAATATAATTAGAGTCGCATTTTCTATATCACATCGTCCGCCCACTCACTTCATACTAATCACTATTACTGTCAGCGATTATACAGCTAATATAAAAGACTTTTGAAAGTTTCGTTTTCGGATTACAAGTAATACACAAAAATCTAAAAAATAATTTCTAATGTCTTTCTTGAAATATACATAAAAAAAACTTTCCTACACCCTGAAAAATAGGTGCATATCCACCCTAGTAGCAGTTATTTGTTTTGCGCTCTCACGCTATCAAATACAAGTTATCACCGTTCAATTTTCATAGAAAAAAAGTCTAACGCTATTTCGCGAGCACACAGATATGTTTTCATAGAAACAAGAGTTCTCGTATTTTAAGCGTAAACGCTTAACTTTTATGAATAATACTTAGAAAAATTACTTTATTTACAACTTACCTGATTCAGATCAAATAATACCTCCTTCAAGTGTTTGTGTCCCAATCATGTAATTCTTTTTATTTACGCATCTGCATAAGTACATTCCTATGATGATAACTTTTTTCAAGTAGTAAATAATACAGCTGTTTAAATAATTATTATTAATTCCAATTTTAATAACTAAACAACAATAATGTTTCGATATTGACGGTGTTTTTTTGTTGTTTGGGATTGTACTTTTTATGATATATATATTTTATAAATTCAAATGCAGTCCATATCATATATTTTGTTAAGAGATTTACCATTTGTATATATTGTGGTTAGATGAATTATTTTTTTGCTGAACAAACGGCAATTCACTCTAATTTCGCAGTTACAAATTCTTCTTTTTCACAATTATAATTATTCGTTTTTCTATACTAAGATATGTATACACATAGTGTGTACATACTTTTATATTTACTCTTTTTATTTACTTTGACAATACATGCTGTTTCATTTCCCGATGAAATTCGTCAGACTAAATGATAAATAACGAATTCATTGGGGAAATAAAACCACTTGTCAATAGTATATATTATATGACTATTACATCTGCTTCATATTACTTCAGTCGAAGTTCTCAGAAATCAAGGGCCTCCTTTCTGAGCTAAAACTTGATCTCTATATGAGATACATAGATATTCGAATATTCCATTAAAGTTCTCCTTTACTTCAAACGTTGAATAAGTAAAGAAGTTAATTAACATTAACTTTCCTCTTCCCAATAAACCCGTGAAATATTTTATAGTATATCTTTCTTGTGGTCTCTTGGTCTTATCGGAATCCAGGACAAGAATTCATCTTGTCTGGTGGAGTATCCAGCTTAGTGCTGTTACGATAGGCACCATTACTTGAGGAAGGTGCAACGTATAAGTCAGTGTGGTGTAGCCATACCCAAGGGATATTATTTGTGCTTCGAATGCTATGTTATATTTAATATTTAGTCAGGGTTTACTTGTAGGGGGAAGTATCCTCATGTCAGGTTTTCCTGACTTTACCATGTACAGAGAGACCTTAGACACTCAGGGGTAGTTTCTAGTAGGCATTCAAGTTCTCGCCTTATGTTTCATTTTACTTCAGTCAAAGTTCTCAGAAATCAAGATTCTAGGGGCGAACACTTAATTCCTATATGAGATACACAGATATTCGAATATTCTATTATGGTTCAATTGGTATGGAAGTCAGGAAACATTAATGTTCCTCTCCCTGATTGACCAGTTAACTATGTTATAGCATATCTTTTGTGTGGTCTGTTGAACTTACCGGATTTCAGGACAAGAATTCATCTAGTCTGATAGTATATCCAGCTACGTGCTTACATTTTTTTTTATTTTACATCACTGTAAGTTCTCAGAAATCAAGGGGCCATTTTCCTGGGGCTAACACTTGATCTCTATAGAATATTCATAGATATTCGAGTGTTCTGTTATAGTTTTCCCTTATTTCTCAAAAGTTGAGTTGACAAAGAAGTGAAGAACATTGATTTCCCTCCCCCTAATTGACCAGTTAACTATTTTATAGTCTACATTTTTGTGGTCTCTTGGTCTTACTGGATCCCAAGACAAGAATTCATCTAGTCTGGTGAAGTATCCAGCTTAGTGCTATGGCTACAGGCAACAACACTTGAAGATGCACCATTCTTTGTATGAGTCAGTGAAGCCATGCTGAGGGGATCTTATTTTGGCCTCGAATACTATGTTATTTTCTATATTTGCTTAGGGTTGACTTACATATTTTTGTTTCATTTAACTTCAGTCGAAGTTCACAGAAATAAATGTCCCCTTGGGCAAACACTTGATCCTCTATATGAGATACATAAATATTTGAGTATTCCATTAAAGTTCTACTTTACCTGTTAAAAGTGGAGTTAGTAAATACATTAATAACATTAATTATCCTCTCCCCAATTGACCAGTCAACTTTGTTATGATATACATCTCTTGTGATCTCTTGGTCATGCCGGATTCCAGAACCAGAATTAATCTAGTCTGGTGGAGTATCCAGCTCAGTGCTGTTACTTGATGTAACATTACTTGAAAAGGTGCACCGTTTCTCGTATCAGCATATGTATAGCCGTGTCGAAGGGATCTTATTTGGTATTTGAATACTATGCTATTGTGAATATTTGGACACGGTGTACTTTGAGCGTGAAGTATCCTTATGCCAGCTTGTCCTGATAAATCCTTGTATACAGAGACGAAGACACTTGAAGATGGTGTCTAGTAGGTAATTCAAACTCCCTTTACATATATATATATGTGGTTTTGAGTCATAAATAAATTAAGAAAATCCTAAAATTGTTTATATATTGATCGAAATTCGTCTTTATTCAAAGATTTTCTCAGGATGAATAAAGAATAATCGTCGATGAACATATAAACAATTTTCGGTTTGCCTTTTTCATAACGTTGGATTATTCATTCTATAAATAATATATATATATATATATGGTGTGTGTGTGTGTGTATTGTTGCGCGTACCGGTAAGGGAGTGTTTAAATGTGTGATTGCATGAGAGTGCTATTCAATAATTTTGCTCAATCCTCTGGCTTGAAACCAGCTTATTTTGCCGTCTCTTCGACTGGTTGCAAATCAAAGCTTGCTTTTTGATTCATTGCTTTAGAGAAAAGAGCAGTTTCTATATTTATGTCTTTCTAGAAAATAATCCAAACTTGTATACCCCATCCTCCTCTCGTTCGTTTCAATGGTTCATACCCGTTAGCTATAAGTCCATCGCCACTTCCAGTCCTGACGGAATCGTTCGTTAATGGCATTGTTGGCGAGAAAGAAAAAAAGAAAATCAGCGATGTTCCAAAAACAAGACGATCTGATTGGCTAGATATCTCGAAAGATATCCGAGAAGAAATGATTCGATGGAAAGGAAAAATAAAGCATTGGCCAAATAAAAAGGAATATCAAAGAGAACAGGAGGAAAAGAAACGAGAGGAAAGAAGTAAGATATGAATAAAATAAAAAACAAAAACAGATCCGTTCATAAGATCTGTCTTTGATTTGAACTTCTACGTGACAGACAAACATAGTATTTTTAAAGCGTGACTAGGATAGGATACTGCTGCCACCTCTTGGGAGGTGCCGCGTAAAACACTATTTTTTTTCTTTAATAGAATACAAAATCGACTCTGCAATCTGGTGGGAGATCATCTCTTCTGTCCCCTACAGCCCCTTTCTTACAAAAGAGGCGTTGCTAGTCTTTCTCTACTCTATCGGTATTTCCATGGTAGGTGCTCGAGCTCTGGTGCCCCCATTATACTTTCTCGGCAGAAACTCGTCTTACTACTCTTTTCTTTCCACTGTGTACCTAAGATGAAACGGAACTTCAATGAACAGAGTTTACTTTCCAAGAAATTCCCACTTGTGGAACACGTTACTGTGGGAATGTTTCTCTCCGAACTACAACATGGTCGTTTTCAAATCTAATGAAAACAAACATCGACTCGTCTTGTTTATTAATCATGGTTCTCAACTCTTTTATAGTACTGTCCCATCATCCAACTGAAAATGTCAGTAACTCTTATCTTCGAGTGGCTTTTGGCCTTGGTGAGTGGTTAATAATCAGTATTTTAAAAGACACGTCTATTCCATCTGTTCTTTTAGCGATGAAAATGTCAATTCGAACAGAAACGTGACAGACAGACGAATACGCTATTTAAAACTTTACTTTGACCGACGAACGAACATGATATGTCTAACTTCAACGTGACAGACTGATAGAAATATTAGTTCGAACTGAAGTCGGACAGTGTTTACTAACTGTGCCAGAAAAATAAAAGAAAAAAATTTGACTGTAATTCAATTTCCAACCGAATTTCGGGCAACCCGCTTTCTCTCTGCCTTTCTCAAAAAGTTTTGACTGTAATTCAATTTATAACCGAATTTCATGCAGTCCAAATCGCTTCACCTTTCTTCCCAGCTGTCCTCTTCATTTATATCAGCTTATATCCACATATGCAAATCAGAGACCACCATAAAAACCTGCACCTATGAAGAGAAGCCTTTTTTTTTAATTTGTAGACACGACATGCAAAGCACCTCATTCTTTTTTCCTGTCACCTCATTCTTTATTGTCACGGACTGTCGGAAAATACTCTAATAGACATGATCGGGGATATTTAAATCAAAAAGTGCGCATCGAACGACGAAGGCTTTATTCCTTATTTAATCGTAAAATACTTTATTAAGCGCAAACAAATTATTAAAACGTTAGTGAGACTTTATTAAGTCTTATGAAGAGTTTAATAAGTCTTTATTAAAAGACTTTATTAAGCGTAAAATATTTTATGAAGCGTA
>OY744528.1:98483609-98526109 GCA_963556195.1 Sepiola atlantica | reverse complement strand
GTGGAAATTCCATGGTGCTTTCTACAACAATCTTTATAATTGACTCTTCATAATAATATTACTTTGAAATGATTAATGTTTGGCAAGGTCAATACTATTAAGCAAAAATGACTCTTTTTCCGTAAGAATAATTGTAATTATCAGCTAAATAAAACGAAGTGGCTTCATTAAGTGGCTTCATGCCTTGTCTGGAGCGATTTTTATCAAGAAATGTCTCTTTTTGAATTATTTACTTAAAATTGTAGAGTTTCGTTTTGTTTTTTTAAATAATAAACATTATGTGTCTTTTTACCGAAATAATAATTGTAAGCTAAATATTCTTCATATTAATAAAACTAATGTCACTTTTTAAAATGTATTTATTTAAAACTGTACTGCTTTAGTCGACGGAACGACATCATTTGATTTTGGAAGAATATTTTTTACAATTGGGTCAAGTCGGAATCGTTTACCTTAGCAACATCAGATTAATCACCAATTACAATCGTTCTTGATCGAAAGATATTTAAAAATGAATGTAAGTGAAAGGGGATAACGTACGTATGAATATGAAATACTTAACGTCTTATTATATAGAAGATCTTTAAATTGTCATGTTCTTCTAAAAGCATTTATTTTTCAAAATCAGACTTCTACTTACGAAAAACCCTAATACTCTATAATCGTGTAAGTTTCTGCAGCTCTTCTGAATACTAGCTCAGTCTAACAATACCTAGGCCAGCAGTGATTATGACATGTATATGCTCCTAGTCTCTTGCACGCGTTTCTTTTTCGCACTACTTTTCTCTTGGTTCCTTATTTTGCTACGGCTTTTTTTCGCGGTCGCTTATTTTCTTCCCCTTTTCTTTCTAACAGATTTACGAACACCCGTATAAGCTTTACTTATACGAATTTCTATCGAATTTATACGCTTATGAATTACCAATAAATAGGTCCATGTATTACACCTAAATAGGTTTACGCATTACACATTAATAGGCTTATGAATTCAGCATGAATAGGTGTATGTATTAATCATCAAGAGATTAAGTTTCGCATTAAATAAAATGTCTTATTGTCTAATCACTCGTTTTGTTAGCTTTTGATACAATTGCCGAAATACGATTATTAGATTTAAATCAATCATTAACATTTGCTAACACATCACATTATTCAATTATAAATGCTACAAAAACAAAGACTGGAATGTCCCAATTTTTTCATCACGTGTCACCCTAATTTTCAGCTATTGTGTTCTGACTTTATTACTTTAAAGAATCACTACTTCGCCGCTTCCAACTTACCGCGTTGCTTTATGAATTTCACAATTACATCTGTTATATTAGTGTTTTCTCATACATACCTGTAGGGGGGGGGCGGTCCGTAGACAGCTTTCTTGGACATGGCCTCTCTTCGGAATGTTGCACGAAATGCACGTTGAACACGTGTCCATGATTCAGTTTTTTGAAAATTCAAGGGCGCAAACCCTCTTTTCTGATTAGGGGAACGCCATTACTGGGTCTGAGAAGATTTGAAAAAAATCATTAGCATTACAAAAAACTTAATGAATGTAGCTTTTAAATAGTACCAGTTTCATCTTACTACCATGCATAGTCCAGTAAATATGAGGACTTGAATTGTGCTTAAGACTTTTGGAACACCCTGTATAACAACAGACGAGAACTGTTTTTTAAACTAGTAGAGAACTGGGTGTAATGCGTGCTGCTCTGTGGGACATGGGCGAAGGAAAGATTATAATAATAATAATAATAATAATAATAATAATAATACTAATAATAATAATAAGAAGAAGAAGAAACTTCACTTCTGGAGCCAGATATTGCGAAAAGTCTCAAGACCATAACAGAAATGCCAAATGGCTGAAAAACATGGAAAAATAACTTCGGGAAATTGATGATTGAACAAAAACATAAATTAATGAAGAAACGCTTAAGACAACCCTAAGAAAAATGACAAACTGGAAAGCGCCAGATGACGATGGAAAACATTAATACTTGCTTTTAAAGGATCACTACCCTACATGAATGACTAATGCAAAAACTGAGATGTATCCACAAATCAGATGTACTAAAATGGATTACTAAAACAAGGACCGTGTTAATACAAAATGATGCCTAAAGGGGAACGACCCCAAGCAATTACGGACCAATAACTTGTTTACAAACCATGTGGAAAATGCTAACGGCACAACTGAACGAACAGATTTACCACTCTCTTAACAATCGTGGACTCCTTTTCAAGGAACAAAAAAGATGCCGGAAAGCAAAGTGGGGCGTATAACTTGTTATACATAGATCAAAATATCCTGAAGGGGGTAAAACGGAGGAAAAAGAGCATAACCATGGCATGTATTCACTACAGGAAAGCCTGCGACAGAATCCCTTAAGCATGGATAATTTAATACTTACGAATGTGCAAGATATCCGACAATGTTATTAATTATTAAAAAAGCAATAGGAACATGGAGACTGGAACTGACAGCTGTAGTACAACGCTTGACAGATAAGAATACAGAGAAGCATCCTTCAAGGAGACTCTATATTACTACTACTGTTTATCATATCCATGATGCTACTGAACTACATACTTAGAAAATGTGATACTAGATACAAGTTTACAGACACAGAAGCAAGAATGAACCACCTCATGCATATGGACGACCTGAAGCTATTTGCAAAAAGCAAAAAGGAACTGGAAAAGCTGATAAACACGCCCAGAATATTCAGCTATGACATGCAAATAGAATTCGGAATGGAAAAGTGTGCACTGCTAGAAATTTAAAAAAAGGAAAACTGGAGGCATCGGAGAGCATGGGACTGCTAAGAGAAGATGAGGGCGCTTGATTAACATGAAACCTACAAATATTTGGGAGTACTAGAAGCAGACACCATCAAATCTACAGAAATGAAAGACAAGATTTGAAAAGAATACCTAAGAAGGACAAGGAAACTCTTAGAGACAAGACTATATAGTGTAAATCTAGTAAAATGCATAAACACATGGGCAGTATTATTAATAAGATTATCTGGGCCATTCATGGGGTAGATCAAAGAAGAACTTGGGCACCTTACCCAGAAGACGATGAAAACTAATGGCTATATACAATGCACTAAATCGGAAACAGTGGTACTGGCCGACACTACGTGAAAACGAGGTAGAGGACTGGTAACTATAGAAGACTGTGAGGACGACAGAAAAAAGAGTTGGGATAATACATAACAGAGTAGAGAATGACTGATCACCGCAGCAAGAAACACTATCAAAATGGGCAATATAGGAAGTAGCGGAACCTAAAACAAAAAGACATAAAAAGAAAAGTGAGATAAGCAACAACTACATATACGATTCATAAGAATGACAAGAGAAAGGAATCACGAAAACACCTGGAAATGGCTACGAAAACGACACTTGAACAGAGAAACGGAATCGCTACTGACAGTTCCACGGAACAATGCGATTAGAACTAATTACATTAAATCTAAAATAAACAAAACTCAGGAAACCAATAAATGTAGACTGTTTACAAAGAGACGAGACAGTAAACCAAATAATAAATGAAAGCAGCAAACTAACCCCAAAAGAATACAAAGAACAGACACGACTGCGTGGGGAAAGCACTACACTGAGAACTATGCAAACGACTTCATTTTGAACATGCAAACAAATGGTACAGACACACACTGGAAACAGTACTGGAAAACAAAAAGCGCAAAGCTATTTTGAACATAGAGTTACAAACATGCACTCATTCAAGCAAGGAGACCAGGCGTCATAAGAAAAGAAACTGCCAAATTCAGTGAAGATCACAGAGACGGAAAAGCAAAATAAATACACGGAGCTTGCCAATGGACTGAAAGTAATATTAACATGAAGAAATTCAATGTAATACCAAAAATTGCAGAAGCACTAGTAACAGTCCCGAAAAAACTGGAAAAAACTGGAAAAAACAAGGAGAAATTTGAATCAAGGGGAAGACTGAGACTATACAACGGAGTTCAATGATGAAAACAGCTGAACTCTTAAGAAAAATTTTCAAATGTGGAATCCAACCCAGATTAACTACAAACACTTACCAACCACATGGAAACACTAACCATCAACATGGAAACACTAACCATCAACATGGAAACACTAACCATCCACATGGAAAACTAACCATCAACATGGAAACACTAACCATCAACATGGAAACACTAACCATTAACATGGAAACACTAACCATCAACATGGAAACACTAACCATCAACATGGAAACTGCAACAGAAGTAAAACAAAAATATAGAAAAAACACCACATGAACCCAAGGGAATAAAATTGCAGAAAATTTGATAAACTGCGCCTCCAAGGCATCAACCTTAGTTTAATACCACACAAAATAGTCGTGAATGGTCAAGGAAGATGGAAGGACCGAAGACGAAGGGACAAACCAGACCCCCACTGGATGAGTGCGAAAAGTACTGGGACCATGGGGAGGCTTATTGTCACCCAAATTCAAATGAAGACCAATGGTCATTACCAGCGATAAAACAATGGTAAGCGGCTGTTGCGATAACGCAAAGCCATTTGCAAAGATTATCGAAGAAGGTGGAGACTACTGAAAATCTGAGAATACTTTTTGTACCCCAGACTCCAGGCGATGACCTGCGTGAGAACTCCTAGTTGATGATGATGATGATGATGATAATAATAATAATAATAATAATAATAATAATAATAATAATAATAATAATAAAAAAACGTTTTTAATAATTTTTAAATATAAAAAATATACAAATGTTGGCGGGAGCGAGGATATAAGGTACTCTTCGATCCAACTCCCTCTTCATAATAATTAGTAAAGAAAAATGAAAAGAAAAGAAAAACATACAACATACAAAAAAACTACATAGTAATGATATATAGTGCAACATATGAAAATTGTGCACGTCTCAGCAGTGCATCGATGCTTCGCAGAGAAATATAAGTAAATGCATTAGAATCGATCATTTTGAAGGAGGGACTATGTTATTTGTTGTTGGGCATTGAAATAAATTGTTTTTGACACTAGTCCCGTTGTTAAGTATTCATTTAACGATGCGTGTATGAATCACTATACACCCCTTTAGTCATCTGGGACCGTGGTTCTATTCGGTTGCTCATTAACTCACTCAAACGCCGATGTTTATAAAATAACGTTTATTACTAAGAGAAGAACAGTTACTACTGTAAGCGTATTAGAGAGAGAAAGACATACAGATAGATAGACGGATAGCTAGTCTTGCTACAACTAGTTACATTGTACGCCCCCTCCCATTAGGGACGGACCCAGGAATGTTTTGTCTGTTTGAAATTTCGCCAGCTAAGAAACAGAAAATATCCACCCAGAAATTACGTGGTTTCAGTGAATTCCGTTCGGAGTCACCTCAGACCTTTAGGTGTCAATCAAACTTTTCCATTCAAACATGACACTCATTATGCAAGACAGTAACTTTTCACAAACAGTTCGTGCATTAATAATTATAACTGTATCAATATTAACAAAAGAAAATAAGTGACAGGCTTTCAGGAAAAATCTTTTAACATATGACGTAATATTCTTTGATAAACGTGACGTGTTCTCGACCATAGACAAACACTAACATATTTAGTATTAAAAAAATAACACGACCATAGACATTTCACAGTTTTATCTTTAATTTGTGGTATATTGCTGTCGTGCATTCTATTTACGTCTGGCACCAAAGCAGACCCCACGATATTATTTTACTACACTTTTTCAAACTGGAATATATCTAATAACTTTGGTTAATGTAGTTTCAGAATATATATGGATATTGCGGGAGCTCTATCTCCAAAACTTTTGTAGGACTATGTAACATATCTCGATTTTACGTACGTCCGGTGCGAATGCAGACCCCACAATATTATTATACCATTTTTGAAGAGAACAGATACTACATATTTAGCCTAGCACGAATGCAATAACGTGTACTTTAGTTTCACGTTCGGCACACAGCACCATCGTATGATATATAGAAAGTTTCTTTTTCTGCATTTCGAATTCGGTGATCGGGCGATCTCACCTTTTAAAAGTAATGGAGGGTGATACCGTACTTACGTATATATAATTTGCTTAGAGTATTATTATGAAAATATTCTGTAGAATCCCGATCGAGTTCTTTTTCTAAGATAAAAATCAATGAAAATGTATTATTTGATATTGCTTTAAAATGTATTTGTGTGCCGTTATATATATATATATATATATATATATATATATATATATAATGTTAGTTAAGATCAATAAAAGTTGAACATTGTTCCAAGAATTCAAAACCAACTATTATTAGGCGTACGATCGTTTCCAAGATTTCTTTGGAAATATTTTATTTTTCATTATTTTTTATGATTCCAAAACGCGTCTTCGTCAGCGCTTTTCATAACATCACATACAGAAGTCTCTTGAGAAAACATCATATTTCAGTACTAAAAGTACACCCAAGTGACTGGACTACAGAAATAGCAAAAAGACAGCAAATTGAACAACAAATCAAAGATTTAAAACATTCAAAGCATTCAGCATAGAGATTGAATAGTAAAGAAATTACATAAGAGGAAAACATACATTAGAGAAAAAATATATCAATAAATAAATAAAAAAATAAAAATATAAACAATGGTAACACTCTAACAATATTAAGAAGAAGAAACATACTGATAATAATAATGTTGTAATATAAGAAAATAAAAGAAAAGAAAACTAGGTAAGGAAAATGAGAAAGGAAAATTGAGACTATACAAATATATATATATATATATATATATATATATATATATATATATATATATATGTGTGTAAAAACAAAAATGGAATAAAGGATAAGCACTTCAACAACTAACAAAAAATAAACTCAAAAACTCATTTTGTATAGTTCTCTTAAATATTTCAATCGTCTAAATACGACCATTCTCAATCGGATGGCGAACTTTAAGTAAAAACAGAAAAGTTTTCAAATTTATACAAAGAATGCGATTGGAAGAAATAGTCACATGCAACAAACAACAAAGAGGGAGAAAGAAAGTGCTAAATGTTTATAAAGGGAAAGAAGAAGAAGAAGAAGAAGAAGAAGAAGGAGAAGAAAGAGTAAAATCAACAATTGACTGCTGAACGCTGATTGAGAACATCACGCGTATGTATATATATATATATATATATATATATATATATATATATAGTATTTGAAGTATTTAAACCTTTAAAACTATATGAGAGGACAAAAAACTTTTTAGCACCAAGTCTTTCATTGGAAAATTATTTTGCTTGTAAGTCAATTAATCTCTTGTAATCACTGTATTAATTAGCTTCCACGAATTTATCCTAGACTTATTTTTTTGTAGGGATCATCAGTTGTTTATCGTAAAAAACTTTTTTTGTAATATAAAAAACAAAACAGTATTTTATCTCATTGCTCGTCAGAAGTGTTGATCAAACACAATTTCCTTTAACAAAAGAAGAAAATAAAACATTCCGGATATCAGATCTAGTTTTCTAATAACCCATTTTGTTGTAAAAATGTTCTCCTTACTTGTGCTGTTCGTCTTTGTTTAAAATAATTTTATTTACAAAACTACTGTATATTCATAGAGTTTGAACGAACATATAATACTACGTATCCCCCTTTTGTTATTGATGTATTTTATGTATTTATATTATTTATTTTATTTTATTTATTTTAGTTTCATTTAAAATATTAAAAATATTTCAAGAAATTATATATATATATATATATATATATATATATATTTATATATGGGAAATGAAAAAGGAAAAACAAACAGATATTTTTATATATTAATCAACCTTTCGTCTTTATTGTAAGACTTCCTTAAGGTGATAAATTGAAGAAAAATATCATGCAAGTACATCGAAATTAGGGATTGCCATGATGGAGAGATGAAGGAAAGTAGTAACCGTGGTTAGTTTGAGCAGTGGAGGAGAGTCCAGGCTGTGAGAAGTCAGTGGTGGCAAAGAATGAAATGAAAATAGAAAACTTTGAATGGGTATTATAGAGGCACCTGTGAAATCTGGAGGGTAAGAATATTATTGAACTTACCTTAGGGTGGGAGAGATGAAGGGGCTGAGATGTTTGTCGTGGTGAGGTGTGGCATGAATTTTGAGAGGCTGGGGGAAGGGGAAGAAGTGGGAAACACTGTGTTATGCATGTAGGTGGTATCATAGTTTTAGAAAAGATTTGAAGAAATGAAGATAACTTGAAAATAAGAGTGTGACGGAAATGGTCAAAAAGAGGTGAAAGGGGAAGGTAAGATTATTGACCAGGTGGCTATGTCAGGAAGTTGTGAGCATAAGTGTGCTGGAAAAATGTGTTGAAGTGTGCTGGGAACGAGGGGTGGGGGTTGGCATGAGAAGAAAGTAAAATAATTTTAATTTTAGGGGAGTAGTAATTAAATGTGGTTTTGTTCAGGATGTGTTGACGGTTTGAGAGTAAATTGAAAGAAAAAGGGGTGTATATATCTAAATATTTGTAAGGATGTGTAAATTGTATCAATTTCTAAAGCTGTTATTTGTGGTTAAATAGTTTTGATTCGTAATGGGTGATTCATGAGTATGTGAATGAATATATATATGTGAGAAAGGAGTTAGCACATAAGTGTGTATGCGAGAAGTTGTATATGAGTGCAAGTGAGAACGATAAGAGGAAAGGCTAGACATGATCTAGGTTTAGTTTTTGTTCGGTTAGGATAAGTTTGCTTATTAAGGGGGATTGATTGTAGAAACCATTTCATTATCCGATGATGTTAGAGTTTGTGATGAGTGCTGTTTCAAGTAGTCTTTGCCGAGCTTTGTTATGAATTCGTTTTTTGATGTTGGCCAGTTCAAACTTGAAGGGATGATCGTGTTCTAATACGTATGAAAAAATGCACTGAGAGAGTTATTTTTTATGTCTCTTTACAGTTCGCTCAATCTTATAGCACTTCAACTCTCACCATAACAACAAGATAAAAACAGGTATGATAATAGACTCACACCTAACCACGACAAAAATCTCAGCCCCCTTCACCTCTCCCACCCTAAGTAAAGTTCAATAACATTCTCACCCTCCCCATTTCACAGCTGCCTCTATGTTACCCACTCAGAGCTTTCGATATTCATTTTATTCTTTGTCACCACTGACTTCTCACAGCCTGGACTCTCCTCCAGTGCTTATAGTAGCCCCGACTACTACTTTCTTTCATTTCTCCATCATGTCAACCTCAAATTTCGATGTACTTGCATGACATTTTTCTCCAAATTATCATCCTAAGGAAGTCTTACAATGAAGACGAAACGTTGATGAATATATAGAAAATATCTGTTTGTTTTTCCTTTTTAATTTCCTATTACGTCTGATTACTCTCATCCTTCTTTTCTCATATATATATATATATATATATATATATATATATATATATATATATATATATAACATAAAATATAATAACATGAAATTACATAATTGTCGATGCAATAATTTATTTCAACCTTGTGGTTTCCTCAAGCATCAAACTAGACAATTACATTTTTAGGCTTACAGATGAGATTTATACACGTCAAACATGTTATACTGAATTTCTTATATAGTTTTGAATTTGCTATATGAATCTACTTTGAGCAATTTGATCAAACTTAAAAGCGGCTGGATGGAGGGTTATTTTCGTATTTAATTGTCTAAATATTTAATTTTGATCACTACCTTATTACTAATGAAGCAGCTGAGGGTATAAAACATGTTAATATTTAAGTAACGCGAGCTATTCCCAGACATAATGCTCTCGTAATATATATATATATATATATATATATATATATTTCCGAGACAAACAATATACTTATATGTTGTTATTGTAAAACAGAAATATTTTAGAATATTAAATTAAACAAAAATAGGTCACAATGGCTATTTTTAGTGAAAAGTTTCCAAAAAAGAAATGAGAATGATTTGAAAAAGAAACGCCGAAATATTTAAATGGCGTAAAATGTTCGGGTTGTTTGATTTTGTCAATGAATAAAAAATGTTTTCGTAAAATAGATGTTGTTTGACTCTATTCACGAAATAAAATAGCGACACACGGAAAAAGGGTTTGGTAACTGTCGATATTTTGCGAAAGAACGCGGACTATTAAATATCGAATGAATGTGATTTTTTTACTAATAATTCACAAAATCAATACCAAAATCCAGTCAAGGATTAGGGTTAATAAGATTAATCGATTGGTCGTTTAATGATAAAGAATATTATTAAAGGATTGAAAATAATGAATAAAGTGGACAAAATTTGAATTCTTATTAGAACAGTTCATGGCAAGTATTTGTATTCATTAGATTGGAGGATTAAAGAAATGCGTGGAAGTTCGATGTTCTTTGCGAAAAAACCTGAAAAATTGTAAACGAGATGAAGAATCGAAATGTTCTATATAAAATACCAAATAGTGAAATTAAATCAGTCGGATGATGACATTTTATCTTCAACAAAAATTAATTATGTGAAAACTCAATTCAGACGATAATAACAATGTCAAAGTCGCCGCGAGCGAGGAAATATAAAAACCAATAGAAAGAAAAGACAAATTTTTACAACGAAAAGCAAAATAACAAAATTGATTTCTAAATCTATTAGACGTAATCGAACACAAATCAAATGGTTGGCACTAATTTGCAGGAAGAATAGCAGAATGGATAGTTGACATGTCTATAGTCAAAAGAGTCGGACATTTTGGACAAAGTTAAGATTGTCCTTTATTTCGGTGTCATTTAGTACGTCTCGCCGAACATAAGTAAATATTATTTCCCTCCAATAAATCTTTACGATGTCCAGTTTCATCGCGTATGGTCAACGTGAATGCACTTCCCCAATGACAATTTATATGATAGGTGAGTGCGTGGTTTAATGGATAAAGTTACAGATTATCGAATTGACTTTACCAAGTTAAAATGTTACCAGATCCATCCTTATGATTAACGTGTAAGGAAATGTATGCAAATTTCCCTGCGAGGAGGTCGAAATAAGTGTAATGTTCCATGTAAGAACATTGCTAAAATTGTGAAGAATATATGTTGTGACCTTGAAGGGCCGATGATAATTTAGACCACACGGTGGTATATTTACTAGAGTGTATTTACAGAAGTACAGAATAGTATTTACAGAAGGTCTGCGTCCGATACTGTGACTATGACTGCCACACAAGACTGCCGCTATTACTGCTCTGACACTTAGTCATAACTCTGTTCATAGTTTCTGGAAGAGTTCATCTACACCCGAAATACGGTAGATCAACATCACACCATATCAATATACAAATGAGAAAATTAGCATTGAGGAAAAATTATACTAGCGAGTCGTCTAACTTACCAAGGCCCAAATACATCTCGACTATAAGTGTGAAAGAGATTATCAATTGAATGATGAACAATACTATGAGAAGATTGGAACCGTTGTGTGGAAACAGGAAGGGTTTGATTACTTAAAAGGAAGGCTCGACAAGTATTTGCTGACTTTGTATCGAAGACTACTATGTTGTAGCCAGTAGGGAAGCAGTCCTGTTGTATTGTGTACCACAGATGATAACTTGGTACAATAGAGGAAAAGAGGAAAGTTCTTTACAGTGGTGGTAACTAGATGAATTCTATCTATGAAAGTTGGACAGGGGAACTAGAGATTGTGGCTCAGTCAATCAACTACCATGTAAACAAGGATAGAGCGGAGAAAAAACTAACAACGTATTTTCTATGAGAAAGAAACTATTGAAAAGAGACGTGCATCCCCACTAGATTGTGAAGTCAGATTTTTAACTTTGTCCATGCAAGAAAAGAGTGCATTAAACGGCGCCTCCTTAATGTATCAGTCGTACTCAATTTTTGGACGTATTTGACTCTCATACAATTAATAACGGCATGATCACGTTGACACACCGGTTCTCGTTAAGTTAAGCGACGTTGAGCCTTGTCAGCACCAGATGGGTAACCATTTGAGAATACCAGGTGCTGTATATAGGAAGACCTCTACAAGAACTGCAAAAAATCTAACGCCGTCATATCTCTGACCGGGATATGCATGTGACTGGAGACCGCTTGTGGATTTGATATTCCCATGAAACTTTTTCATTCTACGATAACCGGTTCAACTCGTGAATTTCGTTTGGTTTCGTTTCCTTTCATAGAAGTATGAGTTTAATTACAAACAATTAATCGTATATATTTATTCGTTTACAATAGGCTTTGTGTTTTGACCTTAAATAAACCATAAATATTTGGTTTGCCGGAAAAAAAGATAAATTAAGTAGAGATCAATCATATTCCCTGTATTTTCTATCGTTCTTTTCCCAATAATATTTCTAATGCTAAGATGGTATTTCACCGTTATCTTTCTTGTGTGGCTTCTTCGGGTGGACCCGCGTATAATCTAAGTACTTAAAAATATCGACTATGTTAACGAATATATCGATTTTCTGGTAGAGTCAAACATGGCCGACATGAATTTTTTTTTTTAGTTCTACTAACTCTTTCTTTACATTAAAACATGCTTACAGCTACTTAAATAACGACCAGTTAATCTGGCCCGTTCTATGCTTCAGGTACGGTTGCCACTATGAGATATTCGCGTCTGCTCCGGAAATTAAGTAGGGTCGTATTCGTATTAGCTGTTTAAGTATCCCCGTTCTCGTCTTTTGTCATCTATAATATAACTTAAACCAGAAACTATAATGGCAGCACTATTGTGATTACACTCCTGTGGATCACGCATTGTTTCTCGGACACCTTCTAGCCAACACAGTTGCAGTAATTGTGAATCTACTTAAAGTAATTTTATAGTAACTAACAAAAATATGCTCCCCCGGTCGTATATTTTTTCTACACTACCGCGCCACCCCTTCTTTATCGTTGTATGCGAGAGGGTGTTTCTATTTAACTGTCTAAAATTGCGAAAGAAAACTTTATACAATACATATTTAAAGCTAAATAAATTGTTTGGGACTATTAAAACAATTGAGGCTTGAGCTTACTCATTTATTTATTTATTTTTTATTATCGCTTATGTCTGAATTCATGTTTTGAAACATGACGTAAATAATAGATATATGACGTCACGCCAAGGCTATAATTGCTTTTTAAGATAATTATTTAAGAGCTATCTCTAAGAAAGTACAAATAGCTCTGTTGGTAGAACGTCTTGCTGAAGATCTCAGGGTTTCAGTTTCGATTTTCAGCTATGGCATCCGCTTTACTTGTTAGAAATTTTTATTTAATCTTGATGCGATATTTTCTATTTCTAAAAGTGGTTAAGATCTCTGATATTTTGAAATTAGACAAATTCCGCAATGTATTTATTACATTTAAAAATAATATGACTGACGCACAAACTGCGGACGGACGGACGGATAAAATCTCTATTAATATAAGATAATATATTCATGCAAAAACTGATATAGAAGCAATTATTATTTTAGTATATATCTAGTTATGTCAGCTAGTAAAATATATTAGTTAAAATTATATTGTGCAGGTGTAAGCTATCAACAGGATGTATTTTAGACAAGGGGTCAGCAAAGATCGAGTAGATTACTTCTACGTGGGAATGGTAAGCCTACGAGAAAATGACAATGAAAAATTTTCTTTATAATCGTATTAATTAATTAATTAAATAAATAAATAAAGAGTGGAGTAGTGTTGATTAAAGCAACGAGTATGTTTATGAGTCTAGCATCATAACATAAGCGGTTCAGACAAACAAACTCTGATGAATTACTAAAGACTGTATTATAAGTAAGTTGTAACTCCGGGATCGGGTAGTTCCCTGAATATCCTTGCTATATAACAGTAACTTGTGATAGTAAATTGTGTTAGAAAAAGAAAATGTTTGGGAAATCGATCTATTTTGGGAGGCAGCTGGAACGTATTTTAAATATGTAATCGAGTTTAACAAAATGATTGGAATTATCTCTGCAAATTTCCCTGCAAGGCGGTCGAAATAAGTGTAATGTTCAATATAAGAACATTCCTAAAATTGTGATGAATATCTCTTGTGACCTTGAAGGGCCGATGATAATTTAGACCCCATGGTTGTATATTTACTAGAGTGTATTTGCAGAAGTACAGTATAGTATATTACAGAAAGTTTGCGTCCGATGATGTGTCTATGAATGATACCAATGACTGTCGCCATTACTGCTACGACACTTAGTCGTAACTTTATTTATAGTCTTTGGAAGAGTCCATCTACACCCAAAATAGGGTAGATCAAAAGAACACAATAAAAATATAAAGATGATAATCGGAGCTTTGGGAAAATTAGTGATGTGTATACGCAACTCGAACTCTACTAACAGTGAGCAAATGTCGACATTAAAACATTAACATAGAAAATAGATTAGGTAAAAGTCAGGAAAAGTTTACAATGATCTGAAAAACGGAAATTTATTTCTATATCTATTATATATAATCGAACATTGGTTAACGGCTGAAAAAAAATTAGACGAATTAGATATAGTCAGCTTGTATATAATCAAAAGTCAGACATTTCGGGTCGAGTTAAAATTACTCTATGGGCGCCATTCCGCGCATCCCGTTCAAAAAGAGAACAATAAACATAAATGTTTGATTCTACGGTTCGATGTTGTATGCTAAAAATGTAATTGAACTTTCTTTTGTGAACTCTATGTGAGGTTAATTCATCCATCACAATTTACATGAAATGAAATTCTAGATATTTTTATTGTTTAGTTTTACTGAAATTTTATTAAACTATTATTTCTGTTTCCTGTTTTTCAGAGTTCTTTACTTCTAATGCAGAAAATATTTTATTTTCTACATATAGTATTTTAGCCAATTTATTTCTTTATTAATTTCTTTGTATTGGTCTTCGCATTACACACACACACACACACACACACACATATATATATATATATATATATATAAGTCGAGCACTCTTGAATATGTTAAGAATAGACTATCATCAGCACTAAAGCGAAGTTCCGAATACGTTCGTCGAACATTCTCGACTAGTCTTCTGTCTGTACCCGCCTTCTGTCTGTATATAGATCTAAATTTCCCTTAATCACGTGACAGTTTCCGGTGGCCGATTTGATATGGCGACTGATGGCAGATTTTAGGCTGACTCTGTGAACCAGGTTCGCGCCGCCCGACCGATTACGGTGATGAAGGCAATAAGCTTGAAACGCTAGCGTCTGTAGATATAAATAATTTAATATTTATTCATAAAAATATTGTATATATATATATATATATATATATACACAACATTTTTATAAATAAATATTACTTGTCAACCGCTTCCGCCCAGAAGTTAACTGGTTTGGATCACCCACTATGAACTAGATGATCGTAGGTTCCATCCCGGTTTGGGGCGCTCGCTACTTTAGCCGTATTGATACAGCGAAATATTCTGTCTGCGTATGACTAATATACATATATATATATATCATGGACTCTCCCGTCGATTTCGACGTATGAGGTCTTGACAACTCAAAATGTGTTTAGTCTACGATCGATGTAGCATGCTTACATTTACTCAATCGTAAATGGCATTTGAGTCCTGCGAGAGATTTACAAACCAGCCCACAATGGATGCAAGAAGGAAGATCTTGAGAAAAATCGGCTGGGATACTTGTAGATGTTTTTGTTCTTTCGCGTATTTCGCGCTGTTGATTATATATATATAAGTAGACAGACCCAAACTCTCCAGAGATTTAATAAGAAAAGCTGTCTTTTTTAGCATAGACCATGAATCCATATTACCTTTTTATCCTTATCATTTTAATTTCACAACTTTCTAATTTAGGGGCGCTGATCCAATGACGTACTCAGCATTGATTGGATCGTATGAGGGTATAAGTATAGTGACATTTACTGAAATAGATTTCAGTAAATTTAAAGTCCTTATACTCATCCATGCGCACCGGATGTTTCCCGGATATCAATCAAACCCATGTACAATTCTGCTCCAAGCTCTAATCACTTATAAAAATTATTATTCTTTTTTTGTATTTCTATTATTATAAATCAAATCAAAACAAAATTCAACGTTGTATTTTATTTTTATGAATGTCAAGCACGTCCGAAAACCTCACGATTATATCTTACCCCTTTGATCAAGATGAACTATACTAATCTAAGTATCGTGGATAATGTAGTGTCAAATATATTGTTATCGTGGTCTATCTATAAAACCAGAGAATGAGTTAGTTACAAACAAGTAAAAAAACAGAAAAGAAATAATAACTGTGTATATAGATATTGCATAAACATATCTACTTTATTAACAAAAAGTTTGGCTAAGACCAAAGTGTAGTATCTGTTCCGATGGATACTGCACCCCATACTGGTATTGTCTTGTCCTTCGGGGATTGACTTACGCCGGTCAATGGGTCTGTCCTGTGCAGTTCTAGGATGTCCACCCTCTCAGGCTTTGCCTCCCCTCTTTGGGGAGGAGTAAGTTTATTGCTTACTGTCTGAGGCGCCCTTACCGGGGAATGCCGACGGGGCTGCCCAGGCAATTTTTAAATGGCCAGAGTGCTCACCTCTCGGGCGCTGGCTTTTCAAACCCCACTTTTCCGACCCGACCTTGGATCACATCTTACTTGTGGGAGTAGGATAAAAACTGGCCTTGTGCCTAACTCCTGGAGAGGAGTAAATCAATACTCTATTCCGTCATTATATAAATAGAATCGTTATGACTAATTAGTAAAAGTGAGAAGAGAATTTATGTTAATGCAATTTATTGTTAATTACTTTCTGTTTGTGTTATTTCTTTCTTAAAAGGCTACAGCACAAAATAAAGTAAATAGGTTTGCACTATCAGGCCTTTACATTTGACAGATTTTTTTCTAACTTTCAAATAAACTCCTAGTTTTATCAATTATTTGTATTTAAAATTAAGATCACAATTTACCTAACTAATTAGAAATTATCCCACTTGAATAAGAACTCTCCAGTCTATAGATAACTATGTTTGCACAGAAAATTCTAAACTGAACTAATCTCAATAACGCTATATTGTTCTTTCGTGCGTTATTAAATAACCATCAGTAAATCAGACTCCTTCATTTATACTTCGACTAGTCGATCTAACTTCTACTATTACGTCATAATTACACCATCCTAACATATGGCCGACTAAGGTGGGACGTTCCAGTATTTAACTTTTAAGAAAGATTCTAGTGCTCATGTTGTGATGTGATGTCGTGTGTATACTATTAACATACGTGTTTGTTGTCATGATCTACATGTGTCGATTTTTCACTTGACACAAGTCTTATTTTAAATGGAGGCTTCATTCGTATGAGAAAGATAGACATATATTCGATATTACGAACGCCAAGGGAGAGAGAGAGAGAGAGAGAGAGACATATGTTTAACCAAACAAGACAGAGACAAAGAAACACAGGTTTACCAGAATCCGATGAAAATGAAGTTATTTCTTTACTTCCGCCATCTACCGACGTCATACTCTGATCTCACACTCGTCAATCATTCAGCGAGTTCATCGCTTACTCTGGAATCCCCCTCAACTAATCCGTTGTTCTTTCATTCTAGAATGAAGAAGTTAAGCTCTTTTTCTCCAGCAATAATAAAATCAAACAGAACTTTAATGAAAATAATTACTTTTCAGGAACTTTCTATTTGTAGAACACGTTACCGCGGGAAATTTGCCCTACAGACTAAAACATGATCGTTTTAAAGTCCAATGTCGAAATATATCTGTCGAGTTATCTAGTGAGTTAATTATAGTCTTCAATCCTTTCATAGAACTGTTCTATCATCCAACTGAAAAACTCATAGACCCTTATCCTTGAGTGGCTTTCGTAAGTGGTGAACCATTAGCATAAAACAAGCTGGTGTATCGTGTATTGTTTATGATATCTATAAAAGTTATTAGAAGATAAAATGATTTCTATTAATAATATGAATTCGTGTTTATAGTTTCACAAACTTTTACAAAGATTAGTAGAAATATAATTCAATTGAGGAAATGTGGAAATATTTTGTGAGAGAACTGTGTAATAATAAGAGGCAGACAAAGGGCGGCGTAGATGAAAAATAGGCTTGGATTGAATAACTGTGATATTTTGTGTTGTGCACAATTACTGGGCTGCATGAATATGCTTTTTTTCTCATCGTTATGTGGCCATTAACTGGAACAATTGCAGAATATGAAATTTGCCCTATCGAAATGCGTGGAGTAAACTCGGAGTACTTCTGTTAGGTTTTCGTGTGTATAAATGTATACATGCATCGTCGTCAGAAACCCAGGTTCTTAATCGGCTGTAGACTAAAACCATACGGACGCTGATGTTAGTTTATAAGAAGGTTTATTAATGTTAATATCTTGGACCATTCATAAATACAAAGTAAGGGAGATACAACGACGTTAATATGTAAACTGATGCGTCAGAGAGTAAGAGTGAGAAAGAGAGAGGGGGTAAGTAGGTAGACATATAAATAGATAGATAGATAGCTTGGGTCGCGTTTCACCTAGCTACATTCTTTGGGCAATCCATCATCGGACCGGGTGCCTTTTACACGTCCGTTCTGCTTTAAGTGTTGTTAGGAAAAGACCGAATTCTCTCACTCCGGAAGTCACTTGATTTGGTCGAATTCCGTTAGCTAAAAAATAATTTCTTAACTCTCATTCATAAATCACTCCTCCGTTCAACTAACCGCTTTCGTTATGTGACACTTCGTGAAAAACCGGAATAATTTGATATTTGATGAAAAATTGATGTTTTTTTTTAATTTCAGAAGTGTGCTAAAATCACCAAGAAGAGATAAATGGAGATCTTAGATCAGTAGGATGGTAAACCGTCAATGCAGTAAGGGACTTTTGTAACGATATTTGTTAACGCTTTACCTTATTTTAGGTCCTTCATTATTAAGAACGATGTCGGTTTTTGATAGATGTCAAACATGGCCGACTCGACAAAGTCAGTTTACTGCGGTGAAAAACAGATCTTCCACTGTGCACACTTTGAAGGGATACATAAATAGCTGTGAACAGACCGGACTGCATTCCCCTGTACGGATGCTTTAGCGAACAGAAATAAACCAAGCCCTTCTCTAAAGATGAAATAATGCCTGGGAAGATGGTCCCTTAAGACCAAACAGAGCCACGTACCATTCCGACAAAAAGGATCTGCCAAGAAACAATACAGTCCTTATGTTTCCAGAATGATAGAAATAAATCTCACAGCTTGTATGAAAATTGAGTTTGCTAAGCCAGTTAAATTTTTAAAAATACAAAATACAAAATTTGCATATGTCTTATCGCTATCTCTCTCTCCCTTTCTTTTTCAGTCTCTTTTCCTCTCCAACTATGGGTTAAATTGTATTACTGCCTGTGGTTCTATAAGCTTTATGTTAATAATAGACTATTTCAATATTTTTATTTATTTATTTCTTTATTATCTATGATGATTAATAAAGACAGTGAGCAATAAAGAAAGAAAGTGTATGTCTGCGTGTGCGCGCGCCTGTGAATGTGTATCACAGAAACGAGAGTGGATAGATACTGTGGAAAATAAAGACGGGAAGATAAAACTACATAGAGATAGTGAGAGTGAGAGTAATAGACTGAACTTGGATTGCAAAATAAGGGTAATTAAATTAATCAAAATATTTTTTTTAATATAATTCAATCCCGAAACCAATGAATATTTAAACATGTATTTTGAGTGATTAAATTATATCTATAAAACAGCCTTAGGAAAACGCACTTTGATTAACTCAGCTTTAGTATAGACTAAAAAATATATGCTCCCTCCGGTCGCATATTTCTTGCGAGTCTGAGAGAATGGTTTCATGGTGAATTAACATATAATACACTGATCCGCAAAAGAGGGCAACATGACTAATTGCATTGTACTATAACGAACGAACATATCCTATACTATGCGCCCCACCCCCCAAAAAAGAGGAGTTGATGTCTGGAAGAATTATATCATGACAACAGAACGGTTACTACATTAGGACCCCCCCCCCCCCCAAAAAAAAAGAAGATAATCCTGGGAGGATGGTATCATGATGTACGAACATATACTATTCTGAACCAATAAAAAAGACGAGGGAAACGCCTGGGGAAAATGTATTGTGACGAATGAAAATATTCTACACTATCCCACCCCAAAGGAAGAAGTAAATCCTGAGATGATTCATCCCCCAAAGAAGAGGTGTTATGCCTGGGAGGATGGTATCATGATGAACGAACGATCATATACTACACTACCTCCCAAAGGAGGAGGAAATTCCTGGTAGAATGATATCATAACAAAGCAGATACTACACCAGACCCTCCAAAAATAGAAGGTAATATCTGGGAGGATCCCCCTAGAAAGAGGGAGTAATACATGCGAGTATGATATCATGACAACGGAACACATTTTACACTACACCCCATCCCCCAAACAGGAGAAGGTCTCATGCCAAAGAAACAAATACTACATCACTCCTTTCCCAAAGCAGGGTCTAATACATAAGAGGATTCCTCCCACCACTTAAAATGGAGGAGGTAATTTATGAGAGGGCGGTTTTACAACAACTGAACCGATACTATACTACCTACCCCCATTAAAAGATATTCCGATTAAATCATACTACACTATCCAGCCGCATTAAAAGATAATACAATAAAGGAGGATGAAACACCTGGTAAATTCACTCTACCCTTTTAAATATGAGAGAAATAATTCCTGAAATAGAGGTCTTATGACGACTGAACCCATTCTTCACCACCCATCCCCATTAAAAGATATTCCGATTAAATCAGTTTTTATTCATTCATTTAAAATGGCTAGTCATAAAACATTATTTTTTATGGTTGTTTGGCCTTTTAGCTCGGACCAAAAGGTAATATGTGTAGTCAGCATCACAGCAACATTAGACGTGTTACTATTATTTGATCTTTTTATGGTTCGAAGCTAACAGATTTGTTACCGCATTCAGCACAACACTATCATCAAGAGGGAACCACTTCGCAATTTCAGCTGCCATTTCTCGACTGCTTTTCGGAAGTGGTGGAGCTCCTCCGTGAGGTGTCATCTGATCATAAATGCTATCAAGCCAAATTCGTTTCAAAGGTTACTTTCCTCAACGAGTGTTCGTCACTGTAGTTTGCGTCCTGGGGGTATCTGCTACACGTCTTATGATCCATAGACCCGCGCTGTTGAGAATACAACTATTTAAAAGGCGTGTCAAGCGTATTTCTCCTTCGCCATGGCTCTGTCCCACAAGTCTTTCCGCTTTGTCGTCCATTAAACCGGAAGTCTTCATGCAAATTGCCTCCCTTGAAAATTAATGGAAATGAAATTCTAAGAAAGCTTTGAAAACGTTATCTTTGTTATTAAATCGCTTTATTTATAATTATAAATAATTATAATAATATTACTATCGACAAAACTATTGCGTATATATAAGAAATATGGCCAGACAAATTACAAATGTGCATTACAAAATATATATTTTTTAGAAACTGTTTACAAAATAACTATGCAAATTAAGAATATTTATAGCTGTTTGTCAGTGTTTGCAGATTATTATCATACATATATATATATATATATATATATATACATATACATTATTTCAAACCGTTATTTTGTATTATAGAATTAAATAGAAATGATGTTTATATACTTGGGATAGCTAAAAAAAACTTTCACACTCATTTATTTATATATATATATATATATATATATATATATATATATATATATATATATATATATATATATAGTGTAATTCAATGTTAGACGAGATATAACGAAATAACGAAGAGTGCTACATTACTTGTGCGACAGCATATACATCTTTATTCAATGGATCACAGGGAAACACTGGGAATTATCATTACATCGGCTGATAAACCAGTCGCATTTAGTATATTACACCCTGCGGGTTGACATTCCAGTGTTTCCATGAAACCGAAGGTATTGATGACGGAAACATAGTATGCTTAACAAGTGTTTGCACTAACTATTACTCTAGATATATTATTAAAATATTTATATAGAATCCTAGAATTGCGTCAATAATGATATTTTTCATGTATAATTATTTCTGATGAGCTACAAAAAAAACACTCACCGTTGACTTTTTATTATAGAGTGAAGGATTTTTTCAGAATTCACATCAAAATGTCAATCATAAATTGAAAATAATACATCTACAATGTATATATATATATATATATATATATATATAATTACATAAACAATATAATTACATAAACAATATAATAGGGTTACGTCAATAAACCAACGTTTCAATGCGTATTACTGCATCTTGTACAAAGGCAGAGCTAAAATAAATTCAAAGTCAAAAGTGAGAAATTCAAAAGTCGAAGCTAAAATTAATTTGATTTTGATTTTGAATTCATTTTAACTGTCTTTGACAAGAAACTGTAATACGCATTGAAACGTTGGTTGATTGACGTAAGGCTATAATATTGTTTATGTAATTTTGTAAATCCTCTAATCTGGATTGAAAAACTTGGTGTTATGCTCACTTTATTAACAGAATTGAACTTGATCAATTACACACACACATAAAAGTTAGAATGTTAGAATCTTAAAAATCTCTAGACTTGAGTGTCTGAAATAGCCGGTGAATGTCTGGCATCCGGTAGGATGCCCCATCTCAAGCAAAAACGGAATGATAAGAAAAACAAAAAATAAAAAAGAGAAATATATATATATATATATATATATATATAAATAATTAACACGCACCACAATTCTTCACATAGGTCTATTTTATCTTTTTAACCTTATTTTCTTTATTTTTATGTTTTCCCCTTTTTCTTTTTTTCAAGACATTACATTTTATTAATATATAACAAGCCGCGCGTGCGTGGTCTCCCTTTGTATGTGACTTGATGTGGCGAGTGTAAAATGCAATGAATTTGGGCAATTTGGGGCATTTTTGACACCCCTTTGACCCCCTGGGGGCGCGAACCAGAATTTTTCTGAGGTCAAGGATGCTCATTTTATATCCAGAACAATTGCCTTTAGATTTCAAGTTTCAGAAAAATTGAATGGATGGATCAAACGTTATGGGAGAAAAGGGTCATTTTTTACAAGTTTGAGGGCTTTTGACCCCTGGGGGCGCGAACCAGATTTTTTCCAAGGTCAGCGATACTTATTTTCTATTAGGAACAATTGCCTCCACATTTTGGCCAAGTTTCAGAGAAATTGAATGGATGGATGAAAAGTTATGGGGCAAAAAATGTCATTTTTTTCTATTTAGGGGCCTTTTGACCCCCTGGGAGGCTAACCAGATTTTTTTTCAAAAATCGGAGAATGTCACTTTCTATCCTGACCAAAGTTACAACTTCATGCAAAATTTCAGAGAAATTCAATGGATGGTTGCGGAGAAAAATCCGGACGGACGGACGGACGGAAATGCCTCAAAACATAGGTCCCTCGATTTTATAAATCGGGGGACCAATTAAAACGATATAATATAATAAATATCGTTTTAATTCTATATTAACCTCGTATTAAATGACTCTCGAGTATGATATAAATTATCTATGAACAATTCTAATTATTCATATATATATATATATATATATATATATATATATATATATACAAATAAATATACATTGGACTTTATTATATAGTAGAAGATATGCACCGCACAACTTTACTTAGAAAGCGATTAACAGAGAATAAGTATGTTGATTCCTTTTAATAATATCAATCTCACAAACTTCAACGGCGATTAAAGGAATCTGGTTCGATTGCGAGAAGTTTGTCGGTATTTTCTGAGAGAGCAACAAGGATATTGCAGTATATAATCAGTTGTATTGAAATGCGTGGGAAAATATCTTCGCATTTCCTCGCGAAAAATCTAAAATAATTGGACATGCGACGAAGAAATAAAATCTTTCATATAAGAAAATTGCTAAAACAATAAAAAATAATAAAAAACAAAAAGATAAAAATAACGTAGTGGAATGCGGCCATTTTATGCTCAACAAAAATTTATGTAGTTAAAAGTGAACGCACATAAGAACAACCGCAAGAAAGCTTCGATGAACGGAGAAAAACAAGAGAAAATAAAACCAGGAAAAGTTTACATGGAACAGAAGAAAATGTATTTCTGAATCAATTTGACCTCATCGAACACTGATAAATGGCTGGAAATTATATTCAACAGAATAGAGGCTGAATAAGTGGCATATCTACAGTTAAGATTGCCATGTATGTTGGTCCTAGTTAAGATTGCCATTTAATTTGGCGAATTCTTGTGCGTTGCGTAAGGCATGATGAAAATAATATACTCGACTTGCCGGTGAATTGTTGTACGCAAAGATTTAACTTTTCTGTTAGACATACGTTAGTGTAATTCTTCCATTGTATGATGTAGAAACACAGTTAAACTTAAGTTTTTTCTATAGATTGTTCATGGAGTTTAATTAAAGTGGGGCGATAAGGCATATGAAGGGGAGAACACATATGTGTATGTGAAATAGAGGCTGCTCCATACGTTTAAATTGAGAAACACCTCCCTAAGCGTGACAGTTAGCGCACTCGGTCACAGTCAGTTCGATACCAGTCATAGTCATCCACGCTGATGAGCCTCAGTAACGGCGAAACCGGCTGCCATAACAGTGTCCATCAATCAAACGAAACATCGCATTACGAATTAATTGTAGCAGCTTTTTCTTTTTTTTTTTTTTGCATTAAGGGGCTTGTAAAATATTAGGATAAATCTTGTTAATTTGTATCCACATACACATTTTTTAATGCTTTTTTGTGAATCATCAGTGTAGAGATTGATTGCTTTGCTGGTCGCACAATTTGAACCTAATTACTATTACATCTATACACACATATAATATTATAAGGTGATATAATATATTGCGTATATATTTTCCATCTTTACTTCAACAATGGTTAATATGCAAGGAGCTAACAAGAACAAAATATGATTATCACAAAGACAGAAAATGCTTATTGGCCTTAGTTTTGAAAATACCAAGGCTATAGGTAAGAGGGAAAACAGTCAGCAGGAAGAGAGTTCCACAAGCCTGCAGTTTTGGGAAATAAGCTACCTGAATAGGAAACTGTACTACAATCAAGAATCAGAACAGTAAATCGATGGGGATCACTAGATCAACGAGTCAAATGAGCTGGAACAAAAGAAGCATAGCATAGATCACATGCCATAATAGTATTTATAGACAAGACTTAGACTAGCAACAGAGTTAGACTGTAACAGAGAAAAATTGCAAAGAAGAAAGAGTGGGGCTAATAAAATTACAGATACACTTCTGCGCAGTATCAAGAACCCTCAAATACGACAGAGTTTCACCAGCCCAAATATGTCAACAATACTCCATACACATACATGGTCTAATAGAGAATAGTCTCAGGTGTGAGAAAGTTTTTGGAGCGATAAAGAGACCCGACTTTACGAGAGGCAGCAAAGTAAATGGATCTAATGTATGAACTCCAAGAAAGATTATATACAAATTACTTATTTCAACACTATGCATTACATATTCCAGAGATATACTACGGTTTCATTGACACTGATAGACCTTAATTGTTCAGAAAAGGCCCTTACATTTTAAACCATCAGCGACTCACGAGATAAAGACAGTTCGACAAATAGAAGGCGAAGATTACCGCTTTTATGGTTCCGTGATTTCTCGCAAGTGTCAATTTGGGGGAGAGTTCCGAGTTTATGGAGGCTGTCTATATTGATGTATGGGCCTTAATTGTAACTTAGTATTGCTTAAATATGTAAATATAACTTAATTACTTACTACATATGTTGCATGTTTATCTGTTTCTATGGCGTATTCGTGATGATGTTGAGTGTAATTTATTTATACACCGGCGAGTAGCTAAGATTTGGGTGTGGCTGGCTGTTATTAATTTACAGATGTAATCATATTATTCAAGGATTTATGTGTTATATCTATATTTATTTTTTGAGGTGGTGCTTATGTTTTAATATAAAGGTAATCCTTATCAGCAACAAATGCTGCCCTAAGAGGTATTACATCAAGAGGATAAGTAAGTATAGACTTGCTCTATCTATAGTATATGTGGTGGTACCTGTATTAGATCATGTTGAGTCATTGTATTTGAATTAATATTGCTGACTTTTTCGTAATTACGTTTATGTGTGTATCATAGGGTCTGTGTGTATCGGTTAGATTGAAATCTTGGTCATATATATATTTTTAATATTTTAAAGGGTACTCGATAAATATATTTCTAGCTATTTAACTGGTAAGCTCTTGTAGAACGTACAATCGTGCACTGTGTTGTGTTTTGCAATTAACTCGTGATATATATATATATATATATATATATATATATATATATATATATATATATATATATATATATATATGAAAATCTTTGAGAAACTGTAGTAACACTTATATTATTCATTTCAAGCCTGCAGGGCATTCACTACAAGCACCGGACATATAAACAACTCTCCAATAACATCGGAGGAGATCGTAAATCTTCGGCCATGCCGTTTGATTTTCACCATGAAAAAGAAAAAGAGAAAAAAAATACAATGTCTGTTTACCATGAGTATGGTTTGTTAAACCGAAAATTCGGATTTGTAAAATATAAAATAAATAAATAAAATGATTAAATAAATTTTCATTTATTGATATAAATTCACGCGTCTGGTAACTGGTTTCTCGAAAATGTTCAAATATATCTTCTAACGACGCTTCCAAAACTGTAGTAACACTTATCTTATATATTAATATATATATATATAAATATTAATTATTTATTAACTACAAACATCGATGTTTCATGCTTACGCAATCTTCAGTGCAGGCAGCTAATTCCAGACGGTCGACGGGCGCGGACTCCTATCACAAATCGCCACTGATTGGCGGTCAAGAGACTTACCAGTTGACTACCAGAAATTAGCTTGGAATTTAGGAGGAATTTAACTTTATAAATACCAAGTCGGCGAGTATTCACAGCAAGCGGCGAAAATATTCAATTAAAATATCCTTTATTTCTCAAACGTTGAGTTAGTAAATAAGTAAAGAACATTAATTTCCCTCTCTCCAATTGACCAGTCAACTATGTTATAGTATATTTTTCATGTGGTCTCTTGCCAGATTCTAGGACCATAATTAATCTGGTCTGGTGGAGTATCCAGCTACGTGGTGTTACTTGAAGTAACATCATTAGGAGAAGGTGCACTATTTCTCGTATTAGCAAGTGCATTGACGTGCTGAGAGATTCTTATTTGTGCTGCGAATATTATGTTATTTTGAATATTTGGTCAGGGTTTACATCTAGGGTGAATTATATCATGTCAGGTTGTCCTGACAAACCCTTGTACAGAGAGACCGAAGACACTCGAGAATGGTGTCTAGTAGGTAATTCAAACTTCTCTATAGATATATGTGTGTGAACAAATTATATCTATCTTATTAACAAACATGTTGTTGAGATAGAGACTTCGCTATTATGGCCCTTTATTCTATTGACTCTTTCCTAATTAAAGAATTAGCTACGACAGTAATTTCTACTTTGAAATGATATCATGAGTTACCTATTGTTTTGACAATTATCTTCTTTGAATAACCCTAAACCTTACCCTAACCCTCTCCGGTCTCTAGAGAACTATTAATAGTTATCTCTGTTTGTTTGAAAACTCGTATGTGACTCGATGTGGCGAGTGTAAAATGCAATAAATTTGGGCAATTTGGGGCATTTTTGACCCCCCTTTGACCCCCTGGGGGCGCGAACCAGAATTTTTCTGAGGTCAAATATGCTCATTTTATATCCGGTACAATTGCCTCTACACTTTGGCCAAGTTTCAGAAAAATTGAATGGATGGATCAAACGTTATGGGAGAAAAGGGTCATTTTTTGCATTTTGGGGGCTTTTGACCCCCTGGGGGCGCAAACCAGATTTTATTCAAGTCAGCGATACTTATTTTCTATTAGGAACAATTGCCTCCACATTTTGGCCAAGTTTCAGAGAAATTGAAGGGATGGATGAAAAGTTATGGGGCCAAAAAATGTTATTTTTTTCCATTTCGGGGCGTTTTCACCCCCTGGGGGGCTAACCAGATTTTATTTCAAAAATTGGAGAATGTCACTTTCTAACCTGCCCAAAGTTACAACTTCATGCAAAATTTCAGAGAAATTCAATGGATGGTTGCGGAGAAAAATCCGGACGGACGGACATGCCTCAAAACATAAGTCCCCCGATTTATAAAATTACTATGTTATATCGTACTCGAATTTTAACCACTATGCAGCGCTAACCCTACCATCTCATAAGCGGAATGTGCTCGTATCCAATGTTTAAGGATCGATGCTCTAATCTTTTTGTCACACTCTTTTTTCAACTAGAATACAACTTGGATTCGATACTACCGACAAAGAATTCTAGTGATTCTTTTTAATAATGCCAATTACAGTTTCTCATCTAACAAGCTTCGACAAAGATTAGAAGGAATCTTGTAGAAAAGAAAAGATAAGGAAATACGGCGGATATTTTGAGACATATCGATATTTAGTGGGAGAACTGGAATGACGTTTTATTATAGAATTCTTCTTATCGAAATAGGGTTTCTCAGAATTCCATGCAAAAATATCGCAGAAATTGTACGCGTCATCAAGAATTGTAATGCCCCATTTAAGATTTCTAAAATCATGAAGTAAAGCAAACAGAAATAGGGGATGTGAGATGAAGCCATTTTATTCTCAACGCAAATTACTGATGTGGCAACTTAACTTGATGGATAATAACCACGAGGAAATGTTCATAAATAGCCCAAAACAAAAGTTGCAAGCAAAAAACGAAATGTATTTCCGAATCTATATGACGTAGCCAATCAAGGAGCATACAAGAATAGGGGTAGGTCTAGTTGACATGTATTAAACCCTAAGTTAAGATATTTAGGAGCAATGTGTAGTATATATCGAGTCCTCGGTTGGAGTAAAATAAATCCATCTAGATTGAAACAATGTTTATTTTTATCCTAATACAAAGTGCCTCTTATGAATATTTATTTACTTCCTCTCCAGGAGGTTAGGCACAAGGCCAGTTTTATTTTACTCCCACAAGGTCTGGTCGGGAAAGTGGGGTTTGAAAAGCCAGCGCCCGAGAAAGTGAGCACTCTGGCGATTAAAAATTGCCTGGGCAGCTCCGTCGGCATTCCCCGGTAGGGGCGCCTCATGAAGTAAGCAATAAACTTACTCCTCCCCAAAGAGGGGAGGCAAAGTCTGGGAGGGTGGACCTCTTAGAACTGCACAGGACAGACCCATAGACCGGCGTAAATCAAGCCCCGAAGGCCAAGACAATACCAGCTTATGGGGTGTAGTATCCATCGGAACAGATACTTAGCCAAAAGGCCAAAATGCCAAACTGCCTCTTATGAGTAGCTTGATTTCCCCACATAAATAGTTAAGCCTACGTTTAACTTGGTCCTCGTGGGGATTCAAGTAAATCAAGACATGTAAGGTCGATCTCAAATTGACCTTTATTCATGCGCCATTCCGTGCATCTCGTAAAACAGAAGAAAAATAAATATATATTCTCGATGTTCAGTTTCATTGTTGCATGTAAAAACGCCATTAAACTAAGTTCGTGTATGATCTACGTGAGTGTAATTCATCCATCACATTTTACGTGGAATGTCAGCAATTTTCTTGTTACTTTAAACCTTATTGTCCTTATGCTTTTAAAAGCTTGTTAACCCCAACAAAAACACGCATGCGTTAGAAAGATCTTAATTTCTATAGATCTACTTTCTCATCTGACTTCTTTATGTCAATTGCCGAATTATATACAGAGCCTATGCTTCGTCTAGCAATGAGAACAGACCCTGGACTGTGTGATCCGAGGTCATTTTTTGTAATATTCGTTCTGTACTATATTTGTCTTCAAATTATATAACAGTAGCACAAGTCATGGTAATTTTTAACACACTATACAATTGGAAATGTGTTCCTAACTACTGTGAGACTCACGGTCTGATTGGTTTAATGGATGTCATTATGCACTCTTGAAATGGCGGATCTACTAAAATTATTTGGGCACAACTTTGTTATTATTGCAATAAACAGTCAAAATGGAAATGGTTCTTTACATGTGAATATGTCCACTTTACTAATTTCGTAGCACTAAATTTAGTATCAATATTTATTTATTTGCTACTGGACCAGAATGCCATAATATGAGATCGAATATTTCTTCCACTATTGAATTATTCGCCCATTCTGTAATATATGTAACTTGTATATAGAAATATCATAAATATATTAATTTATTTTTTGACACTTACTATATTCACGAAACATTTCTTAGCAAATATGTTGCATACCGTCCCGGGAATAGGCCGTGGCAGTCCTCATTTTGAATACTCGTCCCGGAACAGCCGTGGCAGTTCTCGTTTTATCACTCGTCATTTTTAACACCATAAATCATATAGTTTGCATACTTTTAAATTCCTCCCTCGCCGCGTAGAGGGTGCGTCGTCTAGTGGTTGGATTATTTCTTCTTTCATTCTGCCGTGAACCACGCCGCTACAACACAAAAGCTCCATAAACGACTCGGAAGACAAACAATCTTTTAAATTTAATTTCTGTTTCATTTCAAGCGTTAGTTATCCGTCAGCTGGGAGATATTCACTAACGTCGAGAGAGAGAGAGCAAAGTACTGCTTTCGTAATTACTTATCAATTAAGTCCTTAACTGTTCGTGGAGGCAGGAAAAGAGATCTTTCGCCTGTATTTTCTTAGGGAATTAATTCCCTTAATCAAAGTGCCGCCTACATCCTAAATCACGTCTGATAGGTTCGCCTCCAAAACGAAGAACGAGTGACGTCACTGATCCCACGTGCGACACTCATGCGCAAACATCTCCTTCACTCATGTTCTCTCACCTCTTGACCCGATGTTCGTCAACGTTCGCTCTGACAACACCTGTGAGCGCCGACAGTGAGAACATCCCTTATTCTGCACTCGAGTGCACGGGTCCACCCGCAACAATTTGCGCAAGTCAAACCAAAGATTTCCAACAGATACGTCCATTCCCATAGGGCCATGATCCAACAAACATTCTGAACATAAGATTTCCAACCATTTCTAAAAACCGACATTTAGCGCTTGTCTGTTCACTCTTCTCACGTTTCACTCTTCCGCATTAGTTGCCAATCATGATGCGATTGAACCGTCGTTAATACCTATCGAACCAGAATGCGATCGAAAATATGTTCTATATGTAACTAAATTATATAAATATCATACATATATCCATTTACTTCTTATGTTTTTTTTACATTTACGGTATGATAAAACATTTCTCAGCAAACATTCTGATCATAACATTTGAGAATATTTCTAAAAGCTATCTGGATTTTTCTTCCGCCCTTGTATTGTTGACTCTCCTCGCGTTGTTGCGATTAAAAGATTTAGGGCGATTAAATGTACTAGTATACATTTGGAAGAGGGTACTAAGAAAATTACGACTTATTATTCACACGAGTTATTAAAATAAAGTCGGGAATAAAAGAGTTATTTAGACTACGAGCCGATGTAGAAAGTTCGTTAAACAGACCCTGATGCTTACTCTCCATAATGACAATGTCCGTCCTGGTGAAACCTTTTTCCATGTTCATCACTGATGTCTCCTAGATTACTTTAGAAGAAATCCAGATGAGTATGGAAGAAATGAAACTTCAACGACATTCCTGAACCGCGGGCGCGAAAATTTAGTATTCTGGTTTCAACAATTTCTTTATAGCAGTCTGCATGGTGGTTTCCAAGAAAGTTCTGTTTAAAATCTACAAATGATTTACGTGCATTAGGGTTTAGTGTTTTCGTAAGCTAACTATAATAAACCAACTTACGAATTAGAGGATGCCGGGCCCTACGAAATATTTTAGACGATAAATGTGGCAGTATATATTTGGAAGATAGTACCGAGATAATTCCGATGTATTTTAACACATATTTGTGTAACCAGCTTGAAGATCTGGAAGTATTAGTTTTAGATCTACACTAATGTTCCACTTATACTTCTGGTACTGAGGACAACAATACCTTAGTTTCATTATACGCGTGTACAATTCGTGCGGAAAGAGACTATTTTCATTGAGGTTTTAGTATATTCCCCTGAATCAGTTAACAACATGCAATCATTTTGCTTTTATGAATCAGATTTTCATAGTTGTTACATAAGACACTTTGCATTATGAAAATAGCAATGTTTTTGTTTTTTTCGCCATTTTGAAAAATGCTGGAAAAGTTGTTTTCGACGATGGCGAGATGCTGTAATGCAGACGCCAAATTCCAGCAGGTTTCGTTGCTTCAGTCTTTGTCACAGTAGCTCTCCCTTTTCGTTAGATAAATCCAGGTCTCTAATGAGATTGTGAAAAGTTTTCGTTGTTATATATTATGGGTTCACTTGTTTGATGTTCGCCTGTATTTTCATTATTAATAGGAGCATAAACAATCGGATTAAGAGATTGGCACGTGTTCAGCGGGTGGAGCCGGGACAGATAATTCGTCACTGTGAGGTACTTATCGGATTGCTGATGGTATATTAGGATATTGATGGGTAGTTAGAATTTTCTACAGTTATCCATTGGATGTTTATATGGCAGGGGTAGCAATCGTCATTGTGGTCTTTTGGTTCTCGCTACACCATTTGTACAGCACATGGCTTAACAGAGCATATGTTTCCATTTTTCCAGCAACTGTTGTAATAAACAAATGACTATACTCTATATGAAGCGCTCAATAGACTTTTGGCATTCGTAGTTTACTTGAACTGCTTTTATGATTGGTTTCTTTATGCTTTCTGTGGTTTAGAGTCTAGAAATATTGCCAAATTGATCCGGGTAATTTACACATTTCCGACGTTCGATCTCTTCCACTAGCAAAAACTGCTGTAAATTAGCCATGAATAGCTGAGAATGGTTAAAATTCTGTGATCTAAAAAAGCAGAGAATATGAATTGATAAAAAACTAAATTATCATCATCATGATCATGATCATGATGATGATCATCATCATCATTGTTTTTGTTCACTCTTGAAGGAGGACGCCCTCCCTGATATCCTTCCACCTTGTTTTGTCGTTGGTTAGGCGTAGCCACGTATGACCCAGTTGGCTGTCGAGGTCGTCTCTCCATCGGGTTTCTTAGTCTTTTCCATTGTCTCAGGGTTCATTCAGTCCCTCTAAATATCTACCCTTGTCTGTAGATTTCGAATAGTGGCCTGCCTATCTATGTTTAGCCGTTCGTATTGTTGTGATGATGTCGTTTACTCACGTAAATGAATTGATATGAGTCACATGACTATGAGCCAAAACAAGAATTTACTGGTTCTTGAAAACTAGATCCATACAGCTTAACCGTTGTCATATTCAGATGATGCACATTTGATTACACAGAAATCAGATTAAATGATACCAGAACTAGAAAATTACTATTTTTGGTTGGTCATTGCTATTTACTCCCTAGGAATTTTCATATGAGTTAGTACCAATGATCTTCCACTGGTAAAAACAGGTGATATATCCTGTTGTCCAAATAAAAATTCTGCACAAACTTCCAGTATTCTTCGCGTCTTTGCATAACTATTATAATTAACTTTCTGTCTTCACAACAGCCGTTTACTATCGTGTTCTCTTTGATAATCGCAAGTGTATTTCATTAGGATTGGAGTGACAATAAGCTTCGTCAGTATACTAGTTTTCTCCGTGCACTTCATTCGGTATTTTCATCATCTTAGACCGTCTAGAGCGACCTTCTGTTGTACAAACCAATATTGTGCCACTCGTTTGGGAGAGGGGAGGCGCAGATTATAGTATTTTTCTTCAATATAACTACCCAAGTCTTGATTTGGTTGTGTAAAAAATAAATGTCGATAAATATAGGTCTATTATTTATGCTTAGTCGTACTTTTGAGGTTCTATATTTTTCCCCCAAAAAAGAAGCAAAATCTTGTATTTCCTTTTCATGGATATCCGGTGCGCATGTAGCCTCCACGATATTATTAGAAAATATTGTTATGCTCAATTAATACCATTATCTGATTCCTCATAAAAACATTACGTTTAATTTTTTGAAGAGCTTTGTTTTCAATTGCATCTCGTGCAAACAGACAAACAGAGATACGTCATTTATATTATAGATTTACCTCGTTATTTATATATATAGTGTCGTTTCCTGCAATGCGATTACGATATTCAATTATTTTAAATAATAATAAAGATAATATTTCCAACGAGCTACATTCGCACATATCTTCTACACATGTGGATAGCGCATTAGCGAAATAGATAAACGCAGCTCGAATGAATTGGATACATAAAACATAATAAATAGATGTTTAATTTCTAACAAGGTTTAGAAGTTTCTCTGATGCATGAAAATCCCTCAGATGCAAATAAAAAATGGCTTGATTAAATTTATCATCATTTTGAAACTTTAAACAATACAGCTTATAAATATGTTGTCAAGTAGAACTGCATATGTACGTCTTTGTAAAGAGCTATAGAATATAACTGGCACACACATATATATGTATATATATATATACATATACTTATATAATTTATTATTTCATGTATATATACACGTTAAATTATAAGGTGATATAATATATTTATAACAGATTTTCAGTATATACTTCAACAGAGCTCAATACGTGGGTAGAGCTTATTATTAGTAGTATGAAATATAGCAATTAATGGGAGTTCATAAAAATATTTCCATTCTAATATATATATATAAATATATATATATATGTGTGTGTGTGTGTGCGTGTATATATATATATATATATATATATATATATATATATATAAAGAGGTGTACTAAAAGCGAACTTTTAGGAAAGGTAAAAACCTATTGTGAAGAGTATACAGCTCAATATCCAGGATAGAGCAGGTAGAAATGAAGAAGAATGGAAAGGAATTAGAGAAAGCAAAAGCCAAATCAAAAATCAATTCAAAAGTTCAAAGCAAGGTATATATATATATATATATGAATAAGTATTCAGCATCGACTTCTGTCGAGAGACAAAAAGTAATACAGAAAGCCGATAGGTAGCGAAACACGTGAAGGAACAATAACTTTACGAAATAAATAAATATTAAATAAAACATTTTTCGTTGTGATGAATCCTCTCTTGAAAAAATATATTGGTAAACTCTCCAAATATATATATATATATATATATATATATATATATATATATATATATATATATATATATATATAATGATTACAAGCACAGTCTCTTAAAATAAGAAAAAAGAATCGAATCAAGATAGCAAATCTTGGACAAACAGTGCTCGATATTCTTTTCAGATGGAGTTATATAAAAAATAAATCATAATAAATAGTTTTTCGGTAAAAATTCTTACTGCAGTTTCGCTGTATTACCGTGTAATTGACTGGTCTCTCATGTTTGGCATTGCGTATATAAATAATGTCAGAATAAAAGACAGATGTAAAAAACTTCTGATGATTGCTAATGCTGTAAAACTGCAATACAATTTTAAAATAAAAACAATTCATGAATTAATTTGCTTATATAAAGACATGAAAGAGATAGTATAATAATTACTTCAGCTGGTACTTTCAAATGAGATTATGAAAAGAACCTGAAAGAATTACTCGAGGTGATGCCAATGTGATAGAGAAATAAATGTAAAGAAAAAATATTTTGGAAACGGGATTTGCATTTATATTATATGTGGTCAATTTGATCAATTTGGCAAAGTGTTGTGTCTGTGAACGAGAAATCTTTCAAGACTGAGGCAATTTTTATGTTTGTCTCAATCTAGAGTGCCTGTTTTGGGAGCTCAATTTCACCTACATTAAAACATGGAATTGTGTCTTACTATACACGTGGGGAAGCAAGTAAATGGGGTGCCTAGGGACATATGTCAATAAAATATATGACTACAGTCCGAACATCTCGTGTGTTTTAGGAACTCTTGTCTTTCACAACGTAATAGTATTTTTCCTATAATTAACGTCCATCATCTTTGTAGATTTGATTAAGCGTCTTCCCATTTTTTATTTTCATAATGAATCATCACGTTAAGGATAAGGATTAATTGGATGGATAGATTCCAGTTGAAGAATGCAGAATTATAAGAGGATTTAAAATAATGAATGGACACAAATGTTATTACTTATAAAGACGGTTTATAGCAAGTATTTGTTGACATTAGATTTGAAGACGACCATGTTCTAGTCTGCAGGAAAGCAGTAAATATGTTGCAAATTTTTAAACTAGGCTAAACGCATCTCTTATGTTATGAAATCTGAACGGCCGGTGTAACCGTGGCAAATTAACTGATGCAGAACGTACATTAACCAAGATGTTATTGATTGTCTATAAAATAATAAAGCAATGCAGGTCACAGAGTGCAGTGCGACGAGATTTTACTGGTCAAATGATTACACGTGGATACACGACAAAAACAGAATCGGTGAAATCTAAATAATCTCTTTTTCATCCGACGTCCAACGTAACAGATGTCTGAAAAAAATGCTTCCGGTTTCGTCATAGCTCGGAGCAGACAACGAATAAAAAGTACTTTTCTTACGTTGAGTTCAAGTGATTATTTAACCTTACGATATCGATTTTGTTTGAGATTGTCTGGTGTTAAATTCTCCAAGATAACATCTCGCACTATAAAAGAAGATCATTAAAAGGTTCGCCTATGAAATAAAGACGGACATTGACAACGAATAGGCTATGTCTTTATCGAGGAAAATGGACCAATAATTAGGATAGTGATAGCAATCACTAACGGTTAATTGGAACGTATCATCCATAATAACCAATAACCATAATTCGACCTATTTATACGAGACATACATTTTGATTATGTTACTCTCTGTCAATATCAATACTTCTCGATCGATCACTTACCAAGCGGCATTGATTTACTTCAGTCTTCTATGTTAGACTAACGTTAACAATTGCTCGCCTTTTTTTTAAATAAAACCAGACTTGATGAAATAAGAGACATTTGAAATTTTTCTTAGATTACAATTTATAAAACACTAGCAGGATAACTTGACGTTACCTGGGATAAAATAAGTATCACTACTATGTAATTTATTCACTATGCTCATAACACCATATCACTTTCTTTATTTTAACTTTGCCCTTCCTCCCATTTCGTCCCATAATTTAGTCGGCAGAAGCTGAAATGCTGCAAAACTCTCTAAATGAGTGTCTTATTATACATATGGTTATGATTTCATTAAAATCGGATATACGTATTTGAAGTTTTAAGGGATTTCTGTCCTCATGAGTATATAAGAGATGGGGCCACGTAGATATTTTGCACATTGAGGGTAACTTATAGATTCGGGACCACTTTAATTGTCTTCCTCGGAGAATTTTATACACATGATATAAATATATATGATTTTTTAAATGGAGTATGCTTACATAGGCTCATTAGGGGTTCACTTAAAGGTTCGAGAACAATCATTTTGTTTTCTGTAAATTGTACATAAGAATGCACTTTTATGATTTTATGTAGATTCTCTAGCTTTGTTTTCAATAGGGAGCACACAACTATCACACAAACTCACCTATACACAGAAAGTAAGTTTATATATATATAGAGAGAGAGAGAATGGTAGTTTGCTTGAAGCATTGCTGGGAATAGTAGTAGTATGTTTTTAAAAGGCTGTGAGCAATGCAAATTCTGGGTAAGATGTAAGCTGGAAGGAACAAAAATAATAAATCGAATACAAAATGTGACTTACTATTTATTTTTCTTTAAAATCTTACATAACATAATTCCATCCATGCAGAGAATCTGCCAAAATGCGATGGAAGATTCTCTGCACGGACAAAATTTTCCTCTGGTGTTTATTATTTTTGACAAAGGGAAGTTTCTTTTCCCGAAATATTAAATAAATGATTTTTATAATCATCCGGACATCACACAAACAGCTAACACCACACTTGCTGTTATGTAAAATTTTAAATAAAAATAAAAAGTAAGTCACATTTCGTATTCGATTTATTATTTTTGTTCCTTTTAAGCTTACATCTTACTCGGAATTTGCATTGCTCACAGCCTTTTAAAAACATACTACTAATATATGTATATATATATATATATATATATATATATATATATATATAATATAAAATGAAGTAATAAATTAAGGTGTCAACTAAATTTTATTAGAATTCAAAGTTCAAGCAAAGTATCCTTAAGTCCTTAGCTCAAGAGTTTTCAAAGATAATTCTTCTCTTCAGAGGACCATTACCGCAGTTATACTACTACAGGTAATAAAATTAAGCTTTGAAAATATATAAAATTATATACACTTTATATACATTTTATATTATAATATTAATGCTCTATCCAGTATATTGAGCTTCAGTTTTTATCTTGATGTTTCAATAATTATAAGATATTAGTTGACGCTTATATCTTTTGTTGGATTGCTTCATATATATATATTATTTTATAATTCTCTAGCATATTCTGATTATTTAGATGCATATATTGTAGTGTTTTGTTATACATGTACAATGTTATGCCATTTGTTGCACATTTGAAACATCATTTATTTTTCTTTAATAAATATATATTTTTATACAAAAATCAGTTATACTACGTTATATTACCCCGATGAAACGTATTTTTTTCTCTTTTTTAAACCAATATAAAAATATAAAGCATTTAAGGGTTAATGCTGAATCAAGAGATTTTTATGAAATATTTCATGCTTCAGGTCCTTAATACCTTCAAATATTTATTAGTGTTGAAATATTCTGTTGGGTTTGAGTATGTTTGTTTTAGTCGTTTCTTTTACGGCATATCAACCTTTATTAAATCATTTTATGCCGAAACCAAGCGAAACTACTATGAATCCTGGGCAATGCCATGGGGGTACAGCTTTATATATATATATATATATATATATATATATATATATATATATATACTAAAGGGTCACCACTTATCAAGGCCAGGGAGCTACTCGAAGACATGGGAACCACAACGCGTAGATTATAAACAACCGGTAGATTTGGTAGAATATTTATTTAGAGGAATTGTTTTCCAGTAGGGTAACTCAGTAAGTATTTGTTTACATTAGACTTAAAGACAGATATGTTGAAGTCGGCTGAGAAGAAGCTTCGCGGTATTTCGTTTAACATATGGGATGCTCTACGAAAAAAACTTTGTTAATGGAAGTTCCGCTTGGTCTTTGGTACAGAGAGCGTGAGTGTCAGAGAAAGAGAGAGAGACAGAGAGACAGAGAGACAGAGAGAGAAAGAAATGAAAATAATCTGCTGTGTGGTTGTGACCAAGCGGGTTATTTCTGTACATGTTTTACAGGGAGAGGGCGATTGATTGGAGCTCAGTCGAGTAGTTACCATGAAAATCACAATGCAGTAGAGAAATGCTAGCAACATATCTTTAGTGTGAAAGGGGTTGTAGGGAAGAGAAAAATTATCCGCCACTAGATTTCGAAGTCGTTTTTGTACTCTGTCAAGACAAGAAAGAGTACTCCATCTTTAGATGGATCTCGCTCTTATACAGGTAGAAGATTACGTCAGGAGTGAAGTAACTTTCTGGAGCGATGGAATGATCCAACCATTCTTCTAGCAATATTAGAAAAATATTTTTGTAAGTCTTCAATGCGTTAAACGTAACAATCAATTTTCCCCCCATTGACCACGTGCTCCCATTCTGAATAAAGAGATTCGGAAAGATCTTGGTAATCAGTACTCTTCGATGTGATGTTATACATTGTTGTGTCGTCTGCGTAGATATCAACGAATTATCTCAGGATACGATTTGGAAGATCATTTATAAAGATCACGAAAAAGATAAAACCAAGAATAGATGTTTGAGGTACGCCGGTATTGATATTATGAGCTTCCGAGAGTCTGTCCGCAAACAACATCTTAAATATACTTATCGGGGTGAAAGGATTTGATAGTACATTTTATATATTCCATCGCTAGTAAGTTTGTGAAGCAAACTTTTGTGCAAAACCCTATCGAAGACCTTTGGTCTATCATGAGTTATCGCTCTATAGACGAAGCTCCTGTCGAAATATTCGCTGATCCTGTGCGATATCACAATCAGCACGTAAACTGTAGATATTGCAGGACGAAATCCATATTGTTTGTTACTAAATAGTTTGTTTCTGTGAAGGTGGTTGAAACTTCTAGATGTATTACATATTCAAGCAACTTACTCATGACGCACAGAAGAATGATCGGTCTGTATTGAGTTTCAGTATTTTTGACTACTGGGCAGACCAGCAAAGTTTTTCAAGGTGATAAGAACATTTCTCTTTAAGCAACGATCAAACAGTTTTGTAAGGATAGGAGTTATTTTTTGTTGTAGTTTCTTGAGTACTATAGGTAGAATTTGCTCGAGGCAAGTTGCCTTGTTGGCATCAAGGTTCTTGATAATTTGGGCAACATGTGTGTATACACACATATTGACGAGTTTTAATTACTTATTAGACACGACCCTCTAGTATCTTCGGTCTCTCTGTACATGAGAATATTTCCTATGCAAGTAAACCCTGATCAAATAATTAAAATAACAAAGTATTCTCATCACATATAAGATCTTTTCGGTATGGCTATAGACTGGCTTATACGAGAAATAGTGCACTTGAAGTAACAACACTTAGCTGGATACTCCACCAGACCAGATAAATTCTTGTTCTAAAATCCGATAAGACCAAGAGACCACAAGAAAGATATACTATAACATAGATAGCTTGTCAATTAGGAAGAGGAAACTAATGATCTTAATTTCTTTACTAACTCAATGTTTGACAGGTAAAGGTGAACTTTCATGGAATATTCGAATATCCATGTGTCTTATATAGAGATCAAGTGATAGCCCCAGGAAGGGCCCCCTCGATTTTTGAGAATTTCGAGTGGAGTAAAATAAAACAAAAAGATAATGTTGATAATGAGTACTGATTGTAATCTAGGCTTTAATCGCCTAGTTTTTTCATGTTACTTTTCGTTTTTGCTTTGTTTTGTAAAATTAGCATTGAATATAGCCACACCAAGAAGTAAATACACAGAAGCATTTTACAAATATTTTGGTGTTTGCCGTAAAAATTGTATGCTGAATAAAGAATAAGTTTTATGAAATGACGTGGATCTGTCTTTTATAACATTGACATGGTATAAAATCACATGAAAAATACTGAATATATCATAGCTCTGAACTTATACTATTGATCGATTATAATCACTTTATGTTGTAAAATTTATATCTTAATCGAAAAGATTCTAAATATAATTTTTTTAAAATACACACACATGTTGTTGGATGTAAATTCTGTGGGTTTTTTCTTCCATTTTTCTTTCTTTTTTCAATGGTACTTTCGATTTGATTCATGAAATCATCATCAGGCGGTGTTAGTCTTGGTCGTTTTGTTTTCAAGTATGTCTTTACTGTTGAGTTTTTTTTTAACGGCTAATAATATCCGACTTTAAAATGAGCGTCTATAATATTAAGAACTTGCATGCGAAGAGTATTACGTTCTAAGCGCGTGCGAAATTCAAAAGTATCATTTCTTACGGGATAAGAATTTGGTAATGTTAATTTCTATGCTAGACACTTTAAAAGGTTGTGCCCAGATTTGTTAATTTCACATTATTGATTGTAGGATTTTAGTTTTTATGTAAAAGGGTTCTAGAACTTTTAAACTTTTGATGTTGGTATCGTGGTGTATTATTTAAGTATTATTAACTAGTATGCGTCTATATTGAGAAGGAGAGCAATTATCTTTTTTTAGGTATTGGCAATAGAGCTAGTGTCGGAGAGATGCAAGGTCAGTCTTCGGTAATATGTTGTGGTAGTTAAACCGATGTAACAATTAGTTTCATTATTATTGTCGGAGATACATTCTTCCATGGACATTGAAACTGATAACTTACATTGGTAATGCGTTTTGGGTCTAAGAAGTGTGATTTTTACTACGCGGCTTGATGTTTTCATTTTTTATGATAAATGATAAATCTTATTTTATTATCAGAATGAATGGGGGATATGTATCAATGTATTATATTTTAAGAGCATTTTCATCCAATTTAAAGTTCAGATGCATTTGAGTACATTAGCATAACTTAATGTAGTGAGAATTATTTAGCTGATTATTATTAGTAGTATTGTCTAAGTTTCTAATCATTAATTTTATTTGTTCATCTACGATATAATAAGGAAATTGATTGTTAATTAGGACTTGCTTAATGTTTTTTCATTCGTTAAAACATATTTTTTGGTTGAAGAGATTAGTTTAGCACAGTTTAATACATTTTTAATAATTGCAATTTTCTATCGACATGAACATTCCTTCTATAACTTAAAATGCATGTATTAATAAAGATAGACTTGTATAGGGAGAGGTGATGAATGTGTCATTGTAAGAGCAATAAGAACATCTAACAAC
>OY744528.1:98448609-98473609 GCA_963556195.1 Sepiola atlantica | reverse complement strand
AAATAGGAGGGATAAAAATAACAGTAGTAATAATAACAGATAGTATTGAAGATAACAATAATAATAATAGTATTTATAATTAGAATACTAATTACAGTAATAGTGACGATAATAACAATAATACTAAGTTGTGATAATAATAATAATAATCATAGAATTAATAGCAATAATAAGAAGAATAAGAAATTTAGCAAGAATAAAAAGTAATCGACAGGGATAAAAATTGCAAAAACAGCAATAATAAAGTTTCATAGAAGTATAAAATTAACAAGCGGTCTCCAGTCACAAGTATATCCCGGTTAGGAAGGATGAAGTGGTTAGTTTTTTGCAGTTCTTGCCGGGAGGTGTCGACGTCCTCCTAGATACAGCGCCTGGTATTCTCAAATGGTCACCCATCTGGTACTGACCAAGCTCAACGTTGCTTAACTTCGGTGATCTAACGAGAACCGGTTCGTTAACGTGATTAGGATGGAACTGGCAGATGCATTTGCCTTAATCGTCGGGTACTCTAGTACTTTTAGTTCTTTCCAAAACAATCACTAAACATTAAAAAATAATTATTCTTTACTCGATGCCCATTTTAGATTATGGTTCGGGAAGTGTACACAACGAGTACGGCAAATTCATCTCCCGGTTCAAACTTGAAACACGAAAATTAATCAGGAGTCTAGTAAGGATCAAGGAAAAACTGTGCAGACACAAGACATCTGTAATATGTTATGAATTATGTCCTCAAGGCAAAATTCTGCCTATATATATATATATATATATATATATATATATGTGTGTGTGTGTGTGTATGTATGTATGTATTACTTTTCCATGTACATGCTCTTTTATTATAATATGAAATAATATATTATTGTACTATATATCTTTTATCAGTATTTGTTTCAACAGGGCTGAATACGTAAGTAGAGCGTAGCAATAGTATAAAATATACTTATTACAAGTAAATTATACAGAAACGTTTATGTTTCATTCCCAGAGGAAATCACTAGGTTAATTCCACAAAACTGTCTTCTAACACCTGACGATTTACCCGGGAAATAAAGCATTTACGTTTCTGTGTAGCTTACTTACCATACGTATATTTTTATACTACAGCGTATATATATATATATATATGTGTGTGTGTGTGTGTGTGTGTGTGTGTGTGTGTGTGTGTGTGTGTGTGTGTGCGTGTGTGTGTCTTTAATAGAATAAAGCGGGTTGTGTATCTGTTTCAATTACTATACTGACAAATATACCATCCAGCCCATGGCATATTTTTGCTCTGCGCAAATAAAATATAAACTTATTTCTAACCTCGGGGAAAGTCTTTAGATAAATAGAAAAATGTTGTTAATCAGAAGTTATTTTATTTAAGCCTTGTTTTAGAAGAAAAGATAAACAAAATGCTGTCTTTTTGTTGAATTGTTCTGTTTAGTAATTTTCTTAGGTTTTCAATCAAGCAAAGGCGCCAGAAATTCACAAAAGACGCAAACAAAAGAGTTTTTTTTTAACGTTTAATACATTCATCGAATGAAACTAAATATTTGCCTCAACTTTTAAAATATTAATCAATAAATAGCAAGAACATAAGACAATGGTTTGGTTTGGTTGGGTTGGGTTCGTTTTACGGCATAGCAACCAGCTATGGTTTATTTAATGCCGAATGCACGTGCTCGTTAGAATAGCCAAAGTTTGGAGTGCACTTAATCGGCTAAGAGTTATTTGGAAATCAGCACTGTCTGAACAAATAAAAAAAAACTTTTTTCAGAGCTGTTATGGAATCCATACTGCTTTATGGATCACCAGCTTGAACTCTAACAAAAAAAACTGAAAAGGAAATTAGATGAAACTTACACATGGATGCTCCGTGCTGTATTAAATATGCACTGGAAAACGTACCCATCTAATAAACGGTGGTATGGCAACTTGCCTAAGATATCATCAGTAATAAAAGAAAGGAGAATGAAATTCGCTGGACATTGCTATAGAAGCAAAGAAGAGGTTATCAGTGATCTGATTTTATGGACGCCAACACAAGGAACAGTTAAAGTTAGTCGACCCTATAAGACGTATACAAAACAGTTGACCGAAGATACTGGTTCTCTACCCGACGATCTTCACAGAAGTTGGGTCAATATGGTCCGGCCAACCAGCTCGATCTGATAGAATGCCGAATTAAATTGTCAAATTGAATCTAATAAGTAGGATAATTATTTTATATTATTTTTAGAAAATAATTTGAATTTTTATTTTCTGAAGAGTTCAAATTCTATGATCAAATCTAAGATTTTGGTTGGGTTAGTGTCTTTAAACAATTCCTTTACATTTTTTGAGTTGTAGTATTTCCTTCGGCTTTGTTGAAGATATGTTTGACTGTATGAGGTTCTTGACATGATATACACATTAGAGACTCTTTCCTTTCCAATAAATGTGTGTGAGTAATATGTGTATTTCCTATACGAGGTCAGGCTACTACAACCTCTTCTCTTCTAGCCTTTCTGTAACCTAAGTGGCACTCATCAATAGCTGGCCAAATATTTTTAATTTATTACTTTGGCATTTATCCCAAGATTTTTGCCATTTTTCTTTGATTATCCTGTTTATAGAAGGTTGAAGATCAATGTATGGAATCTAAGTATTGGAAAGTATCATGTCTAGCGATTCTTTTGCTACTTTATCCGCTTTTTCATTTCCATCAAGCCGATATTACTTATTATCCAGCATAATTTCATGTTAGCCTGCTTCTTGTTATGAATGATGCTTATCTTGTTTAATACTTTTGTGATTATAGGGTTATCTATATTTTTATTCAATGCTGCAATGGTTTGGTTGCGTTTGTTTTACGGCATATCAACCATCTATAGGTTATTTAATTCCGAATATAATTGTCAAACGGAATCCTATATATAGGATAATTATTTTATAGTGTTAGAAAACATTACTCTTAAAAAACATTACTCCTAAAAAACAATATTTTTAAAAAACATTACTATTAGAAAGCATTTCTCTTAGAAAGCATTACTCCTAGAAAATATTACTCTTTAGAATAAATTTTACAGTGAGAGTGAGATTATTACTCATCGTAAACATTACCCCTTAAAAATATTACTCTTAGAAAAATATTACTCATAGAAAACATTACTCTTCGAATGAAACTTTACAGTAAAAGTGGGAACATTACTCTTAGAAAACATTACTTCTAGAAAATATTATTTCAAGAAAACATTACTCCAAGAAAACGTTACTCTTAGAAGGAAATTTCACAGCGAGAGAGGGAAAAATTACTCTTAGAAAACATTACTCTTAGGTAAAAATTACTCTTTGAAAACATTACTCTTAGAAATAAAACTTTACAGTGAGAGTGGGAGAAATTCTCTTAGAAAACATGACTCTTCGGCACTAGTAATTTTCTTTGTTCTCAACAAGATTGTCCTTCCGACATTCCAGTATATATTTGGGAGGAAAATAAAAAAGAGGAAATAAGACTTTTAGAAGAATAAGATTTCTTACTACGCTTGGGGGATAAACTTATAGATACTATGGCATGACGTGACCAGCCGATTTATCAGATTAGTCTTCTTTGACGTCTAGCCGAAGTAAGAGGAATCTACCTACAGATGGCTCGTTTTCGGAAGAGGGTACTCCTCTTCATGGGGTTGCAGTCGGCGAATTCGTGGCCCCGCCGACAGGACGATCGGCTGATCAAGTAAAAATAGACCAAAGACTGACTTGGGTCTTACTACTTCATATTATATGAAATATTCCACAAGTTAGTCCACGGAAACATTGATAATACATAAAGTTTTCTTGGCCTTTTCGCTAAGATCAAAGTGTAGTATCTGTTCCGATGGATACTGCACCCCATAGACTGGTATTGTCTTGGCCTTCGGGGCTTGATTTACGCCTGTCTATGGGTCTGTCCTGTGCACCCTCCCAGGCTTCGTCTCCCCTCTTTGGGGAGGAGTAAGTATATTGCTTACTGCCTGAGGCGCCCTACCGGGGAATCCCGACCCGACCTTTGGTCACATCTTACTTGTAGGAGTAAGATAAAAACTGGCCTTGTGCCTAACTCCTGGAGAGGAGTAAATCAATATTTAGGTTGAATGTTTGTATGGTTGTGACTGTTATCAAATAGCATCAGATGCATACATAACATTTGGAAAAATCGACAACATTTCTATCTTTAACAAATTTTGTATAGTGAAGGTCAGGGATCAAGTTCCTATGAGATTCAGGACATCATTAGCTTCAATAAGGGCCAAGTAGCGAGTGTATACGGTAAACTAAACCTAACTTATCGCGAAAAGTGTGACTTTTTTTAGTAGTAATGTTTTTTAAGTGTGACTTTAATGGTATCCGTGACCTTGACCTTTGAGCTAGATATCCCAAAATTAAATCAGTTCAAAGTTAGACGATGGCCAATTATTTGACCAAGTAAAGTAGCGATTCGTCAAGGGACGCTGAGGTTTGACTGTATAGCAACAACTCGGACCAAAACATTAGCCCTGCCTAAATAATATATAACCTCCGCATAAATAATATATATAAATATATGTAATTATTATTTCATGTATCCACATAAAATGGTATAAGGAGATATCAATTTTCAGGATTTACCTCAACAGTGCTCTATACGTAGGTAGAGCTACGTAGTAAGTTATGAAAATATATTTATGGCAATTAAGCTACCCAGAGGCTTCCGCATTTCATCCCCGATGAGAACTGTCAGGCAAAAATGCATTTTAGCTTGACGATTTCTCTCCGGGGATGAAACACGATAGTCTCTGTGTAGCTTAATCGTCATATATATTTTCATAACTTACTACATATATATATATATATATATATATGGGAAGAGAAGGATGAAGGTTATCCGACGTGATGGAAAAATGAAAAAGGAAAACCAAAAAATGGATGTTTTTTATGTGTACATCAACGTTTCGTCTTTATTTATAAGACTTCATCAGGATGATAATATAGAGAAAAATGTCATGCAAGTACAAACACATGTAGGGTTGACATATTGGGAAAAGGGAAGTAAATAATGGCCACTACTGGGTGGACGTCCGTACTTGGTGAGGAGTGAAAAATGAATGTTTATGAAAATGAGTGGGGAAGAAGTGGAAAGATGGGGGTGAGCAAGGACTACTGTGGCTGGTAGTAAGAGAAAGAGGTGGGGGATGACCAGGAATAATGTGGATGGCAGAGAGGGAGTGGAGGAGAGGGGAGGAAGGAGGTATTTGAACAGATGGCTGCGGTCTAGACTGAAGGGGAAAAAGTAAGTTGGAATGTTTGTGTGTGTGGGGGGCTGTATGCAGAAAAAAAGGAGGGTGGGTAGAGAAGGAGGGGGCTGTGATTTTGGTGGATGGGCGAAAGTTATGGTCTAAGAGAGGGTTTTGGGAAAATGAGGGGATTTAAGAAGGGGGTATGGAAGAGTGAAGTTTCGAAAGAAATAGTTGAGAGGGGGAATGGGTGAGGGGGAGAGGGGAGATTTGTTGTGATAGGGTATGAAATATTTGAAATATTTGGAAAATGATGGCAATAAGTGAGGGAGTGGAGGGGTAGAGGAGAGAGAGGTGGGAGGTAATTGAACAGGTGGCTACGGTCAAGACTGAAAGGGAAAAAGTAAGTTGGAATGTGTGTGGGGGGTGTATGCAGAGAAATGGAGGGTGGGTAAAGAAGGAGGGGGGCTGTGATTTTGGTGGATGGGCGAAAGTTATGGTCTTAGAGAGGGTTTTGAGAAAATGAGGGGATTTAAGAAGAGGGGTATGGAAGAGTGAAGGTACGAAAGAAGTAGTTGAGAGGGAGAATAGGTGAGGGGGAGAGGGGAGATTTGTTGTGATAGGGTATGAAATATTTGAAATAAAGACGAAACGTTGATGTACACATAAAAACATCCATTTTTTGGTTTACCTTTTTCATTTTCCATATATATATATATATATATATATATATACACACTTTATATATACACTATATATATATAGTATATATGTCGTATATATATCGTATATATATCGTATATATAGTATATATATAGTATATATATAGTATATATATAGTATATATATAGTATATGTATATATAGTATATATATATATAGTATATATATACTATATATATACTATATATATACTATATGTATATATAGTATATATATATATAGTATATATATACTATATATATACTATATATATACTATATGTATATATAGTATATATATATATAGTATATATAGTATATATACTATATATATATATATATATATATATATATATATATTATAAATGCTTACTCGATGATATACATACGTTTTATAAGTGTCATTTTTCAGGTGAGGGGAAATTAGCGAAACAATAAATGAAATTTTTCTCTTATTATAATTAATTACTTTTAATAAAACATGTGCAATATTTTATTTTTAACTAAGATTTGCAAAGAAATGTATTTATTTGAAAACTGCATTTTAAAGTGAAATAATTGTTTTACGTTATCGATTGGTATTTAAAATCGAACGATAGACTTAAAATAAATAAATAGATCGACCATATTCGAGGGTGACCCTAAGCTTTCTTTTTGATTTATGACCCCGAGTTGTCGAGGAGGGTGCCACACCCTTTGATGGATTGTCGCAGTACCTTTGTTTTCCGCCTTATAATGCTGAATCTTTAGCAAGGATATATTAAGTACTCGTTTAATAGTCTTTGATATGACTTTACAAGGGATTGAACTCCAGTCACCCGGCCTATTATCAAACACTCTTACCATTATGCTAAATATGTCCAAAGTTTACCTCGTTACAAGAGGCTTTGTTTTTGTTCTGTTTAGAAGAGTTTCAATATAGTATAACGGGTTGTGCGTACCTTTAAGTTAAATGTTATTTTAAGAACAGAATGGAATGGAATCGACAAGTTTAAATCATTTTAAATTTTCGTATCGTAACGAACAAAAAGATCATCTACGAATATATGAAACGTGTGGAAGGTCATGTGTAAATAACAACAGAAATTAAATCGAATCGACAATTTAAAAACTAAATTATTTTCGGTTTTCGCATCCTGACTAAAAATCATCATGTACTAATATTTCAAACGCTGAATACCTAGGGTTATTTTTATTGCGCATTTAATGTTGTGTTTTTATTTTAATCATATTCGAGTATCTTTTAAAATGAATAGGCTAATGTGTATTTATTTAATATAATTGTTTATGTGAAATCGTGGACAGGTAAAGCCATATGTAAATTTCTGTTTATTAATTTCGTAAGCGACGTGCATTCTAAAAGGCTTCCGGAACTGAAGTAAAATACATTATTTTCTTGCAAAGTACATAATAGAAGAAAGGAGACAAATTGGCTACTCAGATTATTATCAATAATCTGAAGAAGTAGTTTTGTTATAGTTTTTTTATTAGCATGATAACCTGCTAATAAATAAAAACTATAATAAAACTACTCAGGTTGTCGTAGTGATACATCTTTATGTAGCCAACGCATGATGTAATAGAGAAAGATGACTGTAATTAGACTTATTCCTAATTTCCTTTAAGTGTTATGGGTTGCGGAAAGAGTAGTTGTGACTTAGAGAGTTATTTACTCCAATTCCCTCTCTGACATCAGTAATCAAAGCCGGAATTGCCGAACGAACTAAATATAAAAATCGATAATATCGATTCAAAACGAAATGTATTATTCCCGACACGGACCAACTAAAGTCGAAAATAGTTGACGAAATCGTTTTCGATGTTTAATGTAAAAAGAGAAAAGTTTCCTTTATTTTTTAGATAAGAAATTACATAGATAGAAAAAGAGAAAACATATAACAAAGAAAGAGAGAGAAGCACAAAGGGCATTCTTTTATATTAATAGAGGAATTGCATTTTTTAACCTTTCTCTTCGGTACTTCGTTGGTCATATAAAACTTTCTGGAAAAAAGTCGAAGTTTCAAGAAAAAAAAGAAAAGGTCTTATATATACTTTTATCGGATATTATTTCGTGTGGAATATTTTCAAGCCTTTGTATTTTCTTGTTTTACTAAAGGTGCGTTTAAGTACATAGTAATTGGAAGTCTCGTTTGAAGATTTTAACTTACGACTTGCCGGAATTCGTCCCTAACCTTAAATGTACTATTGAAGACTCATTTCGTTCACCCTTTGTCTTTTCCTATTTAGATGCGTCTTGGCATATCAAAAACAGTCCTTTCCGTCTTTTGATATGTCACGTTTGAGTTTTAAATAGAATGTTAAGCCTAAACGTGTATATAAAATGGGAACATTTTATTTGACATGCGTCCATACATGTATGTGAGAATTTTTGTTTATCGATTGATCTGTCACACTGAGTTTCAAATAGTATTATTGTCGGTCTGTCACATGTAAGCTTGAAATAGCAATGGCGATCGTTTTAAACGCGGATTGGATGATCGCGTCTCATATTTGATGTGTTCATGCGTGTCTATAAGAAACTCTGTCTGTCTGTCCGTCTGTCACGCTTAATATTTAATGCCGTCACGTTTAAGTTTAAAATAAAACTTTCTTTGGTCTGTCACGTTTATATTTAAATCGAATCTTTGTTGTTCCTTTAGGCTTAAGTTTAAAGTGAGATTTTCGTCTGTCTGTCTGTCGCGTTTAAGTTCAAAATAATTTTTCATCGCTAAACGCGCAAATTGAATGGACGTATTCTAAGAACGTACCCTCTGGTTTTATATTAGAGAAGTTCGTATATAATTGTCGGGGTTCCTTCTTATTCGTGTTTTAGACGAACGCGCTTGTCATAAATAGTTTCGTTCACTGCTAACATCCTGAACACACATCTCGGTGCCCCTTTGTCTCGTCCGTTCTCTCTTTTATTTTCTACCATTTTTACACTGCCGTGTGAGAAACAAGTTACATCTCCGTTTATTAACGGAGTTTACATCTTAGGAAAGTGAGAAATATCCGCCTTCGGGATATCTTTTTCTTTCCAAAAAACTTACCCGGAAATTTTGTAAATTCAGTAAATTAAAACATTCGTATTTTATCAATTTATTTCCTCGGAAATCTGCCCTCGGGGTATTTGCTCCATTCTGGAAAAATAGCCTGGGATTTTTCAGTAAATTAAAAGATGCTTTTTTATCAATTTATTTTTTCGGTGATGTAATAAATTATTAAACTTGAGAAAAAAAGAGAAGTTATTCATCTCTGTCTGTCTGTCTGTCTGTCTGTCTGTCTGTCTGTCTGTCTCTCCCCCTCTCTCTCTCTCTCTATATATATATATATATATATATATATATATATATATTTTTTTTTTTTTTTTTTTTTTTTTAATTTCATACGTACATAAAAGAAATCGATGGATTACTTTTATGTACGTATGAAAATAATAAATATATATATATATATATATATATATATATATATATATATATATACTAACGCAAAATACGTCCTATAAAGTTTAGGGCGACTAATAATGGAACGTTTTGCATCTTAATCACTTAGGAAGTGAGACAATGGAAGTAGTAGTGAGCAAAAAAACAACGTATGCTGCAATCACCAATAAAGATAATTATATGTATATATATATATATATATATATATGTATATATATATATGTATATATATATATATATATATATATATATATATATATATATTCATATGCGGTTCTATTTCTAATTTCTATACAATATTATTTAACCAGACGGTTTTGAATGAAAAGAATATGTAGTCGTCCACGTTTAGTAAATCGGGGCAGTCACGATAAAAGGTATTAAAGTCCAAACGTACGGTCTTTTGTTGGTCATTCAAAAATGAATATTTCCTCCTTGTAATGTAGAGAGTGTCCGATCGGAGATATTTTGATCGAAAAATATCATTTGAGCATTATTATGTTTGCGTAAGTCTATAACCTTTACAATAGAACATTTCCTAACTGTATAAATAACTGTAAACTTCCAGTTGTACGTTTATAGACATACGCACACATTTAAAATTGCATTATGGGATGGATTTTTGATATGAAAAAGAATCCCGGCATGATTAAAATTAGTGTTTTACTTCTTATGTGTGTTGTCTGATAGTAGAAATTCTGGATTTACCTACCGATGTTTACCGGAAATGTGTATTCATAATTTATTACTACATGGTAATAAATGATTTCATTTATTTATTATTTATTATTTTTGAATATTGTTTATAATTATTTATTAATTATATAAATAATTATTATTATTATTATTATTATTATTATTATTATTATTATTATTATTATTATTATTATTATTTATTTATTTATTTATTTATTTATTTATCATTTAATTATTTACCGGAAATGTATACGTCATCTTTTAAAGAAAATGTTTATATATCATGTGTTATCATGTATCAGGATTCATCAATCATTGGTAAGATTAAAAGAACGACAATTATCTCTCTGCTATAACATACATGATTATAGGGGATTAAGAAACCCATTAATTCATTCATTGTAGAATGAAAACAACTTAAAGACGGCATTAAATAAAATGAAGCGGGCATGAAAGGCTACGTTTGATTGAAATTATTTGTGAAACTAAAATGTTACACAAAAATTATAACAAAATTTGCGCGGAAAACGCTGAGCGGAAGTGACAATATAACAGTTCCGCAGCAAATGGTAGCTCACTAAATTAATAAATGCGAATGTTGTGCCTATTCCTCGTACTAAAATTAAAGTCAAAACGCCCTATAAAAAAGAATTCGACTTTACACAATATACGCACCATCTTTTTATATACTGCTTATGTAGATGCGATCTCAGTCGACAGGGTTAACTAATTTGCATATAGGTTCTGAAAAAAGACATTTTATTAATGTACTATTATTTGTTATTGTTTTTAATTCGATTATTTTTTTGATTTTAATATAAGAAATAGTTCTGCTTCGCAATATTGTTTTATTTTCTGGGTAAATATTTAGCATTTGTGTTAAAATATTTCTTTTGTTTGAAGAGACCGACTTGATGTTCAACAAGTAACGATCTATTTCTAAATTGCAAGTTTAAAGGCAAATTGGTTTCTTCCTTTTCCTTTCTCTGTAGTCACATGTAAAAAATAAATAAATGTGTATCGAAATTACCAAAAATCTTCAGATTTCCAGCAAAAATCGAAATAATATTGAACATTTCACCAAACATCCTTAATCTCTGTGTGAGACGGAAAAAAACTGCTGGGCATGGAGATTATTTACCACGTGTATCGAAGAAAAAAATGGATGTTTTTGTGAAAATGTTTAATAGTAAGTTGTTTTTTCTGTAAATCTGAAGATTCATTTGTCTTTAAGATTCAGACTTTGTTATTACCAATGCGTTGATTGTATGGCTATTAATAAACGGCTGTTATTTTTTAATTAAAATTATTTTTTCTTTGATACGAGACCCTGATTTGTCAGAAATTATCTTATTTTATAACTTCTCTGGAATTACATATTATAACCCTAAGATCGTATAATATCCATTGAGCTTAAGTACTTGAGTATTACTACATAACCAAAATATATACATTATATGTATGAAGATAAATGAAGGAAGAGAGATAAAGATGTACGAATGACATATCTGTATAATTGCTCTATCTCGTATATTGAGCTTAAACCATTTCACTATAGGTTCTATCCTCTAAAAGTATACTTTTAGTTTCATATTTTATTTGCATTATATATATATATATATATATATATATATATATATATATATACTATTTATTTATTTAGTACAGAAAATAAGTACAACATCAGTACCGTCGGTTTTGAGTCCGGAAGGGTCCGACCTTCTAAACTTCCATGTGCTTTTGTTCATACTGTTGGGATAAACAATATGGTGGCTTCCGTGTTATCTGAGAAAACGTTATTTGGTTTCTGTGTCAAAAAGTTTATTTTCTTTTTTCCATATTCCGCCTACTTATTGTATTCAAGTGACATATGCTAGTCTAAATTAATTTAATAAAACTAAAAAAAGAAAAAAATGAAAACGCCTTTCAAAAATATTTATAGTCAGTTAGTCTATAATAGGATTATAGAAGTCGTTCGTGTAGATATCAACAAGCCGTCTGGTTAAGGGGAGTTAACTGCGTGTCGATCAATTTTTAGTTAGTTTTAAAGGGGGTGTCTGCTTCAAAAGAGTGATATATATATATATATATATATATATATATATATATATATATATATATATATATATATATATATATATGTATTAGTAGTATGTTTTTAAAAGGTTGTAGCTAATGCAAATTCCGGGTAAGATGTAAGTTGGAAGGAACAAAAATAATGAATCGAATACGAAATGTGACTTACTATTTATTTTTTCTTAGAATCTTACATAACAGCAAGTGTTGTGTTAGCTGTTTGTGTGATGTCCGGATGATTATAAAAATCATTTATTTAATATTTCGGGAAACGAAACTTCCCTTTGTCAAAAATAATAAACACCAGAGGAAAACTTCGACTGTGCAGAGAATCTGCGAAAATGGATGCAGATTCTCTACTACTACTATTACCAGTGATGATTCAAACAAACTACCATTCTCTCTCTCTATCTCTCTCTCTCTCTCTCTCTCTCTATATATATATATATATATATATATATATATATATATATATATATAAACAACATTTTGAATTGTAAATTAGAAATTATATTTTAAAATGTATCAGTCATTTCTAAGTCATTTATGCACTGCGGTTGAACAGCAAAATTATATCATTCTAATATTTTCAAACTGTAAACTCTCTGTTTTCAATGTTTAAAGACTTCTTATATGTTAAAACTATTTAACAATTTGAAATGAAACAAACGAATTATTTTCTGATACTATATAAAGAAATGTCAATGGAAATATTTCTCATGTAAGAAACATGCAATACTTATAATGGAATATTTTTAAATGTTTTCCAAATATTTTATAAAATAACATCAATAGAACCCCAAAAATATGGACATTTATTTCATGCTGAATTTAATAAAATGTGTCATTTTGTTTATAACACGATAGACATGAAATCTATAAGTGTTATTTACTTTCGGAAAACTTTAAATATTTCAGCGATATTTTCATGTTCTTCTCTTTTGCAGCTAGACCAAGGAGATTATTGTAGAGTCGAAAATGTCAGGTATAATTTAAATAAATCTTATTTATCAGTTCAGATTTGAAGCCGATTTGGCATTATATCGTACGAAATGTCTAATAAATGTTTTAATATTTTCGTTTAAGAGTACTCTTTCGACGTTTTTAAGAAAGTGTACACGGTGTTTGAAGGTATATACAAATTTTATAATACGAGAACAACCATAACCTTTGAGGACAATATATATATATATATATATATATATATATATACATATATATATATATGCATATATATGCATATATATATATATATGCATATATATGCATATATATATATATATATGCATATATATATATATATATATGCATATATATATATATATGCATATATATATATATATATATATATATATATATATACATATATATATATATATATATATATACATATATATATATATATACATATATATATATATATATATACATATATATATATATATATATATACATATATATATATATATATATATACATATATATATATATATATATACATATATATATATATATACATATATATATATACATATATATATATATATATATACATATATATATATATATGCATATATATATATATATATATATATATATATATGCATATATATATATGTATATATATATGTATATATATATATGCATATATATGCATATATATATATATGCATATATATGCATATATATATATATATGTATATATATATATGCATATATATATATATATATGTATATATATATATGCATATATATGCATATATATATGCATATATATGCATATATATATATATATATATGCATATATATATATATATATGCATATATATATATATATACATATATATATATATATATATTATGATTATTTTAAATATTAATGAAAAGCCTTCGAGATTTCCAAATATTTATAAATATTTATTTTGAAATTCCGAATATTTATGAAAACTATTTGGAAGAAATATATAAAACTGGATGTGTTGAAACACAGGTCTGCATTGTGATGCCATAATAGTCTTTCTCATTCTGTATTTTGTAATGTGATCATATATATTCCCTCACTTTCTCTCCTGTTTACCCCTTTTTTCTTTTCTTTCTTTTTTACCTTCTTTTTTCCTATTTCTGTTTCCCTCTCCCTCTCCCTCTCTGTCTCTCATTTTTCTCTCTCTTTTAAATATTGACATCAGCCCATTTCTCTCATCACTTCTCTTATCGTACGCTTTTTAATTTCGTAATTTGCCCATCCTCTAACCATCTAAAACATGCATGTACAGATGAAAAGTGTGCATGGTGACAAGCAAGAAATAAAGATAACATCACCAGTTTCAGTGGTATGATGAGTGGTAACAGAGAAATTCATCAAAGTGAACGTAATCATCAATTTTCGTTATCATCACAGGTAACATGAATTGGAACAAGTACACAGAAGATACTGCCAAGTATGCTGCAAATTAAGTTGGCCTCCTCTATTGACCTAGAAAACTTATTACACCTGCCAGTATCTTATAGATCTACAAGGACATGCATGGAGTATTGTTGCGTACCACCGACCAACCCGAAAATCAGCAAAAATTAACTCTCTTTCACTGTAGAGGTCTCCCAAATGCTAGACAGATTTCTACTCTAATAACACTTGTCCTCGATGTTTGTATTCTGATAATAATGGGAACTTCACAGGGTTCTAAAGTAAAGATTATTGAAGTACTCTTAATGTAGGAACAACTCCATTAAAAAAAATTTTTTGTAAAAATTATTTTAGTAGCATTCTTTATGTGTTATAATATTTTATCATTTCAAAAGTTAATTTATAGGAGATAATTGTTTCCTCGACTGTACCAACATGCAGAAATTTAAATGTAATGTGAACAAAAATCTCGCAATGTAACTCCCCACGTAGGATGCCCTATAAATATTGACCCTAATTCACAGTAGCCCCTAATGTCTAAGTGGCAATGTGCTTTGATTTGGGTGAATATAAGTAAACAAAATTAAAAATTAAAATTGATTCCACATGTTTTTTCTAGCAATTGCCTCAGTTTCCTATAAATAACAGCAATTTATTTTTTAATATGTCACCAATGAAGACGAATTCAGTGGATAATATAATAACCATTTTTATTGTTACTTTTTGGAGGGGGGTTCAAAAAGGTTTATCGTTTTAACATATTGATAATGCAAGGTTGATAATAATGCGTTCGAAATAAAAACAAAATTATGTTTGTTATGGTTTTCCGTACTATTGTGTTCTTGTTAGGGGCCAGAAATAAAGACACAAGAGAGGAATGTATAAACAAATATATAAAAAATAACAGTAGTAAAACACAGGGTTACTAGCGAGACTGTTCGGTCCGAATAGTGATGTTTCTTAAGAGAAGTATCTGCTGCTCTTTATAGCTCGGGAAGTTCATGCGTGCGTGGTTATATGACCATAACACCTTTATCCTATATTAAGTCAGCAGGAGTCTCAATACCTTTTTTTCTTTGGGTTAACGACGATACAATCCGTAATTTTACTTTTCCTCTTTGAATGTAATGTTTTGTTGTTACGCGTAATTCTATACATCTGAAAGAAATGTTATATGGTGTTTCCTGTGGGTATACTCTTAGCTTTCTTCAGAGCTTTTTTCAGAGTATTAACGAAACGCACGGCCTCTCCGTTGGACTTCGGTTGATATGGAGCGATCAAGATTGATCTTAAATGTCACAAAAATCCTTAAAGTCGCCGGACGTTAAAAGTGTCCTATTGTCGGACACTAGACAATCGACTACCCCAAACCTGGCACACATTTCTTGGAAGAAATTGATTGTAATCACTTCTAGTTTAACGAGTCTGCAAAATTAATGTGAAATCGAGAGCATGGTAAATCCGTTTCTGTCCAAAGACTATATTTGATTGAGGATACCTTAGTAGCTAAGGCACAGGCTTTAAGAGATTTTACGATTTTGACGATACCCTTATCTATGTTCGGTCAGTGCACATAATTGCGCATAAGACTTTTAATATTTGTCATCCGCACCTATTCATTACATAATGTAAACGTTCAAACTACAGATGGGAAATTGGCGTGTTCGCTGCGTGTTACGCAAAAAGTAACGAAGGATTTTAGAAAATTAAGTAGATTAATTGCTTATCTACTAATTATATATGGAACCAGTCTTTAAGATATTTTATCATTGATGGATTTATCAAAATTTCTTTACGAAGTTAGCAAAATAAATCTCAGTTAAAAGATTTTGCTGAAAGAAAAAAAACTATTTGTTAATGAGTAAATGCTGAAAATTAAAATTAAGTCGGATAATTCTTGCGTTATTCAGATATATATTTTTGCGGTGCTTCTCTGAAAAGTGCGTATTTTATGTGATATCTATGCCTCCAATGATTAATTAACTTATTGTATTGAGACAGTAGACGGATAATTTACTATAAATTACTGACGAAGAATCGATACGATTACAAATAAAATGTCAAAAATATCAAAGAATAAATTTGACTAGGAATTTTCCAAATGCGATTTCATATTCGGATTTTGGTTATAACGTAAGTGAACAGAGCATGTCCAATAAATATATATATATAAAATTTTATTCCAGGACAAGAAATGCCATTTCAAACCAACAATAGATAAACAATCATGGCTGCCATTGTGAAGACAAACCAAAACAAGTCAAATTATTTATAAAACAATAATGTGAGAGAAAGAGAAGCAAAGAGACAGATACGGACATAGGTAGATAGAGAGAGGGAGAGAAAGAAAGAGAGAGTCAACAGATGACGATTAGAACGGAAGTGGCGCCGCCGTTACTGGCATAGCGTTGCCACGAACGATAGCCAGGGAGATGCGTTGGAACAGCTAGGCTGACTAACGGGGCTCGTGCCTAGACGTTGAAATCCTCCGTCCAATGTCCTGAAAAAATGTAACAGTCTCGGGGCCAAGCACACCCGACGCTTCCACTGAAATTGGTTGAAAGACGAAACGGTCAGTGAGCGAGCTGTATTTTCCGCGCTTTCTTGTTTCGGCGAGCAGAGCCGCCGTGCCGGGTTTCACCGCGGATTCTGCAATCTTTGCTGGTGAATAGGACTCGGAACAAGTGGCGTCCCAGATCAGCGGCTTTCCGGCTCGGAATGCAAACACAGTCATCCCGTCACGCCGACTGGTTCATGCAAAACCTGCCGAGTCGAGACCTCGCCTGACTACGTCGTTAAGGGGAGAGTGGCGAGGCAGGCGGCCGACACTAAATCGACAAGAGAGAGGATGCAGGGAAAACTCGTCACACACGGAATCCCAGCCAATTAAAACACATTAACTGTTCAGATCGGATATAAACGATAAATATTCTAAAAAATATCGAATCGGAATTGATGTGAACAATATGTATGCATTATTTTATGATGCAAAATAATACAGTTAAACGAACAGAAACGAGAGAATTTAAGATGGAGACAAAACGCGAAAGGGCAGGAAAGGAGAGAAGATGAACGAGTTTACGCTGAAGCCAGGTACTGAGACAACAGTGACGGCAAATCCGCCGAAAGACAGGGACACGTAGCAGATTCGCAAATAAGACATGAATGAATATGTTTTAGATAATCGTACGTGTTTTCATCTGTATGTTGTCTCGTGTATACTAATAACGAATAAGCTCCTAGGACTGACTTTCACTCTAGACCTGAAATGAAAGTGTAACATTAAATTCGTTGCTACGATCGCTAGAAAGATTGTAGGGTCACTCGTCCACTGCAGAAGGTGCATGACTCCTACGCAATCATACACCTGTATAAGAGTCAGATACATCGTAAGATGGAGTACTGCTGCCACATCCGAGGTGGTGTCGCCCAGAGCACCTTTTCTTGCCTTTACCTAAGAGTAGATGTTATCTTCTCTTTTCTACAGCCCTTTCTCTTACAGTAAAGCCGTTGCTAGTCTTACTCTACTATCTTGGCCTTTTGGCTATGATCAAAGTGTAGTATTTGTTCCGATGGATACTGCACCCCATAGACTGATATTGTCTTGGCCTTAGGGGCTTGATTTACGCCGGTCTATGGGTCTGTCCTGTGCAGTTCTAGGAGGTCCACCCTCCCAGGCTTCACCTTCCCTTTTTGGGGAGGAGTAAGTTTATTGCTTACTGCCTGAGGCGCCCCTACCGGGGAATGCCGACGGGGCTGCCCAGGCAATTTTTAATGGCCAGAGTGCTCACTTCTTGGGCGCTGGCTTTTCAACCCCCACTTTCCCGACCCGACCTTGGGTCACATCTTACTTGTGGGAGTAAGATAAAAACTGGCCTTGTATCTAACTCCTGGGGAGGAATAAATCAATACTCTACTATAACGTTATTCCCATCGTATGTACTCTACTGAACTACAATCTATTGTTACTCTCTGTAAAACCTTCACAGATAGTACCCGTCTAACTACCACAGCTGCAAATATCTTTCCGTTCATTCTCTGTTTACCGAGAACCAAACGAAACTTCCATGAACGGAGCTTCTTTCTAAGAACTTTCCAACTGTGGAACACAATACCACGAGAACCATGACAAGGTAGAAGTTATTATCGCCTGTAGTAAGAATTTAACACTCTAACTCCAGAAGACTGTCACTTAGAAGTTTTTCTTAATTAATTGCCCTTCGGATCTTTAAGCCTAATATTGTTTTAGATGTTTATTCGATTAAAAATGCCAGTATACTGAAATCATACGCCCTTAATAGGGTTAAGATGAAAATTCATATACACTAAATTTTTACCTCAGCGCACCTCACACATATCATCCACTCATGCATAGAGATGTATACTGTAGTGATGTGATAATGAAATGGTTAGGTTGATATGTAGTCATACCCTTAATGACAATAAAAGTGTAAAAAATTGGGAATTTCCTTGCTTTTGTACATTTAGTGTATATGAATTTTCATCTTAACCCTATTAAGGGCATATGAGTTCAGTATACTGGCATTTTTCATGGAATGTCACTACATTTGTAAAGACTATGCCTCAATACAATGCCTTCTCATAAGGTTTTTTGGAATTTTCTGGAAAACTAAGGTATATGGTAAACTGAAATTAAAATGCCATCAACTAGACCCTATAACCTCTATCTCTGCCAAAAATCAGCTGAATCCATCAAATAGTTGTTGAGATACAGGGTGGCACATACGTACGTACGTACGTACATACACACAGATAATATGATTTCATGATTGAACTTTCTGGATCTCTGGGTTGCCTTGACTAATGATGCTGAAATTCTACACACTTATAGAACCTATCAAATAAAAATTTTGTGCAAAGTTTTAACTAATTTGGTTTATTGGTGTTTGAGTTATGATTGATAAAAGAAATGAGATTTCCAGCATAGGACATTCGTGCCGTATATTAAGGGATAGAGCGCTGTCGCGCCTCCCTTGATTATTACTACTAATAACTGTAAAAAATTTAAAATACATTTTTAAATATGTCCCCTCATTCCTATAAGATGCTGCGTCCGTCCGTCGCTATGTCACATTTAAGTTTTAAATAGCTACATGCAGATATTGAATGGACGAATCTTAACGATATCGTTTTATTAATTGCGAAACAGAAGATTCTTATCGAATAGTGGTCACTAGTTATGCAAAACTAGTTGGACTCGTGTAAATTACACGGTATTATCATTTATCTTTTATCTGTGTCTGAGTTTTAAGTTCTTGTTAATTATTAACGGCGGCATATGTTTGCTAGTGTAACACAACCCCTCTAAAAACAGAAGGTAGTCCATGGGAAGAAATGTATTATGACCACAGTATAGACATTACACTACCTCTACAAAAGGAGGAAATAAAGTCTGGGAACTAACGAACATATACTATATTACCCACCCAAAGGATGAGGTAATGCATGGGGGGTGTATCATAACTAACGAACATATACTACACTAGCATCAAATGAGGAGGTAATACCTAGGAGGATGGTATCATGATGAACGAACATATACTACACTACTCCCTCAATTGATCCTTTAAAGTGATAGCATAGTTTTGGCTCTAGACAGACAGATACCAAATCTCCATTAGTAATGAGTATTTTCTGTCTTAGAGATTGCTATATTTCATAGAAAATAAATTATAGAAATTTTTCACGAAGTATGTTTTCATTTATTATAGATATATTTAGCAAATTTTATATTACAGTTAAAAATAGACGTTTTTTTTTAAACAAAGAAATATAAACTCGCTAAGGTGTTAAGTTAGGAAATAAAACTTAATAAGAAACCCCTAGCAACATCAGATAATTATTAACTTGCTTTTGCATCTGGATGTCCATGATTCCAAATAGAGAACCAAATGATAACGGCAAAGTAAGGTAGTAACAAGGGTATTTTTATATATAGATTGTTCCTATATAATCAGATTCAGTAAAAAAAAAAGAGACAACAGTCGCAATATGTTTGCTAAAACGAGCCTAATCCGGTAAGGATAACGCTTCGTGGTTTCACAAGATGAATGAAAGATGTTATCTATCCTGAAGTATTCAAGTTTAATGAACTCTTCAATTCTAAGAGATATTGTGTTCGAGAAGATCTCTGTTGCAACATTTGCTGAAAAGGCGTTTTTGTTTTTTTTCTTACGGAGGAATAATAGAGTTGTGCCATCTTGCATGAATATTCTAGACGACACGCGGGAAAAACGCACAGAAAAGCATTTAGCTGTTGAATATTTCAGTTTTGATTCTTCCACCGTTCCTTTTCTTACTGAACGTTCGATTTATCATTTCTTCAGATCTTTACAATCTTTCATCAAAGGAAAAATGAATAAGACTTCAGATGCATGGTCAACTCTAAAAGAGAGGTTCTGTCGGATAGGCACCTACGCTTCCGTTTTCAAATAGCATTCTCATCGCTGAACGCGTTGAATGGACGCATCTCATTTTAGAACGTTACCAAGCATTTCCATTAGAGGCTCTGTCCGTCGGTCCTTTTCAAGCTTATGTTCAGCATTTTCCTAATCGTATTGTCATGCTTAAATTAAAATAACATTGCATTTGTATTTGTTATGTTTAAGATTGAAATAGATTATCGTCGTTCTGTCACGTTTAAGTTCAAAATAGAATTTCCTTTTGTCTGAATCGTTTAAATTTGAAATAGAATTTTCTTCGCTCTGTCACGCTTAAGTTTTAAACAGTATTCTCTTTGATTTGTCATAGTAAAGATTGGAATCGGATTTTCGCCGTTAGTCATGTTTAAACTTTAAATAGTTGTTCGTCTGTCATGCTTAAGTTTGAAATATCAACTCCTTCTGTCTGTCACGCTTAAGTTGAAAATAGCAGTTTCGTTTGCTTTGAAAGTTTAAGTTTTAAATAGCATTTTTATCCGTCTGTCATGTTTATGTTCAAAATAACATTTTATTTGATTTAGCATTGTTAAGATGGAAATAGCATTTTGTCCGTTAGTCGCACTCAGATTTAAAATAGATGTGTTTTTATATAATTAGAGATGCTGTTTGTCTGTCCGTCCATCAGTAACAATTGTTCCGTCAGTCACAATTTTTTAAAACGTAATAAATGCATTACGAAATTTGTCTCATTTCGAAATATCAGAGAGTTTAACTAGTTCTAGAAATTAAAATGTTGCATTAATAGTAAATAATAAATTTCCAACAAATAAAGCGGATGTCATAACTGGAAACCTAAACCTTAAGAACTTCATTCCGAGGTTATATAAACTGAGCTACTTGGACTTTCTTATTAAATAGAGCTTAAAACATTACTTTAACAAAATAAGTATAGATTAGGTTGGGTAGGTAGTTTTGTTTTACGGCATATCAACCCTTTTTGGGTTATTTAATGCCGAATCTGGTCTTGTTTTCTTCTCTTTTTTGTTTCTTTCCCCTTTTAATATCTGTTTCTATTTAACCCATAGTTGGGACCCTAACAGGTACTACCACTCCGGGTCAGGGTGGACCTGGGAGCAATGGTAATTAAGAGGAGGCTCCACATTCCCCAAAGTCCGTAAGCCGGATCTCACCATCGGATGTAGTTTAAGGTCATATCCAGGACCGGGAGTAGGGTAGGAAAAATAAAAAATAAAAAAGGGGAGGGAGAAAGGGAGAGGGGCTGTTGTTTTTGGTTTTGGTTTTGTAGAACATAATTAAGTTTTACAAACAAAAAAAAAACAACAAAAAAAACGTCAATGTAGGTGAATTTCGTCTCAGGGAGCCACAGGGCAACCTTATCTGGTATCACCAGGTATAGATTTGGGTAACATCATAGATGTATGATTTGCGTCATGTATCAAAACATGAATTCAAACATAAGCGATAATAACATAATAAATAAATGAATGGGTAAACACTATCAATATGGTTGGAAATTATTTTAATATTCACAAAACAATTTATTTGTCTTTGACTAGGTATTGGCGTTAAAAACAATTTAATATTAAATATATGCTAGAATTTGGCCCGTATGACCTATAATTGTTCTTTGTTTGAAAAAGTCGTCCATGCTTAACTTGGAAATAACAGTGACAGTGATCTGTCACGCTAATGATTGGAATATCGTTTTCGTCGGTCAATCACCCTAAAGATGTGTCTTTAGTCTATAATGCTTAACTTTAAAAACTTCCTTGAACAAAGTTTCTTTCCTGGAACATCCTATCTTTAGAACAATATACCACCAGCCTGCTTCCCAACAGACTACGGCATAGTCGTTTTCAAGTCTAATGTAAACAAATACTTGCTGAGCCGTCCTCTTGGATAATCAATTCCTCTTAAGTAATCTTTTACCCATTCCATCCATTGTTTTCAATCCTCTCGTGGTGGTGATCATCGTCCAACTGACCCTTATCGTTGAGTAGCCCCCGAGCCTTGAAATGTGGTGACGCATCAGTATGAAATAGTATTTTCATCTCTAAACGTACAGATTGGATGAACGTATTTTAAATGCTAGCATCTCGATAAGAGGCGCCGTCTGTCGGTCGGTTTTTCAACTATTTTAATGGCCGACTCTTTAGAATAATCGGTCTTGTTTACGCATGAATAATGGATAATGCTGTGTTATTTAGCATGAATAATCTCGACCAGGCGTTGTAAAACGCACAGAGAACTGTTGAATATTTAACTGATGTCTCACCCAATTAGTCGACCTCGTCGTGAGTCTTCGATTTATTACTTCTTCAGATCGTTACGTGTTCTGAAAGGGAGAACTGAATAAGAACCAAAGTTGATTGATTTTTGTCTATCTATATATGTACAAGTAAAACATGGATGCCAATCCTTCAACGAATCATGAAAATAACCATTGATTACAACTTTTTGCGAAAACCTTCTTTGGGATATTTGTGAAAGGCTAGAATGTTTGCCAATTCGAGATCGGGGTTTTGTATCTCCGTAATGGCAAACAAGGGTTTACAAGGTTCAACTCATCTCATGTTACTAATTGATTCTAAATGTTGGTGGATAAAAAATCTATTGAAAATAATGTTTGCTATTTGCAAAGAATTGTAATCATTGGTTATTCTGAAAAATCTGGTTACGTAGTTGTCTGAGTGCATGCATTATACAACTTCATGCAACATTTCGTGGAAAACTTGATGTCCGATTTTGAATTAAAAAAAAAAAAAAAAAAGATAACGGAATAGAGTAATAACGGAATAGAGTAATAACGGAATAGAGTAATAACGAAATAACAGAATAACATAATAATCGAATCGTGAAACAAGGGACCATGATAAAAATGACATTCTTTCTTTAGATTTTTTTACTAATCATTTTTTTCTTATTAAATCTGATTTAAATTTATCGCTGTTGTACTTTTTTTAAAAACTTTTTCATCCCAAAACAAGGTAAGTTGCTACTGTACGCGTAAAGGGCTACTGAGGAAAATTAGGGTGAAAGTTTAAGAGGTCATCCTAAATTGGGAGCTGTGCAGCGAGATGCTTGTTCACATTAGTTTTAAATTTCTGCATGTCGGTACATTCGAGGAAACAAGGAGATGAGCTGTTTAATTGGGCTGGTGTCTGAAAGGTAATATATATATATATATATATATATATATATATATATATATATATATATATATATATATATATATATATATATGGGGTAAGGTACACGATAAGTAATGAAAACGAAATGCCGTGGTTCAAAAACGGAAAAGAAAAGGAAAATGGATAAAGGTATAAAAAAAGAATAAGATATAAAGAGGAATATGTCACCTACTTGTCAAATCATATTTCAACCATATATATATATATATATATATATATATATATATATATATATACATATATATATATATATATATATATATATATATATATATATATATATATATATTAAGTTCCTGAAACAATTTTTCATGGTAAACAACTTATAATCCCTTAAATAATGTTAATAATAACGTAAATTCCTGGAAGCAAACTAATATAGTGACTGTAAAAAGTAAATTAACTTGGGACAAAAGTGTGTTTTTTGTTGTTTTTTCCATATAATTATATTGGTTGAAAACCTTCCGAGAAATATATATATATATATATATATATATATATATATATATATATATATATGGGTGATTCTGCTTACATCAACAAGTCGACGTTTTTGTCTATGTGGTTTCGTCAGAGCCAATATCCTGACAAAACATCAACTATATATGTACCAGCCTTATTAATAACTACTTTAGCGTCGAACACCAATGGAGGTATATATCCTGATGTTAAATCTAAGTGAATTGTATTACTTTATATGTATATACATATATATATATATATATATATATATATATATATATTTATATATATTAATATATATATATATATATATATTTATATATATTAATATATATATATATATATATATTTATATATATTAATATATATGTATATCTATTTATATAT
>OY744528.1:98443609-98446109 GCA_963556195.1 Sepiola atlantica | reverse complement strand
GTAAACAATACAGTAACGCCCATGTTTCATTCCTGAGAGCATTTAGCCTGATGATTTCTTTCGGCGATTAAACATGAACTGTTGTAATCAATACTGAAAAATATATACACAATATATTATATCACTTTATAATATTATATGTGTATATACATAAAATGGTCATATATATTTTGTGTGTGCATTTAGGCAGCATTCCTTTATTAAAGCAAACATTGTTAAACATAACAGATTTTTCTGTTTAATTATACCTTTCTTTTCAATTTTTCTAATTATCTTTTTATGTGTCAGATTAAAAAAATATGCCATATGTATCACGAACGTTTTAGATTCTTCGTAAGAAAAACAAATAAAGTAAAAGCTAGAGAGAAGAAGATAATTTCACAAAGAAGCTTAGAACGTGCACGCGGAGTCGGTTAGACTTCTAAAGAACGAACTAGTGCAGTTACAGAAGAGACGTTAACAAGTTGAATCTTCGAACACCAAAATTAGCGTTAAGAGATGAATTATATATTAAGAATTTTGAAATGTTGTTACTGCTTTCATAAGTCATGTTATTTATTGTCATTTGGTGGGTTTTAATAGGAATAGCATCGAGTATTTCTTCATTTTGTTTCAATTTGTATCATAATGTATTGTTTTCGTATTGTTAACTCAAATGTGTTTTAAATAGGAAGGGTGTTCGGAATTATAAGTAAATCCAAATGCCTTTTTGTAAATGCTTGTAAATTGCACTAAGGTTTACAAGATGCATGGTGTGATTGGGTAGTGATTGTAATATATATATATATATATATATATATATGATTACTTTGATTTATACAGACATGTACAAAAAACCGCTACACTGGCATGTCGATGTTATCGATCAATAGTTATTAGAAACTAAAATGTTTTCAGTCGGGAATTATTTAAAGTTAGTGAGGCGGCGTGATTGGGTAGTGATTGTAATATATATATATTAGTATTATTATTATAATCATTATTATTGTTATTATCATTATCATTTTTATTATCATTATTATCATTATTATCATTATTATTATTACTCTATATATATATATAATCATTTTTATAAATGCATATATATTATCCAAATACCTATATGTTTCATATTGGCTAAAAATCATTAGTGTGGTTTTTATGACTATACTGACGGTCAGAATATTTGAAACCTAGACCTTAATAACTACAACTGAACATCCTTAACCACTCGGCAACCATTACGGTATTTTTAAAGAGAAATAAATCTTATATTTCATTTACGAACATATGAAGTTTCAGAAAATGTTCGTGTTCGATCTTCCAAGGGACAGACATAGCATAATAGCTTAATTAAAAAAAATCATATTTCTATTAATACACAATAGAACAAATAAACAAAAATATATATTTCTATTTTATTTTATATGATATATATTAATTCAGCCTGTTTGTGACGATATTATCGAACCGGTTATACATATAGACTAAAAAATATATCAATAATATAATAAATAAAATCGTTTGAACATTTCAAATGGCATGAGGGACACAAAAACGAAAATATTTTAAACGTTATGTATATCTGATAGTATTTCAATTTACTATATATATATATATATATATATATATATATATATATATATATATATATATATATATATATATATATATATATATAAAGTGAAGGCGTTTTCCCCTGTACCTTCGGCGAGAGTAAGAAAATAACCACATTCATCATAGGCTACTAAACTCACCACTCTATTCAGCTTATTCACTCGAGCATGTTTGGAGAAATTCATGATTACTTTCTCCATCTAACAATAAATACTACTTTTAGACAAATATCACAGATTCTTCCCAAACCATATTCGATTGAGATAGTAGCACAATCTTTTCCCTCTAATATTTAAATACTACACCACCACCCCTTCATCACCGGGAAGTAATAAACAACGGATACTTTAGAAAAACGTAACCGTTAATATGTTCTATTTATTTTCCATTAATTTAATACATAATACAATACATTCCGCACAAATTTAATAGACGCTCCCTCATTTTCTACTGATTGTTAAGAATATCGGATTACGTTATTTATAACTATTACGTATACACTTCACTTCATTCCGGAATTTACGGAATATATTTAAGGAACTTAATCGTTTATACTGTTCATTGATTCAAAATGGCGGCTACAATCTCTTAATAGAATCGACTTTAGATATTTCCCTTAACAATCTTCGTTTGCTTTAGGTATAATTTCATGTTTAACTTAAACACTTCGACATTTTATAGATAACACTTTTAAGGCTTTAAATTTTTTTTTCAAAATATTTACAGCGTAGAAAGAACTACAGTGTTCATTTCGACAACATTCAATTTTTGATAACAATTCCATTGAAGCACGTAATATTAGTTTCTCTACGAACCTTTCGCTACTAATTAACAGACAACGCATGTTCATTTTTTCACATATTTCATACATACACACATAACATTAATCACACATTCGTGTTTT
>OY744528.1:98413609-98438609 GCA_963556195.1 Sepiola atlantica | reverse complement strand
ACCATATCTATGCTATATATATATATATATATATATATATATATATATATATATATATATATATATATATATATATCCATTTTGGGCACATCTATATTTACATAGACTTGAATATATGTATATATCATCATTAATAAAAAACGATATATCTAGAGCGTATAGTTATCATGGATGTAGGCGATATATTGACGACCGTGTTTGCATTAATGATAGCGATGAGTTTGCAAATACTAAACATTTAATATATCCTAAAGAGTTGAAATTAAACTGTGAACATAAGGAAACACAAGCTACTTTTCTTGATTTGGATATAAAAATTAAAGATAAAATATTTATATATAAACTGTTTGATGAAGAAATTCATTTCTTTTTCGTATCGTGCGGATGCCATATAAAAATAGTACCTGCCCTGTGTATATATTTTACGGGAGTATTATGTCCGAATTTCTGAGGATTGCTCGTGTTACCTTTAAATTGGTAGATTTTATGCCCCAATTTCTGACCTGATAATAAGAATGATTAAACAAGGTGGCGATCAGAATAAAATATTTAGACAATTAAATAAGGCAATTACTCGCCATCCTGATGCTTTTAAGTCTTATCAAATTAATCAAAAAAAATTGAGAGAGCAAATCCAAAGCTATCTAAATATAAATAAAAATAATGTAGAATATGTATAATCGTATATATAACACATATACTAATTATATAAAAAGTAGTTACGTATCATAGACAGTAGAAAGGGATGAAGAAGGAAAGAAATGTTGAAAAAGTTTTTGTTTTTTTTTAAAGAAGAAGAAGAAAGAGAAAAAATCGACAGTTAGCTTATGAACGTCGGTTGGAGGCGCTGTGAGTTTAAAAAAAGAAGAAAGAGAAAAAATCGGCAGTTAAGCTTATGAATGCTGTGAGTTGGCTAGGAAGATTAGTATTTATTTGAAATTGATGACAAGGAATTGAACAACAAGAGAGGAGGAGGCGGAGAAGGGGGAGGGGGAGAAAAAGGGACTAAAAGTATATATAGGTATATATATAATTAAAATAATTTTTTTTTTAATATTTGGATATGTTCATATTTTTTATATTTTTAATATAAAACTAAAACTAAAAATACATTAATCACCTAAAAAGTAGTGTAATGGATTCGTCTACACACTTTAAAATGCAGCAACATTTTTGTAAGTAACGGATAAATTTTATTAGACAGACGAACAACACAGGTAAGGAGGATTTTTTTTATAACTAATATAAGTTAGCAAAACATTTATACGGAACAAAACTTAGGTTTAGTATACGGAACGTTTATGTTTTTGTCTTTTAAGGGAAGTGGGATCTGATCAACTCTGCTGGGAAGTCATGCAATTAAATATTGTCTTGTTTTTAAATTCCCGAAACAGTTTTTCATGGTAAACAACTGATGATCCCTTAAATAATGTTAGAAGCAAACTAATATAATAACTGTAGAAGTTAAATTGACTTACATGAGTGATTTTCCACTGAACGACTTGGGACTTAAGGTTTTTTTGGTTTTTCTATATAGTTTTAATGGTTAAGAAACGTCTAAGACTATATATATATATATATATATATATATATATATATATATATATATATATATATATATGCAAAATAAAAATGGATTCGAGGATAAGCGAATCAACAAACTAACAAAAATATAAACTCAAACACATATAAAAGCTTTACCAAGATATTTCAGTTGCCAGAAAGCAACCATCCTCAGTTGGAAGTAAAAACTTTAATGAACAAGTATTCAAATTGTACACGCTCGGCGAAAAAAACGTAAACAAACAAGTCAGGAACAGTAGAAAGAAAGAAAGTTACGTCAAATGCTGATGCGCACATCTTTTCTTTCTTTCCTTTAACTATGTGTTTGAGTTTATATTTTTATTAGTTTGTTGATTAGCTTATCCTCAAATCCATTTTATTTTGCATTTTGTCTGAAACATAGTTTCTATCATTCCTCATATATATATATATATATATATATATATATATATATATATATATATATATATATATAAATTTAAATTTAAAAAAGGAAAAAACGAAAATTGTTTATGTATTCATCAACGTTGCGTCTTTATTACAAGACTTTTTCAAGATGACGGATTTGAAGTACGGACATAGGAGTCAATATTTGAACAAACGTAGGACGTCTATGAAGTGAAAAGAATGTCTTTTTTTTAACGAAACAGACTTTAGAATTCAAAATATGTGGTGAATTTATAAAATGTGTTTAGACTAAACTCATGAAGTTACACCATATTTTTAATTCTAACGTCGAAAAAAAACACAAACATACTTTTCACGTAATAGACGCGCCACGTATTTTGAGAAGGTCTTGAAAAAATACGAAAATTTGATGAATATATAAACAATTTTCGGGTTTTCTTTTTTTCATTTTTCCTTACGTTTGATTACTATTTTCATAATTATCATATATATATATATATATATATATATATATATATATATATGATATTATGTTCACATCAAACCAAGCATATTGCTGCTGAGATGTTAGGAGCTACTGAGACTTAGCGGTCAGATATATTGAGGCGTCCTAAGTGGGAAGTTATGCAGCGAAGCGAGATATTTTTTCAGATTAAATTTAAATTGGTACAGTCGGGGAAACAGGGAGCAGGGAGTTAATTCTCCGTTAAAGATTATCATTTCCTACACTGATGAGAGCAAAAGCTTGAAACGTATGTAGGTAAAATAATTTCATATTTACTTAACAATTTATATTATGAATACATATATATATGTATATATATATATATAATATTATTATTTCATGTATCCACATAAATTGTTATAAGGAGATATAATTTTTTATGTATCAGTTTTCAGTATTTACTTCAACAGTTCTCGATACGTGAGTACAGCTAGATAGTAAGTTATGGAAATATATTTATGGCAATTAAGCTACACAGAGGCTTCCGCGTTTCATCCCTGGGGGGGGATCGCCAGGCTAAAATGGCATTTTAGCCTGACGGCATATATATATATATATATATATATATATATATATATATATATATATATATATATATATATATATATGTGTGTGTGTGTGTGTGTAAACAATGTTTACTCATATGAAATCCCAAATAATTAACATAAAAACGATTAAATACGATTTAGAACATTTAATATTCTTGGGATTTTTTTAGATGTGGATTAATAATTTATTTTATTTTTTATTATCTGGATTATTATCTTGGTTTGTAATTTCACAAAGTTTCGGTCGCCGAACTAACCACCAACATCATTCATGTGCACCTTTTCAAAGTCGGAAATCTTTATGTTGAACTCGAGAATCTATATGGAATTTCTAACGGGAAACTTTGTTTAATTGACTGGGTCGATTGTTCTCGTTCCGTCAGCCATGGCCGTGTAGAAGTGTTAAGTAATTTTAATTTTATTCTTATTTAGTATCGCCTGTAGTGAGAATTGAAACTTTAACCTGCAGAAGACTACTACAAAAATAACAGCCCACCAACTAGTCGACTGACGACATGAAGAAAGAGTCCTATGACGAGATTCGGACGTATCTGAAGAAAATGAAGTAGGCATGTGTTTAAGAATTGTGGTATGCTTGTGAATAAACATTTTGGCTGAAGAGAAAAGATAAGAGTCACGTTTTTAAGTTATTGAAACCGAATTAGTCATAGAAAAGCCGGAAGCAGTTTTTGGTATTAGGTAAAGCTTTAAATTATGGAAATCAGCTGTTTTGATTTTTGACTTCTCATGGCAGAATTATCAGCCATTAACTTCCTTGTCTTTTGTAGATACAACTTGAGGATCTTGTGACTTAGGTTTTAGAGATGATGCTTCAGAAAATTCAGAGAATTACAAGAATTCAAAGAATTTTCTGAATTCTTCAAAAACGTCGAATTTTAAAACTAACTTTTTATTTACGAATTGGTAATAATCTTCAATTTATCTAAAAACATTTTCAAATAAATATATTATTAAATATCTCGACTTTTCACTTTTTTTTCTCCTTCTCCTTCTTGTCTAGATTCGTTTTTTCTTTGACTTGATTAGACTTTCCCATCCGTTGCCTCCAAAATATTCAATATAATCTCGTCTTCATCTTTCAATTCCCACTGTCACATCTCATCTGCTACCGACTGTTTATAATTCCTTCAAGCTCTACCCACTTTTTGGACCACATATCTCCGTTAAAATTAACTTCCTTAGCTCTTCTGAAGACATCTTTTGCACATAACCGAACCATATTAATCCTCTACTTCCACATCAATTACTCCAAACTGTTCCATTAACGAATGTGTTCCTACAATCTTAGATTTATCAGTAAGTTTCCTACGGGATATGGAAATAGTCTTGGATGCATACATTTTAACAGATCGAATACACACTGTATACAACTTTAACCCTTTCATACATTCTACTGTTCAACAATAACAAATTGAAAAAGTTTCATAAATTATTATAAATTTTGATTTAACCAATTACATTTGTTTTTGTGGGTGTCATGAACATTGAGGAATACGTTTTACCATCATTATTAATCGTTACGGGTTTTTTTCGTTACTGGAAGTCAAATCAACTTGACGAGACGTGGTTCAAGAAAAAGTACAGACATTCTACGTACCTGATATTACTTCTTCTTGAACCACGTCTCATCAAGTTGATTTGACTTCCAGTAACGAAAAGACTTTTTTAATGTTTTTAGTAAACAAAAAACAAACATTATTTTGTTATTGTTGAGTATTAAAATTATTTTTACAAATATTAATGTTTTAAAATGTTAATGAAACGTAGAAAATGAACAAATTAGTTAAATATTAGTTTCCCACATACAGATCTATGTTTATTTATTAAAATTTCTTTGAAAGTTCAACGTGAAAAAATACTTGGAAATTCAAATGGTTTTCTATCTTGTCTCTAGAACATAATTCATGTGTCGCCTAAACTAAAATGAAACTTTTAAACATGACAAAAGAACTGTGTGACTTTAAAACTTGCATTAAATATGATAGATGCAACAGAAATAACTCATTGCCAAATTGTTTTAAACTTTCCTAATCATTGTATATACTTCTCGATAGGGAATTTCATTTTTCTAGTCCGTATAAACCAACCATAAATAAAATAAAAAAAGGCATTGAAAAGAAAGATGAAACAGTCAGTATTTCTCAAGAAAAGATGGCGTCGTTCGCGTAAATATTTATATTCAATCATACCGATGCTTAGATCGACGACAACAACGAAACTATTTTCAAAACGATTCTAAAAATAAACTTCCGGTATGTTATCAAGACCGGAAGTTGAGAGATAACAATTTTGGAACGGGAAGAGTAATATTATTTCACTTTATCTTTATTTATTTTTTTTTATATTCTCTTTGCTTTTTCATTACATTTCGTTTTCTGTTTATTATTTTTTGTCTCTTGTTTTTGTACTTATTTTCACATCTATTTCTCTTTTCTCTTAGTTATGTTTTGTTTTTCCTCGCTTCTCTCCCCTTTGGTTATTTTCTACTTCCCTTTCTTTTCTTCTTTCATTTCATCATTTTTTAATTCTTTGATTTCATTTTCTAGTTTGTTAAAAAAAACGCACTGCACACAAATTAACCAGTTACGATATTTTATACCTGTTTGTTCTGTTTTGTTAAAGTTCGATTTCCCCGAAATAATCAAGTACTCACGGAAGGAACCTCGTGAAGATTAGCAAGATCATGAATTATAGGACTCAAACATGGCATTCATTTCGTTCGTTCTTCCATTCTGTGTTTATCTTTCTTCTTTACGTCTTTTCCTTCTATCTCTTCCGGTTTTCTCAGCTTTTTCTTTTTTTTTTTCCTTTTTTTTCTAATTTTTCTTCTCTTTTTTCTTTCTATTTTCTTTTGCGTTTCATTTTTCTTTCTCTATAATATATTACTTTTCTTTGCTGTTTTCTTACTTGTTTTCTCGTTTTTTGCCTTTCTGTTAGTTTGTCTTTTTTGTTTCTTCAGTCTATTTTTCTTTTTCGGTCTCATCTAGCCTGTTTTCGCTTTCTATAATTTTTTTAAATTATTCCTTTTAGTCTTTTAATTTCATTCTCCCACTCTTTCATTCTTCTTTTATTTATTTCCTTTCCTTCGTTTTCTTTTTCGTCTCCTTTCATCTTCGCTTTTTTACCATACTTATTTTTGTCACTTTCTTACCGTACACAACATTAAACTGCCTTGGACAACCTTGAACAACGTGTTCTCTCCACAGACCTTTTCTGAAAGTCATTTTTTTTTTCAAAGCTTTCAAACTTTTTTTTAATGAAACATTTTTCCGCCTATACCCTTTCACCATCGTATCAAGTACTGAAATTGTGTTTATTTCCAATTACATCTATGAAGAAGTTCCAATTGTTGAGCATTGGAGATTTTGGCGTCACCCATTGGAATCCGTTATCCACAGGTCCGTTCTAACCTGTAATGCTAGTACCCGTCACGGTCCCATATATGTGTTAAACATAATCTATCGGTTTCAGACTATTTACTCACACCTACAAAACAAATTAATCTATAAATACTTGAAGAGCTTGCAACATAAAACTTATACCAAAATGACTGAATTAGGTATTAAATAAGAAAAATTGTTCATATGGCGTTTTACAAAATAACCCAAAAACTATTTATCCACTCTAATTTAATTTACTTCTCCAAGAGGTTAGACACAAAAGCAGGTGTTAAGTTGAAAACCCACTGCACTAGAATTAGCGCACTATGGCCTTTGAGAAATACCTGAGCAGCTACGTCGGTATCCCCTGTAGGGGCGCCTCAGTAAATTAGCGAAGAGAAGGTAGAGCCTGGAAGGTTTTACCTCCTGGGACAAAACAAGACCACACATCAGCCCGACAGCAACAAAGTCACCATCTGAATGAGTGTCGAGAACGTATTCCTGACGTGTCTGAAATAAGTTGAGGCAACGACCCTTATTTGTTTACTTTCGGGTTATTACATCATTTTTCTTTCCGTCTCCATTCCCGTTTTCTTTCTTTCATTCTTCTTTTTCATTTTTACTCCCGTTATCCTTCCTTCATGCTCTTTTGACTGTTTCGTTTCTTTTTGTCATTCTTTCTTCATATTTTCCATCTCATCTTTTCTCGTGTAGCAAGATTAAAGGTAGGTGTGTAGAAATAATGTTAAAAACGGTAGTTTTCCACATAAGGCTAGAGTAAGCATCCAGTTAAAATGATGGAAAATTCTATTAAGAATTAGGAGACTAAAGTTATGACTACGTTACATATGACGTCATGTGCAGAGAAGCGAAATCGATTCTGCCTTTTGGGTAAACGACGTCAAAGTGACCAGACGTTTTCTTGAGATCCACAAACCCTACGGGGTAAGTCGAGAAATTGCAGCTCATCTAGATGTCCATTGCTGTAAAGTGTTGAAACAAATACACTAAACTTCAAAAGCAAATAATGGCGTAATTTTTTTTGTCTTTCATATTACAGCTTCTGTAAAAACACTCTGAGAGACGTATGTATCCACGGAACAGGACTTCAGATGCCGGTCAGAGATATTTTGTTACGGCCCGAGATGGAAAGAACACCAACTTCCCTTACTTTTTTCTTTTGTCTTTTTTTCTGTCTTTCTATTATCTGTTTCCTTTTTCTTCTTTCATACTAACCGTTTTTATTTTTTCTTATGTAGTCTCTCTCTTTTTGCTTTGATTTACGGGCGTATCCCTCGGTACATATAATATACAGGGAAACTTGATCTTTCCAATGCAGTCTCTTGTTTTTAAATGAAGCAAAAACATAAACCACTTTGTATCATCTTTATGTTCCGTATTGGTTAGCGGTAATACATTTTTGTGGTGACGTGTCGATGTAGCTCTGAATGATAGCCGGGGAAATATGTTAGGGTTAGGGTTGGATGAGAAGTAGAATTAAATTCACCTACTTCCATAATTTTAGCCAACAAAAACGCCATGTAAAGTTTTAAGAAGTAGATGATACTAAGATGACCATGATGTAGTCAGATGAGAAGCAGACTCGTGGTATCGTGTTTCATTGATGGGATGTTCTATGAAAGAAACTTTGTTCATGGAAGTTCCGTTTGATATTTTGGTAGAGAGAGAGAGAGAGAGAGAGAGGGAGAGGGGGGAATCATGGATTGAAGCTGAGTCGAGCACATACCATGAACATAATTGTACAGTAGAGAGCTACTAGCAACATGTCTTCTTTGTGAAAAAGGGATGTAGGGAACAAAGAGATCACCCCACGGGATTGCAAATTCGTTTTATTACTCTGTAAAGACAAGAAAGAATGATTCAACCACAGAGAATTGGGCATCGTTAATACATCAGGAGAATTGATGTGGGCGAAACTTTAGTTTTACAATAGACCCTCCCCACAGGCAGCCTTACTATAATTATATCATATAGATATTAAATTGTGTAAAAGGTGATAACGTACGCACAAACATAAAATGCCTTAGCGTATTATATATATAGAGAGAGAGATTTTAAATGTGTATTAAAGGTGATAACGTACTTATGAACTTTAAATAGCTTAGCGTATTATTCTATAGATTTTAAATGGGTGTGAAAGGTGAAACCAGCCAAATAAAATTATGGATGCCTCCAGAGCACTACTAAAACCATCCTTTCCTAGTTTTTAACCTCCCTCCATTCGAGGAGACTTAAATTAAAAGACATTAAATATTTTTTTTAATTTCGGGTAGTAATGACTCAGCATTTTCAAATTATTACATTGAAATTTGATTAAAAAATGACTTAAAAAATCGATCCCCTTACAAAATCTGCATCATATCTCCGTTAGGAGTTGATTTAGAGATTCCAGGGTTAGGGTTAGGGTTAGGGTTCCATTATCTTCCTAGGTTAATTTTACATAAGAATATACTTATAGATTTTATCTAGATTCTCTAACCTTTTTTCTGTAGCGTACACACACACACACAAACACACACATAGATATAGAGAGATTATTTGTTGATCCATACAAAAGAGATTTTTATTCAATTCATTCTTTCTATTCGTCCTATATCTCACAATAACCACCACTTCACTACATATATAAATATACGTATATGAACATTTAATTAAACAAAATAGACAGCGTTTCTCTATCGATTCGGATATTTTGTTACATAATTGTTTTCATATCATGTCTTGAGATTACCGGAAGTACTAATATTCAGTGAAAAAAAACATTATTATCGATTTCATATATCCAAGGAACACCAACATTTTAATTAAAATTATTTTAAACTTATACATACAAGGAAGAAAATATACTTACAGCTGTCTTTTTTACCTGTCTTAGATCGCTTCTATGTTGTTACCCGGGCTTTACCGGCTTCCGCTCACAAAAAAAAGAAACAGCTTATTTATCCGCTTCATCTGCACTTTAAAATAGCCTGTTGAAAAATTAAACACATTTTAAACAATATTTTCAAACGTTCCTATATACTTGCCTCCCCACTGCTGGATAAAAAATGAGCCCTCTTTTCCTTGGCTGCAGGAGCGCGATCGTTTTTGTAAGGCCGTGGTTGTTATCATGAATACAGAACAGCACAAAAAGAAAAACAAGCCTCTTTAGAGGTCTACGTACAAGTAGGCTGGATCTCTTCTCAACTGGGGAATAGAAGAGAATATACTGTCAAATCTCGTGTTCGACTCTTTCTATACTGCCTCTATGCTATCGCCTCAGATGGATGACCACTTGGGAATACTAAATGATTTATGTAAAATGTGGTCTTAGTGGCCTGGCGAGCCGAGGACCAGTGCAAATCTGCAAATATAATGAACATGATCGACAATCCTGGGCCATTCGTTGTGAACTGCACTTTTTTTATAGATGTCATTTATTTGTTTATACTTTTGAACGAAAAGCACTCTACGTAAATGCTATTTGGGAATAATTTTCCCTTCACCAATGTGATGCCCCCAGATGGAGAGCGACATATATTTTTTTAATATAATTATATACGGACATGTGTTTCGTCGTTATACAACTCATCAACGTGGCCGAACCTAGCGAGATTCGTAACCAAGACCTCAGAGTCTGATGCTTGAAGCTACACCTGTGAGCCAATTCCCGCTTGTACTGAATGCATCGCCTTTTTTATAGATTTCATTTATTTGTTAATTTTGTTTGCGATACTTTTGAATGAAAAGCACTCTACCTAAATTCTAATTGAGAATAATTTTCTTCTTTTCCAATGTTATACCTCCAGATGGGCAGCGAGATATATTTTTTAATATAATTATCCACAGGCACGTGTTTCGTTGTTATACAACTCACTAGCGTGGCTTAACGAAACGAAACTATAGAGAGTTAGAGTAATTATATAGTATTTAAATGAAAATATGAAATTTATTTTACGAAAGTACTCAATATGTTTTACGAAACAATATTGCTTTTATGTTAAGTAGAAATCAGCATTTCCTCCACCAGAGTTCAGCATATATATATATATATATATATATATATATTTATATATATATATATATATATATATATATATATATATATATATATATATAATATAGTTATATATAGACACTTGTTTCGTCGTCTCTGTGGCTCATCAATGTGGCTAGATGTAGCGAGATTGGAATGAATCAAGGGAGGCGCGAGAGCGCTCTATCCCTTAATAGACTTCAAAAACGGCCTATGCTAGAAATCTCATTTCTTTGATCAATCATAACTCAAACACCAATAAACCAAATTAGTTAAAACTTTGCACAATTTTTTTTTTTTATGGGTTCTATAAGTGTGTAGAATTTCAGCATCATTAGTCAAGGCAACCCAGAGATCCAGAAAGGTCAGACATGATTTTGTGTTATCTGTGTGTACGTACGAACGTATGTGCCACCCTGTATCTCATCAACTATTTGATGGATTCAGCTGATTTTTGGCAGTGATTTTTGGCAGAGATTGGGTCTAGTTGATGGCATTTTAATTCCAGTTTACCATATACCTTAGTTTTCCAGAAAATTCCCTAAAAACCTTTAAAAATGGCCATTGTATTGAGGCATAGCCTTTACAAAAGTACTGACATTCCATGAAAAATTGCCAGTATACTAAAATCATATGCCATTAATAGGGTTAAGATGAAAATTCATATACACTAAAAGTACAAAAGCAAGGAATTCCCAAATTTTTACACTTTTATTGTCATTAATGGTATGCGAGCACAACAGGGCTATGTATTTTACTGGTAGGAATTTTTCTTCAGCGCACCTCACACACTTCATCCACTCATACATAGAGATTTATACTGTAGTGATATGATAATAAAATGGTTTGGTTGATATGTAGTCATACCCTTAATGACAATAAAAGTGTAAAAATTTGTGAATTTCCTTGCTTTTGTACATTTAGTGTCTATGAATTTTCATCTTAACCCTATTAAGGGCATATGATTTCAGTATACTGGCATTTATCATGGAAATTTTAAGAAAATAACATTAAATTATTTTTACCTATATAAGCCAGTATTTCAAGCTTTCGCTCTCATCAGTGAGATAATCTCGGACGTACGCAAGGTTCGAACCTCTGCTACAGAATCAACTTAAACTCCGCGAGCAAGCGTCATAACCATACGGCCACGAGTAATTACCACGTCAAGAATGGAATTTAAGTTCTATTTATGCCACAGGAGGCACATATAGCCAGACTGACTAAAGATTAACGAATGTAAATAATATTAAATTATTTTTACCTACGTACGTCAGCGTTTACAGCTTTCTCTCTCAGATATATATATATATATATATATATATATATATATAAATATATATATATATATATATATATATATATTGTGTGTGTATTTAGGCAGCATTTTTTCATTAAGGCATGTGTTATTAAAGACGACAGAAATCTTCTGTTTAGTGATTCCTTTTTTTATTTTTTCCGTTCGTCGAATGATCTTTTTGACGTGTAGATGGAATGAATTTTATTCATTTTTGCCATAAAAGACCTGAAGATGATTCCGGAGAGAATCGAAAACGTTAGTCAAACACATGGATCCTTCATCAATTCATTCCATCTACACGTCAAAAAGATCATTCGACGAATGGAAAAAATAAAAAAAGAAATCACTAAACAGAAGATTTCTGTCGTCTTTAATAACACATGCCTTAATATATATATATATATATATATATATATATATATATATATATATATATATATATATATATTAGAATGTTAATTAAAATGTTTTATTTGTGTGGTGCGTACATTTTTCAGGTGTCTTTTAATTTTATTATATTTTTACACTCTTTGCTATACACACACAAATAAAAGAGACGTTGTATGCCCACGAGACATCATCACCCTCGAGCGTCTTCGATGTCTCTGTATAGGCGTTTGTCAGGACACCCTGACACAAGAGTGCTTCCTCTTAAAAGTAAACCTTGATCAAATATCAAATAAAAAAATAGAATGAATAGAAACTCAAAATATAGAAAATGGCTAGATGCAGTCTACAATAAAAATGGATTTTCATCATGGCCTCGCATCTGGCATACGAGAAAATTAACGTTGTATAATCTCCTAGTGATGCTTCTACGCGTAACGTTGTATAATTCTACATGTAACAATATTAAACTAGACACCGCACCAATCCAGCCCAGTTCTGGTCATGGAATCCGGTTAAACAAAGCAAAGGCAACAAAGAAAAATACACTATCCTTTAATTCAACATTTCGTCGTTTTTATTGAATATAAATTAGTATATTATTTATTAAAATTTAATAAAATAATGTATTAATTTTTACCGTTGTAAACTACAAAATGTATTTTGATATTATTATTTCCATTTATTGCCGAGGTAGAATAAAAAGTGCATAGCCAAAAATGGCTGCTGGTAAAATCTTTCCGCTTCTCAATGAGTCGAGGTCGTAGTGCATATTTCCGTGGAGAAACACAATCTACTTGCTTTTAATATCACTAATAAGGAATGAAATATCGAAACGGAATAAATATGTTTTTAAACAAATTGATTAAGAATATTATTTTAAAGAAAATGGGCCGATGTTAGCATGTTATATATTGCTAACCAAGATTAAGTATTGACCTTGTATTGGAAGGACTATTTAGCGTTAAAATATCTGTGAAAAGACTAACTCTACTTGATATATCGGATTATTTTTACGATCAAAACTCCACTAGAACTCTCTATTGAACTCTTCAGTATTAAACATTCCCAGACAGAAGTCTAAATCTGAGTTACCTGTATGCGAATGAGCAATTTTTCCACTTAATCTAATCCTGGGTTTGGATATGTCCTAGTAAAGATCCAAAAGGTTGACGAAACTCAAGTCTATGATTTCTTGTTGATTACAGCATTGGTTTATTTCATACTGGGATTTTATGTCGGATTGTAAAAATAATCTCTACTAAAATAAAGTTAGGTATGTGTTTCCTTCAATAACTACAAGAAGCCTCTCCAACCACCGATTGTCATGGCAAATAACACCCTACCTGAGAGTTCATCATTCAAACTCCTCGGCCTAACCTTCACAGGTAACATGAATTGGAACACATACATTGAAGACATTGCCAAGGCTGCCGCAAAGAAGGTTGGCTCCCTCTACCGTGCTAGTAAACTCCTTACACCTGACATTATCCTGTATCTCTACAAAGCCACCATTCGCCCATGCATGGAGTATTGTTGCCACATCTGGGCTGGTGCATCATCTACTAGTCTCTCCCTCCTTGACGAGGTCCAAAAAAGAGTCGCCAACCTAATAGGTCCCTCACTGTCAGCTAAGCTCCAGTCCCTGTCCCATCGCCGCAATGTAGCATCCTTATGTTTGTTTTACAATCACTTCAATGGATTATGCTCCGATGAGTTGGCTACTCTGGTGCCCCCTCGACGTAAGTTCACTAGACTAACTCGACATTCTACTAAATCTCATTCATTCACTGTGGAGGTCCCCAGATGCCGGAGAGCATTCTACTCAAATAGCTTCTTCCCTCGTGCTGCTGGCCTCTGGAACTCCCCCCTGCCCCTGTTTCCCCGACAGTACTGACATGCAGAAATTTAAAACTAATGTAAACAGACATCTCGCTGCTCAGATCCCAATTTAAGCTGAACCCCCAAACCTTCTCCCCTTTTCTTTTTTTCTCAGTAGCCTCTTACATCTACAGTGGCGGCCTGCCTTGTTTGGGTGAAGCATGTTAAAAAAAAAGAATTTTTTTTTAAAGTTCACACATCTCTATATATAAGATTTACTCTTAAATTAATGAACCGATTATTATGAATTTTGGAACATAGTTGCTGGGCTTAAGGGATCGTAATGTATGCTATATTTAGTTTAATTGAATTTAATGCAAAGATTGAAAGAGGTGGTTGAAGCCCTTCCTGAAAATTCGGATATTTAAATAATTACGAAAATTATCGTAAAAGTGGATTACGTCGTCCGATCGTCTGGTGGAAATATATTTTATAATCTACCCTGATTAATGTAATGTACATTTTATCTTTATCTATAAAAGTATTGGATGTAAATAAGTTTTTAAACTATCAACATTTTACTACTTGATGAGTTTTAAAGATATTTTAAAAACATAAAACGCTAATTGCTTTTGTTTCTTTTGTTCGTTTTGAGTGTGTACGGAGCTGACCTGAAAAGAAAAAGCTATCATTATCACTTTATTTATTAAAATATCCATGCTTTACTAATGAGCCGCGGATGGTGAAATTGAATTGTTTTGACCTTTTCTCACGTCAAGTCAAAATAACAATAAAAAGATTCTCGGCCAACGCCAGGAGTGTACATCTAGTTATATAAATACTTATGTTTCAATACTAATTTTCTCTGACTCTCTCACTCTCTCTTTCTTTATCTCTCTCTCTCTCTCTCTATATATATATATATATATATATATATATATATATATATATATATGCATATATATACATATATATATATATATATGCATATATATACATATATATATATATATATGCATATATATACATATATATATATATATGCATATATATACATATATATATACATATATATGTACATATATACATATATATACATACATATATATACATATATGTATATATATATATATGCATATATATATATATGCATATATATATACATATATATATATATGCATATATATATATATGCATATATATATACATATATATATATGTACATATATACATATATATACATACATATATATACATATATATATATATATATATATATATATATATATATATATATATATATATATATATATATATGTAAAGGAGTAAGGCTACCAACATTTGTAGAATGTTTTTTTCAACATTTATTTATTATTTTGTTGTTTTACCATTTTATAATTTTATATAACGCGTTTCAAGCGGTGGTCCGCTTTCATCAGATATGAAAATCAAATGGATCTTCATATCTGATGAAAGCGGACCAACAGAGTTGGGGCTTTGTCTATAACGGTGACATGGGACATGAGAGGGGAGGGGGAGGACCCTAACAAGTCGTTATAGACAAAGCCCCAACTCTGTCCCCCTCCCCCTCCAATGTATTTTCAATTTTCAATCTCCCGTTAAGGTGAAGTTAAAGCTTATGCCATTTGAATTCCATCGCCAGTCCGATGAGTTGGTCGCTATTTGCACCAATGAAACAAAACTTGTTTTGTCGCAACTAATGGAATAAAATAAAAAAATATATATTTTGCTCTGAATTTTCATTGAGCACTCTCATAAACCCGGTTTCAACTTCCTTCGGATTCATACATACATATAATTATTTAATAATAAATATTTAGTTATTATCTACATACGTATACGTTTTATCATTGTCGAATCATCAGTGTAAAGATAATCATTCAAGCCGGTTGCTCAATTTGAACCTCGACGCTTTAACCGATTTAGCCAGTATAAATAGTCATACAAAAGTCATGCAAAATAAACTTATTTATGTCAGTAAGCCGACATTTTTATAAGCAACAGTCAGACAGTGTTTTACATACCGGAAAATTGCATTCTAGCCAAGGTTGACGGCTGTCTTATCTCGCATTAAAAGGCCAAGCGAAACGGGGCTACAAATAATCATTTAATAATAAATATTTGATTATTATTTACATACGTATACGTTTCATCATTGCGGAATCATCAGTGTAGAGATAACCATTCAAATCTGTTGCACAATTCGAATCCTGGAACGAGAGTTATTTGTTTATAACTCTAAATCCGACGCTTTAACTGATGAGGCCAGCATGAATAGTCAAACGAAAGTCATGCGAAATAAACTATTTTATCTCAGTAAGTGGACATTTTTATAAGAAGCAGTCAGAAAGTGTTCTACATAAAGGAACATTGCATTATAGCCAAGATTGAGGGATGTCTTATCTAGCAATTAAGAGCGGATTATATATATATATATATATATATATATATATATATATATATATATATATATATATATATATATATATTTCGTCAACAGTTTATTCCATCAGTCCATCTTGCTTTTTCGACCACTCGGTCATATTTTCTTTGGTCTTTTGATAATGAGAGGTCCCGCTCTCGAAAATTTAAGTTTACCTTATTCCGGAACTTTTGATTACCTGGCAGTAAACTCTTTTCTATTTGCTGTTCTGGTATTTAATCTGTTTTACGCGAAATATATATATATATATATATATATATATATATATATATATATATATATATATATATATATATATATATATATATATATATATATATATATTTGTAGCCCCCATTTTGGTAGGGCTGTCTAGCGAGAAGTAATAATACAGTCGTCAAATCATAGCTATAAATGTATGTTCCTTCTTGTTGAACACTGTTAAGACGGCTGACTATCGTTGCCTGCTCAGCATAAATGATTTATTTCTCACTAATGAGTTTTTCAGTTAAGGTGTTGGGATTTGGAGTTAATGGTGATTTTTGTTCCGGGGTTCGAATTGTGCGACTGGTTCGAAAACTTATCTTTGCACTGATGATTCTGAAACGATGAAACGTATACGTCTGTAGATGATTAAATATTTATTATTAAAACAATTATATACATATATATATATGTGTGTGAATGTGTGTGTGTGTGTGTGTGTGAATGTGTGTGTGTGTTAGTAGGAAGACCATACTATGTTCGGGATTAATGAGGAACGTTATCTTTTTTTATACAAAGCTCATGACACTATTCTACTGTTTTTTTCTGCACCCGATTTCGCCCCCCCCCCCCCCAAGTCGAAAGAAACCTAAATTTTGGAAAGCTCCCTGGTATTGTCTTACACCTATCGTTTAAATTACATGAAAATCGGATTTACGTATTTCAAATTTTAAGAAGGGGGATAAATCTTTTAGATGGTACACATATATATTTGGCACATTGAGAAGTACGTAGACTTTCGGAAGCACTTTCATTTTCTTCACACATATGATTTAAATTTAATCAAAATAGGATATATTCGCCCACATAGTTTTTTTTTATAGTGGGGTACTTACAGACGTGTGCCTACTTCCATAGTCGTACACAATTACATTATTCATATTAGTTCAAAAAATTAAAACACAACAATTATTTGGTGTACGATCATTTTCAAGAGAATTTGGAACATTTTTATTTAGTATTATACTTTATACGACTCCGAACCGGCACTTCATCAGCGCCTTTTACTACATCACATACAAAAGTTATTTAAGAAATAAAGCATCAGATTTCAGTAATATTTTTTAAAAAATCAAATATTGTAGAAAAAACGACCCATTATACAATCATATATTACTCAATCAGTTTGTTCAAAGATGACAATAGCAATGGAAATATATTAGAAACAGCAAATCAAATATTTAAAAAAATTTAAATATAGGATGAAGTATATATATACCTCGCACTATTGAGCTATAAAATGACTTTATGTTAATAAAACTTTACATTTAAAATATCAAAATTTTAAATGTAAATATATATATATATATATATATATATATATATATATATATATAGTAGAAAAAATGTGATTCGTTGATTTACCCGTTAAATTGTTTGAATCAAAAAAGGGTAGTTTGTAAAGCCAGTTAACTATAAAATTAAAAGGTAAAATTCCAAAAATAAGCCTTTTCTGCTCTCTCTATATCCCTTACTCTTTCTATCTCTTTCTATCTCTCTCTCTCTCTCTCTCTCCAATTTTGGTTTAAATAATATTACTTCTTGTGATTATATTACGTTTTATTTGTAATGGACTATTCCCATCTTTTTCGTGCTTTCCTGTTTATTATCTTCAACTGTTAATACAAAGAGAGACAGAGAGAGAGAGAGAGAGAGAGAAGGGGGTGAAAGTGATGGATAAAAAAATAATAAAAGATGCGTCATTTAATAGATTATTATCAAATTACGGCTAATTAGAACTATAAAATTAAAGGGTTTCTTTTCCAAATATAATTGAATCCCAAACACTGACGAATATTTGGGCATGCATTTTGTGATTAATATATATGTGAAAACGCCTTAGGTAAACACACGTTGATTAATTCAGGTTTACTATAATAATAGAACATATTTATTTACGCACTTGCGTTATTGTTGCTATTGCTATGAGGCATATGGCGTCTCAAGCAACTTTTGTTTCGTTTCGTCTGTCAGTTTAAAGGATTTTATAATCAACTGTCCCAGTTTGACATTCGCAACATCTATAAATAAATATTTTAAGATTTTATAATCAACTGTCCAAGTTTGACACTAGCAACATCTATAAATAAATATTTAAACATTTTATGTTATTCGATTACTTTTTAAATCCGGCATAAACGTACAAGTGTTTTAATATGTGCAGCTGAAGATGTATTTTTAATGTTAAAGATCTTTCGGATTTTACTCTCTGTATGCGTATCTGTGTGCGTGTATGTTCGTGCGTGTGCTTGTGTGTGTGTGTGTGTGTGTGTGTGTGTGTGTGTGTGTGTTTCGATATTTTCTGTTTTATTTCGTCAGGGTCAATTTGTGAGGATTTATTTTAAGACGTTAAATAGCGTCGCCAAGCAACAACGTCCAATAGTTGGGACTGCTCTCGCGTTCGCCTTAGCTTAGCAGATAACATTACCGGAAGTTTCACCAGCTACTTCCGTCCGACACGTTGTCCTTGACTTTTTCCGCACTTTTACGGCTTCATTGAAACAATAAGCACACACACATATGTAAACAGGCCTCTAAAACAGACATGAAATAAACACGGATATAAACAAAACACACACACACACGTAGAAATAAAATCCACAAAAAGTTCATGTCTGTTTTACAGCATACAACTCTCTTTTGAGCTATTTAATGCCGTACATTACGTGCATTACGTTGGTAATAATACACGTGTTAAAACATAGAACCCAGTTGAACAGCCGTGTTAGACAAGCACATTTCATTTATTAATAGTTTGTCTATGACAAACTATTCAGACACTAAATGAGATGTGTCTACATTTTTTTAACATAGTTAACCGCAAACAAGGCAAGTTGCCATATAATACATGATGTTAACAATATTTAAACTTTATACGATTGGTTGAGCATAGCTCACTCGAGTCATGAGTAGTGTGATCAAATATTAAGACGAACTATTTTTTTTACTCACATTTTCCCCCAAACAAGGCGCATTGCTACTTAGACGTAAGGGGCTACTGTGAATTAGGAACAATGCCTACAGGGGCATCCTAAGTAGGGAGTTGTGCAGCGAGATGTCTGTTCACATTACATTTAAAATTTCTGTATGTTAGTACAATCGGAGAAGCAGGAAAGAGAGGGGGATTCCTAAATGTAGCAGTTCAGGGGAAGAAACTATTAGAGTAGAAGGCTTTCCGGCATCTGGGCACTTCTACATTGAAGGGGTGCGATTTTTCTGCTTGTCGGGTTAGTTGGGTGTACTTACGTCGAGGGGGGAACCAGTGTACGCGTTTGTCGGAGCATATTCCATTCAAGTACTCGTAAAACAAGCACAGGAATGCAACCTTCAGTCGGATCGGCCGATATTAAATCTCATCAAATCTATCACATACACTTATACCATAACCATATTTGGAAATGTATGAACACCTTTCAAGTTATGCGTGAAATTACAACTTTTGTTAAATGAATCGTTGAAAATGAGTTATTTTTCTTAATTAAATGACCGAAATGTAGTTTATATTCCGCGAAGATGAAAACGAAACCAAGACAATATTGTTGCTTCATCCCGGCAGCTCGAGGAAAAACGCTCTTGGAGTAAAAGGCTCTCCAGCATCTGGGGGATATGCGTTCGGAGATTACCGTTAGGATATCCGCAGTAGATTACGCTTGCCTAAATCCATACGGATGGTCAGAAAGTAGTTTAGCATTAACGAGGTACCGAACAAGATTAAGCATACAATTAAATACATTGTTCCTATATACAGATTAATGCATAAGGTTATCCCTAAGAAGACAACACTAACGGTCATTTTTGCACGCATATGCCATACAGTGAACATGACAGGTAAAGCTAGGGCAGTAGTGCTTGATATATCGAAAGCCTTTGACAAAGTCTGGCATAAAGGTATTCTTATAAAAATTAATTCATATGGTATTAGTAGACGAATATTTAATATACTTAGATCCGTCCTAACCAAAAGAAAGATCCAGGCCGTTCATCCAAGCAACATGACATAAAAGCAGTAGTAACCAAATTATCGATCCTTGAATCTTTCTTGTTCCTATTTTTTATAAACAACCTCCCAGATGACATTGTGTCTAAGATGAGTATATTTGCTGACGACCAAACGCTCTACTTTCGTCATATGGGTAAAACGGATGCGCATATATCCAAGGCAATGGCTGAATCCTTAGAAAGTGACCTCCAGTCCGTCGTGGAATAGGGCCATAAATGGATGGTAACATGAAATACTGCTAAGACAAGCTCCTTTCCTTGAACAACTACAAGAAATCTCTTCAACCACCTATTTCCATGGTAAATAACACCCTACCTGAGAGTCCAACGTTCAAATTCCACAGCCTAACATGCACAGGTAGCATGAATTCGAACAAATACATTGAAGGCATTGCCACACACCTGATAGTATCCTATATCTCTACAAAGCCATCATCCGCCCATGCATGGAGTATTGTTGTCACATCTTGGCTGATGCCCCATCCACCAGTCCCTCTCTTAGACAATGTCAAAAAAAGTCGCCATTACGTCTACAGTTGAAATTTGCCTTGTTTGGGGTGAACTAAGCTAAAAAAAACTGTATTTACTTACATTTCGTTGTAGCGTGTTTTCTGTTACGAGAAGCAACTTGAAGGGAGTGTTTACTGTGCCACCTCTAGCTAGCAAATGGGAAAGGATTCTGGTCCAAATTCCCGACCACGTGTGGAGCGATAGTTCCAAACCAAATTCACTTGTTTCGAAGATAATTCTTTCCTAGAAACTAATTTCTCTCAAAATGAGATCACTCTGCATACCTTTGCCAGTGTGTAATTAAATACATTAGATCCGGTCTCATATGAATTTAACACAACATAGCCAATTCCATAGTCGGCGAACGTATCCATTGGGCCGATAATTCTCTTTCTTTGTTTAAAAACAAGACAATAATATAATATTAAAAATATATGATATGCTACCCTATTTTAAGCTCTTAAGTGTCTCAGGGCCTTACGTGTTTCATGTGGCGCTTAACTTACTTTTAATATCCGATAGAATATGGAATTTGTGTAGCTGATTTCATATTACGTTTCGTTATTCATTAGGTCAATCGTAAATAGTCGTTAAGGGTCAAAGAGAATGGAAACACCGAGGAACTCGGGTGGGCACGGAAGGTGTTGGAATATTATTGTTACTCAAATTCTACAGAAAACCAATGACCATTATTAGTGAGTAATCGATGGTAAACGGATGTTCCGAACACACAAAATTATTGCACCAGTTATCGAAAGAAGCGGAGAGTACTAGTAATTTGGGATAACTTGTTGTTACTCAGAGTCCAGGGAACATTACCTGTTGCTGCTGCTAATAATGACTCGTGTGAGAACTTTTAGTGAGTAAATAATAATGGTCGATATCGTGCCGCATATTTAGGTAATTAAATCTCTAATAAATTTCTGTGTGACTCGATAAAAGATACTGGATTGAGGGCGAAACATTTCCCCGTTGAAATCGGATGCTGAGGCTTTATTGGAGGAAGATTAGGAACGTTCTTATTCTTCTATACTTAACAATCCTTTTCTTTCTTTTCTCCTTTTTTTCAAAGATTCGTCAGTATCATTTTTCGGGTGCAATGCATTGTCCATAATCATTAGTTTCCTAGTTCTTATTGTGTCCAGTCTATTAAGGGTCTAGAGTATACTTTGGATACTGCTCAGATATTTATTATTTTTCTCATGTTTCTACTATATAATTTGGTTTCAAGGAGCTTTCTTGTTCTTCTTAGGTATTTTTTCTAATCTCTTTCATTTCTGTTGAGTTGATGGTGTATCCAGAACTCCAAGTTATTTATAAGTATCATGTGTTATAAGTACCGTTGTGTCAATGATGTTATAAAAAGAGTTGAATCAACTGTGCTGAAAGCCCGTCATTAGATTTAGTTACAGCGGAATAAGGTTAGTTGGTTTGGGTGAACAAATCAGTTGGATACAGGTGGATTGAATCTCACATCGGTGATGAAGATGTCGTCGAGGAGTAGGCCCCGAAACGATCACGCATTCTCTTCTGATTATCCATGAAGCCTGTTGTTCGGTATTCGAAGCAGATTTGGTGGTTTCAGCTGCTGAGATGAGCTGCTTCAATTCCTTTTTGGTGTCTGATAGGATTTGAACACGTCATGAGCAAAAAGAAAAACCGTTAATGCAATGTTAAAGGAATATTATGTCAGTGATGGGCGTTTCACTTTCATCTCATTTATTTCAATAAGACTAGTTGTCATGATAACAACGCAGTGTGGTTTTCCCATCCGCGCTGAATACATCTTTGTGGATCAATGGTGATGTGTGTATTGGTATTGATGTATGCACATACTTATTTGAAATGGGGGACAAATGTCATTGATTTTAGAAGCTAGGAAAACATGCCCTACCGATATAGTTCTTTTTCCATATGATTTTATTTCTCACACAAGACACCGTAAAAAATGTTAATGTAATAGTTTTTTTAGTAATATATATTCCATGACCAGAGTTTCTTTTTGTAGTAATATATATTCCATGACCAGAGTTTCTTTTTGTAGTAATATATATTCCATGACCAGAGTTTCTTTCTTTGCAATCACTTCCAATCTGTGGAAAACTTTACCACAAGATTTCTTCCCAAAAGGCTAGAATGTTATCCTTTTTCAAATATAATGTTAATAAACACTTGTCATAAGTAAACCATTAACCATTATCTTTTAGTGGCTCTTAAGCTTGATAGGTGGTGACTAATCAGCCACATTTCTGTTTACAAAGATAACGATACTTTGCTATTATATCGAACAGCAAAATATACTATTTGGCAGATTTTACATTTTTTTTACTATTATCATGTCTACTATTATACCTTGGATGAGTTTTTTTTGCATTCCAATACCCTAGCAAACTTTATGCATTTATTTTCTAATACTTGATCCGGTTTATGTTCATATGATTTTTCTGTGTATTAAAATTGATCTAGTTTCCCGAGTTTTTTTTTCTCTAGGTTATGAAGTCCTCAGTTGCTAATCGGTATTACTACCCAGGTATTTTACGGTTAATGCTATATTATTTAATTTCCATGAGTTTTCGTCGTTAAATTACATCATAGCTATGACATATAGCAATGCAGATATAGACGCCTCTTAGAAAATGCCCTCATATCCTTTAGTTTGTCAGATGTTGTCATGTCGCTTTCAGTGTTAGTCCTTATTTTTCCATTGCTTTCTCTGTGAAATTGACAACTTCGTTTAGTACTTTAAGAATTCAATGTTCACTTTCTTGAAGTCGATCTATGCCATCGCTATGTACTTTTTTTTCTGGCTATTATTTCAGTACCTTCTAAGACTGGAGGTTATTTGTTCCTCTCTTCTCCAAGGAGAAGTTCGCGGCTATCAACAGAGAAAGACAGAGGTTGTACTGTTTACATTTACACATATTTAGTGGGCAGTTTATCGATCTGTAGTTGCTTGAGATCGTTTCCTTCTCGCTGTCGTATAGGATTAACGTGGTGTTTCTTGCAGTAATTCATCCCGCTATGTCTGTTTCGCGCTATATATATATATATAAAATTCCCGAAACAGTTTTTCATGGTAAACAACTGATGATCCCTTAAAATAGTGTTAGAAATAAACTAATATAATAACTGTAAAAAATAAATTGACTTACATGAGTGATTTTCCACTGGAAGACTTGGGACTATAAGTTTTTTTTTGTTTTTTTTTAATATAGTTTTAATGGTTGAGAAACTTCCGAGACTATATATATATATATATATATATATATAGAGAGAGAGAGAGAGAGAGAGAGAGAGAGAGAGAGAAAGAGAGAGAGGGGGAGAGAGAGAGTGTAGAGGGTAGTGCAGCATCAGTGCAGTTCCAACTAGAAAACATTTTATATTTAAAGAAGTGAGGCGTCCAACATTTGTAAAAAACTTTTTTCAACAATTGTTTGTTATTTTACTATTTCATCATTTCATAATTTTATGATTTTATAACGCGTTTCGAGCTTCGTGTAACTCTCTTCGGATATATTTTCCATTTGCAAAAATGTTTTTATTTTTAACAGTTTGATATTTCTGCACATGTGTATGTTTGTGTGTACGTGTTTTCATAGTGTTTGCTTCTCTGGGTTAAAGTAATGTGTTTTTTTTTAAGTATGTGTGATTCTCACTTTTATCTTTCCGGTCATATTTGTGTGCGGTGGTTGAGTACATTTTGTTCAGAATGCTTAGAATTTCCCTTCAAATTTTATGACTCTGCCGGCACTCTGTCTGCTTGCGTGTGTGTGTGGGTGTAGTTAGTTTTGGTTTGTGTGCGTAGGCGGGTTCGT
>OY744528.1:98401109-98411109 GCA_963556195.1 Sepiola atlantica | reverse complement strand
TATATCAGTGAGTATCTCATTGCTACGTTACCTTTAAAGTGTTGATATGCAGTATATCAGTGAGTATCTCATTGCTACGTTACCTTTAAAGTGTTGATATGCAGTATATCAGTGAGTATCTCATTGCTACGTTACCTTTAAAGTGTTGCTATGCAGTATATCAGTGAGTATCTCATTGCTACGTTACCTTTAAAGTGTTGCTATGCAGTATATCAGTGAGTATCTCATTGCTACGTTACCTTTAAAGTGTTGATATGCAGTATATCAGTGAGTATCTCATTGCTACGTTACCTTTAAAGTGTTGATATGCAGTATATCAGTGAGTATCTCATTACTACGTTACCTTTAAAGTGTTGATATGCAGTATATCAGTGAGTATCTCATTGCTACGTTACCTTTAAAGTGTTGATATGCAGTATATCAGCGAGTATCTCATTGTTACGCTACCTTTAAAGTAGACATAAATTGCTATTTCTTGAGTTTCAAGACTTCTCAAACAATACATATAAAATGTCATCACACTAGCAACACGTGTAATATCAAAGATAGAAAACCTTTAAAGTGGAAGATTCGTGAAAGAAAACTAGTTTACAACGTATGCAAGTTATGTCGGGAAGAAAACCTTGATACCAATAAATTACTAAACAACAAAGTTGAACGCGTATCGAAATATATACATAGACGTAAGTTTCTCCATTGTAGTTATGCATAAATTTTATATACATAATGTACAAATAAATGTTTCAGAAAGCGACGGTTAGAAGAAACATAATAAATAAATAACAAACAAAAAAAAAGCAAGTCTATAATTATATCTATGTCTGTAATTTGGCTATACGCTTACGTTCGCTGGGGCGTGAGTTGTCTTTATCTCAAGAACAAACCGTTATAGATAAGAAAAAAACTAAGATCATATTTTGAATCGAGTAAAAAGTGAAAATATAAACACACCTTCGTCCATTACATCCTCCACTAATAACGTTAAATCAGAAAAGAGTTGGTTGTGTTTTTTTATTGCATATCAATCCTTTTCGGGTTATTTAATGCCGAATCAGGTTATTTTAGTAAAAAAAGTTATGTTTCGAGTTCTTTATACCTTTACATATTTATTCATGGTGCTGGCTTTGTGTGTTTTATTTTACGGCATATCAACCTTTTCCGGGTTATTTAATGCCGAATCAGGTCCTTTTGGTAAAAAAAAATGTTATGGTTTCAATTCTTTATATCTTTATATAGTTATTCATTGTCTTTGCTTTGGGTGTATTGTTTTACGGCATATCAACCCATTCCGAGTTATTTAATGCCAAATCAGGTTATTTTGGTAAAAAAAAAGTTATGTTTCGAGTTCTTTATATCTTCGTATATTCATTCATGGTGTTCGCTTTGGATGTTTGGTTTTACGGCATATTAACCCTTTCCGGGTTATTTAATGCCGAATCAGGTCATTTTAGTGAAAGTTTTATGCTTCAAGTTCTTTATATATTCAAATAGTTATTGATGGTGTTTGGTTTGGTTGTTTTACTAAATTTGCTACATTACATGCACTGACACAGTAAAATGGAGATAATTGCTATGGAATCTATATATGCAAAAACGCAATGTCTGTGTGTATGTGTGTGTGATGTTTGTGTTTTGCCTAAAGAAAAGACGGTTAAAGAATGTACATGAAATCTAAAAGTGTATTCTCCAGTTAATTTTACCGAGAAAGACAATAGAAGTATTCCAGAATCTCTAAGTGCACCACTAACGGGGTAATGATCGCATAACCCCCTTATAGCTTCACATGTATAACATTTTTTATAAAAATTTAAATCATATGTATGAGACTTTCTGGGAAAGACAATGGAAGTTGTTCGTGATCCCTAACTGCCCTCTTAACCAAGGTAGCTATGGAAGCCAAAACTCCTTTAAAACTTCAAATATATTCTATTGTAATGAAATGTATTTCATATATATAAAATTATGAAATGTAAGTGGTCCAGAATATCTCCATTCCCCTCTATGTGCCGAATATCTACGTGCCCTCACCTCTAAGTTACCCATGGGAACAGAACCCTCTTAAAACTTCAAATGCGTATATCCGATATTTATGAACTTCCAACCATATGTATAAGACACAAAATCAGATCGTTTTCCAACATTTCAGCTTCTTCTGGCTATATTAGGGAGTAAATCGGGATAAGGGAAGCAGTAAAAACAAAGAAAGTAATATCGTTTTATAAGCATGATAAAAAAAGTATATAGTAGTGATCCTCATTCAATCCCAGTCAACGTCGGGTCTTCATACTAGTATGCTATTAATAATAAAAAACATAATAAATTTATGAAGATGTCATCGACAATCGATAATTGCATAATTCAAAACTATATATTTTCCGATTAAGTCTTTTATATGCAAACATTTATATGCAAACATTTATATGCAAACATTTTATATGCAAACATTTTATATGCAAACATTTTATATGCAAACATTTATATGAAAACATTTTATATGCAAACATTTAATATGCAAATTATTTCTAAAATATTTCTAAATGATTTCTAAAATATTTAATTTTATATGCAAATTATTTCTAAAATATTTCTAAATTATTTCTAAAATATTTACTTTATATGCAAATTATTTCTAAAATATTTCTAAATTATTTCTAAAATATTTAATTTTATATGCAAATTATTTCTAAAATATTTCTAAATTATTTCTAAAATATTTAATTTTATATGCAAATTATTTCTAAAATATTTAAATAATTTTAAATTTGATACTTACGATATATACGTAAAAAGAAAGAAAACGCATCCAGTTTGTTGATAGTTTGAACTACAAAACATTACAATAAAATAACAAAAATCTAAATAAACAAGTTTTGCATTTTGAAACATCACAATAAATCAAGATTTTAAAAAGGATAAATCCTTTAAATTGGAGTCTTCTTTTTCTTTTTTCGTCTATTCAGGTATTTTTTGTGAAAAGTTAAACGCTCCCGATATTTTTTTCAAGAAAATGTTTTACTGCCTAACAATTATTATTTAAATTTATTTCCGAACGATTACATTCATTAAAACCATACTTTAAGTTTAACTACAAAAATGATTCTCTATAAATTTGTATGAATATATAGCTTCTACGCAGCATATTTAATTAATGGATTTTCAAGCAAAATGTTTTTTAGCAATTTAATTAACAATAATTAAAACAATTTGATTAACAATAATTAAAACAAAAATGTAAACATGAATTTTGTTGACTCATTTTAGAATTCATTAGTAGTAGTAGTAGTAGTAGTAGTAGTAGTAGTAGTAGTAGTATTTTTTAAATCATATGTATGAAACTTTCTGGGGAAGACAATGGAAGTAGTAACAGCAGTAGTAGTAGTAGTAGTAAGACATATTTTTGAAAAGATTTTTAAGAAATATTTTTGAAAAATGTACTAGTTTTTTTAATCACATTAATTATTTTTATATTCTATATAAGTTATTCCTTAATATTCTTCTCAAGTCAAGTGATTAAACTTAAGGATTCAAACTTAAGTTAATAATTTACGTGTTATTGTTTTTATTAGCTTTGTCACGAAATGAACCATTTTGAAAGAATTAAAACCATATGCAAGACGGAAATGTCGAGTGTGAAATTATTACAAAATATACTTATATATATATATATGCTACATAAGCGCTGCTGACCGCCAACTAGATGATTGAAGGTTCAATCCCTGGCTTAGGAGTGGTGCTGGTCTAGCCGCACTGAAGAGATGTGATATAGCGAAACAGCCTGTCTGTGAATGACTATATATAATGAGGCAGAAGAAGAAAAGAAAAAAACTATAAAACAGTATCGCCTGACAAAGTTGTTTTACAAGGAAAGATTGAAAAAAAAAAGAAATTAAATAAATGATTGTTCATATAAATTGCAGCATGTGTTTTTCAATAATATATTTCACTTTATATATATATATATATATATATATATATATATATATATAATATTTATTTTTTTAACAACTAATATAAGTAAGCAACACATTTATACGGAACAAAACTTAGGTTTAGTATACGGAACGTTCATGTGTTTGTCTTTTAAGAGAACTGGGATCTGATCAACTCTACTGGGAAGCCATGAAATATAAATATTGTCTTGTTTTTAAATTCCCGAAACAGTTTTTCATGATAAACAACTGATGATCCCTTAAATAATGTTAGAAGCAAACTAATATAATTACTGTAAAAGTTAAATTGACTTACATGAGTGATTTTCCACTGAACGACTTGCGACTTAATGGTTTTTTTATATATAGTTTTAATGGTTTAGAAACTTCCAAGACTATATATATATATATATATATATATATATATATATATATATATATATATATATATATATATATATATACGAAAGTAAAATACGCAAGTAATATCATTATCAAGAATAATAATAAAAAATATTTATATCTTCTATATAAAGTTAATACGACGATTTACCCCTGTACATTTGTCAAGAATAGGTAAATAAGCACCTGCATCATAAGGCTACTAAACTCACCTCTATATTAGCCTTATTCACTAGAGCGTGTTCTAGTTTATTAATATTATTATTAGAAATGGAATTATTTTTGTAAATTCGTCTTGCAATAGGAAAACTTGTACATTCTACATAGATGAAATTTCATATAACATTTAAATACCAAAATCAATTAGTAAATAAAAAGAATTAAATTCTAGTTAAATCTATACATATTAATAACTTTCTATGTAAGAGAATTTATAGATTGTGTTTGGAGGAATTATGTAGTATTTGTTGAACCTCTGATACCGAAAACATTCGTAACGAGAAAAAAACACTCTTCAACCAAATACGAAATCTCTATTATGAAAAAAAAACATTATTGATAGATAGATATGATTAAACATATGAATATATGAAGAGAGATTATGGATGAGTATTATATAGATATAGGAATAGATCTGCCTAATATTGGTGCTGATTAAGTTAGAAATACAGTTGAGCATTTGTCTCGTTGCAAATAAGTATTATCAGATTGACTGTCTTTCAAGGCAACGCTCTACAAGATGGCGCCAATTATGTAACTGAATGACCATTTATCACATCCTCAACACCCGTGAGTCAGTGAGTAAAACCACTTATATCCACTCGACATCTGTATGAAAGCTCAAAGGAACAAAATTAGCTTTCCCCTGAAAACTTTTGGAAAGACAGCCTCTAAATGGCGCCAGAGTACGGTCAGAAGGATTCCTTCTCGAACACCTGTTCCATTGTTTTGCTTCACTAATGAAATAAAATAAAAGTGAAGCAAAGTAAACCGACTATTTTGTAAGTAGCGTCCATTCAATCAACGTGAACGCAAATTTAAGCGTGACCGACGTACAGACGGACACAACCTCTTATAGAATTTCGTGGACGCATCTAAAAATGCGGTTTGCCAACTTAAGCGTGACAAACCGACCAAAATCCTATTTACAACATCGGTGTGCCAAACCGATCATTTATGGTTCAGCGAATTATTTATTCTTGTGTATTATTTAAAACACGTGTACAACTTCTGTAAAAAATGAAGGGGGGGAATAATTATGCTTCGCAAGTGTTCACACTGATATTAATATTCATATATCATAACGTCTAAATCGTTGAAGTAAGAAAGAAAAAGGTCTCAAACTGGAAATTCAAAGAAAATATATATATATATATATATATATATATATATATATATATATATAAATATTTGTTATTGTTTATTATCTATGTACGTATACGTTTCGTCCTTTTTTAATCTGGACTCATCAGCATAGAGATGGTCATGCGATTCGAAACCCTGGATTACAAGTATTTTTCAACTTAAATCCGCTCGGCCAATTTTAAATAGCTGATAAACAATGATAATTTTAACACTTTTAAAGCGGCTTGACGTCCAGGCATTCTACTTCTATTAGGGAAGGAATGTTGCATTATAAAGCAAGTGACGTCATGCTGTGTTAGTACTACCATTACAGTGCTCTACTTTTTTTACGAGGAGCGACAAAAATATAAATATTTGTTATTGTTTATTATCTATGTACGTATACGTTTCGTCCTTTTTTAATCTAGACTCATCAGCATAGAGATATGACTATTCACTACCGGTCATGCGATTCGAAACCCTGGATTACCAGTATGTATGTATGTATGTATATATATATATATATATATAAGAAAGAAAAACATATCAATCGTTATAAAAAGAAAAGAAAACATTCGATTATGTAAATAACGTGATGGTTTTTATTTCGAATTTAATTTAAGACGGCAGGAAATGGTAAGACTTGCTATTTGCTTTCTAATTTCCTTTAAACAATTGAAATGGTTTCGTCCGTCAGATTTTTAATTGCTAACTTTTGTGTGACGAGACGGAAATTCATATATTTATTTGCATATATACAAATAGATACACATAGGTCTTCATTATGGAGTGGGGATTTTTTATATGGTATTTAGATGCACCCAAGCATTTAATAATATCGTGCTTATGCAGTTTACGGACCGGGCTATTTTTAGATAGGATTTTCAAGTTAAATTAAATTTTTACGGTAGATTTTTGTTACTTAAATTGTTTGGTTAAAACACAGAATAGTTAATAAATTTACCCCTTCACCATGTTAAGAATGGCTTTCTAAATAACCTTATTATTTTAGCCAGGTCGGTAAACTGCATCAGTACCAATAATATTTGATATTTGCTATCTAATATGATATTTTCTTTTTTTTATTAATATTCAGATTTTAAATTCCAACGGCATCGAATAATGTCTTACGGCGAATTACGTTTTATTTTTAGTTCTTTACTGCAAATATTGCCGGAAGAAATGCTATAGAGTCGCTTTTAACAATACAAACATGTTTGGGTTTGAAAAACGTTACTGCAGATGTCTGTTAAGCCTGTCTAAATATAAAGTCTGACGAGTTTCTATTCTTTCTAAAATCGCTGTTATGCCAAATTTCACCACATTTATTTTTATCTATAAAGTTTGGTATGTGTATATGTTTAAATATTTGTATGTGCAGGATTCACTTTTAAACTGCCAAACCGATCATTATAAATTTGGAAACACGGCTGCTAGGGCGTAATGGGTCGGAATGGATATTCTTTAGTTTAATTTAGCTTACCTTTTGTGAAATTTTAACAATAGGTAATGTCTAATTGATAACTATGCGTTAATGACTATTCCCCAAATTCCAGTTCTTCTGGGGTATTGTAAAGGGTTTTTAAGGGATACAAATTTATATGTGAAAATTTAGATATATATGAATTGTATTGAATTGGATCCAAAGTCATTAAACAACAATTTAGCAAAATCTCTGAATTTAATTTTTTTTAAACTCCTTAAGCTTAAGCCTTAAATTTTAGACATTTTCTATCATTAAAATCATCTAATGGAGGTTGAGCAACATTGGAATTAGGATTCTAGACATAAGGTTTAATATTATTATATTTTTATTAAAATCTTCGTAAGGAGACATAAAAGCGATGCAAAACTGTTCTGTGGAGAGAATTAATATTACCCGTCTAGGGGCGGGTATTCTTCTAATGTTTTCTAAAATATACAATTTATTTATTTTAAATAGGATAATTATTTTATTTTTGCTTCTTAAGATGGAACCATTGGCTTTGTCTACAAAGTGTAATCTCTCCAAGTATCATACTTTTACTTTTAGGAGTGACATAAACTCATAGCGCCGGCGCTTGCGAACGGACTTATTTAAAAATGAGTAACTTCTAATTTGTTTCGGTTTTACGATATATTTTTGCATAATTGACTGAGGGTCTGCCACTTTTCGTGAGCATCGCTATGGTGTGTTTCGTCTGATAGTCGCTGCGTTCACTTACTACGAAATACGAACACCTCTTGGAGGCTATTCTAATTACAGTAAGCATTTAAGTGACTGCTTGCTGTGTTACAATTTCGGAAAAAAGTATACCCTTTTTCATTTAATTTAGATTGTCATGTTTGACCAGAGTTATCTCCCTTGGATAATATTGGATACTATTGCGTTATAACCGATACTCTAGCGTAAATATGTACTAGTGAGTAATTCAAAATTAGACTATGTTTCGTTTTGGTGCGACTTTCAAAACGTACGGGCGTGTGTATGTTGGTAAAGACTTTCTCTGCTAGGTTATCTTTCTGATCGAGACATCCACTCGCAGACAATAGTCCAGGAACCAAACGAATTTATCTATGAGCGGTGCATCATCACTGTAACGACTTTGTAAATAACTGTGCAATTCCGTGCATACGTCTATTTCTATTTCGCTTTGATAGCAATTCGTGTATAATATTTGTAATTATTGTGTAAGAATGTGAGCAAAACAGACACGCACATGCAATGACTGAATCCTGAGAAAGTGACCTCCAGTCTGTAATTGAATGGGGGGAGGGCATAAATGGAGTGTAACATTTAATGCTGCTAAGACAAAAATCCTTTCCTTCAACAACAAGAAAAAAGATCTTGAACCACCACTGGCCATGACTAATAACCCCATACATGAAAGTCCAACGTTTAAACTCCTTGGCCTAACATTTACAGGTAACATGAATTGGAAAACTACTTAAAAGACATCGCCAAGGCTGCTGCAAAGAAAGTGGACTATACCGTGCCAGTAAACTGCTCACACCTGACAGTATCCTCTATCCTTACGAAGCCACCATCGACCCATGCATGTGGTATTGTTGTTACATCTGGGCTGGTGCACCATCTACTAGTCTCTCCCTCTTAGACCAGTTCTAAAAAAGAGTCGCTAATAAAATGGTTTCTCACTATCCACCAAGCTCCAGCCTCTGTCCCATCGCCGCAATGTTGTATCCTTGTGCTTGTTTTACAAATACTCCAAAGAAATGTTTTAAAAAAAGATATATTTTTCTTAGTTATTTTCTTCGTATATGTAACGTCTTTGACCGTCATTTTATGTCTAGTCTGCAAAAAGCTGTCAAAGGTTTTTTATAAAGAACTGGAAAAATACAAGTTCTAGAATGGATAAATATGAATTCCCCGAACGGAACAGTTTTGCATCATGTTTATCTCCAGGGACGGGTATTCTTCTGATATATATACATAGAGAGAGAGAGAGCTTTATAAAAAATTTCATGAACAGTAAATCAGCCTACACTAATTAATCATTGTACGCTGATTTGATGTTCCTTAATATATATATATATATATATATATATATATATATATATATATATATATATATATATATATGTGTGTGTGTTTTACGGTTCATATTTTTTTTTTAAAGCATCTATTGTTAAATTTAAGAAGGAATAGGTAAAATAAATACCTTTTGAAGCATTAAGATGCGATATCAATTTTTTTTATAAAAAAGAAAAATAATAAATCGAAACCGATTTTTTTTTCTTTTTTTATTAAAACTAGCATTTTTTTTTAGTTTAAAGTGATACAGATATTTCGCCAAAACCTGGCATCCTCGGTGTGTAATATATCCTGATGTCATCGGATTTGTATTTTTTATCTCTTTACTGGCTTGTTGTTATTACAGCCGGGCCAAATGGGCAAGTTGTTGTTTCCCACCATCAAATATGAAGAACGTGAATGCAGCACGTGATTTGTATAAGTCTTTTAAGGTTAATATTTTTTTAAAAAGCATCTATTATTATATTTAAGAAGGAATAGGTAAAATAAATACCTTTTGAAGCATTAAGCAATAACAACAAGCCGGTAAAGAGATAAAAAATACAAATCCGATGCCAGGTTTTGGCGAAATATCTGTATCACTTTAAACTAAAAAAAAAAATGCTAGTTTTAATAGAAAAAGAAAAAAAAATCGGTTTCGATTTATTATTTTTCTTTTTTATAAAACAAATTGATATCGCATCTTAATGCTTCAAAAGGTATTTATTTTACCTATCCCTTCTTATATATATATATGTATATTATATATATATATTATAATATATATATATTATATATGCTTCAATTTTATAAC
>OY744528.1:98306109-98398609 GCA_963556195.1 Sepiola atlantica | reverse complement strand
ATTTTATGTGGTATCAGCCAGGCTGGTGCCATTCTTTTGGGTGCGGGCAGTTTATGAAGTTTCTTGCAGATTCAGTTTCTTTAGGTTTATGTCGTGGTGTTCTTTTTATGTGCTTTTTTTGTTTTATTTCTATCGCAACTTCCATGTGACAGGTTAGCGTTCTCAGTTTGTGTGCGATGGTTTCCGCATTCGAGGATTTTCCTCAAGATTTCAGTTGTTTTCATCATTTTTGTACGTTGTATAGTCTCAGTCTTCCCTTTGATTCTAATTTCTTCCAGGATGTTTTTCCAGTATTTTTCGGTACTGTTCCTTGTGTTCCTACGATTATTGGTATTATATTGACTTTCTTCACGTTCCATATCCCTATCAGTTCGCTTACAAGCTCCGTGTATTTGCTTCGTTTTTATGTATCTATGGTCTGCTGGGACGATAAATTATTTACTAAGAGTTTTTACATAAGTCATTGTTAATGATTGCTCTCTGGCAATGACTTGGGTGTTTCCTGGATTTTGAGTAATCACAAGATGTTTATCATTCTCCGTCTCTTTCAATAACTGCTGCAAATTACTTTACATGATCGCAATAGCCGTTTACTATTGACTATCTCAAGAAATAATTTGAAACTAAGCCTCTCCAAGATCCTATTATTCTCCGAACATTTCTGGAGTCTGGATAGTGTTCTCTCTCCACGGGCTTTCCATCCTCCTTGGCCCTTAACATCTATTTGGTGTGGTACCTACCGAATCCTCTGCCACCATATTTGTGTATGGTACTTTTCAGTTCCCTTGGACTCGTGTATACTTCTTTATATATATTGTGTTCTATTTCTATTTACCTATAGTTGGTCAGCGTTACCTGTTATGTAGATAAGGTTTCCGCACTCGAAGATTTTTCTTTGTATTTCAGCTGTTTTTGTGAGTGCCGTTTGTTGTATGGTGCCAAGCCTCCCTTTGATTCCAATTTCTTGTATGTTTTCTGGTGAATCTCTGTCCCATTTGAGAGTTCTTGATAAGTATTTATAATTTGATTGTCGCCACCCTTTCTTCTTCTCTGAACCCTGTCTCTCACAGACGTGATGATGTTACTCTCAGTCTTTTTTATCAATACTATTATGACATGTGTTCTTCAGAATTGTATGATCTATTTCCTGTTTTCTTTTGTTCCAGCTGGTTTAACTCGTTAGCCTAGTGGTGTTCATACAGCTTTCTATTCAAGTAGCTTTTTTCCAAGAACTACAGGTTTGTGGAACTCTCTTCCTGATGGCTGTTTTCTTGCTAACTTAAGCCTTGGCCATTTCAAGACTAAAGCCAACAGGCATCTTGTGTCTTTGCGATAATCATCTTTTGTTCTTGCTAGCTTCTTACATTGTGTGGCTTCATGCCTTGTCTGGAGCGATTTCCATAAAAAGAGGTATTCCTAGGGGGGGGGTTCGGAAATGTTCCTAGCATTTTTTCCAAAACTGTTCTTAGTGTATTATTATTATTATTATTATTATTATTATTATTATTATTATTATAATTATTATTATTATTATTATTATTATTATTATTATTATTATTATTATTTGTATTATTATCAACATCTAAAGACAGCACATATGTACAACTGTGCGAAAATTGTTTGACTTGGGAATATTGTATTAAAAATCATGAATTTCACGCGTATAAGTCAACACAGAAAAGGATAAAAATATCTCTTCGTATGTGTTTCAAGTTTACCTCCTCCATACACACTTTTTTCATCTCGGCTCTCATTTTCCCTCGTGTTCTAAGTACCAGAAACGTCACCAATTACACCGCAACAGGTCTTAAAACTTCTTAGTCGTTTAGTTTCAAGAATAGCTTATTCATAAATAATCAAAATATAAATGAAAATACAAATTAAATGTTTTCCTTAATATATATATATATATATATTCAATACATTGTTTTATAGTTAGTTTGATGTATTGAGAAATAGAGGCTTTATAGTGTGTTTGAATTTTTTTTCTTACCGACCGGTCTGCTGGACAATCATGTAAAGACGACAAAGTAGCCATCGTTCCCGCCTGACAGATCTTATAGATCAATCTCTTAATATCAAAATCTCTTTTTGCTGTCTTCAGCGGTATGCGAGAGGTCTAAAAGACTTTCGGGCGTCACATGACGATTCTTCAATTCTAATTTGTAAACCACAACTCCCTCTATTTAAAATGATTCAACTCAGCTATATGCATTCAACTGAAATATATGCATTCAACTGAACTATATGCATTCAACTGAAATATATGCATTCGTGTCATGGGGACAAGTGAAGCTACGCTCGAAATTGTCACTGATTCTTGATGCTAACCACTACTTATATAAGAGTTAGATGCTTCCTAAGATGGTTATTGCTGCTACGTGTTGGACGGTTCTTTACAGAACGCACATTCTTGTCTTGATAGAGTACAAAATCGACTTCGTAATCTATTGGAACACGATCTATTCTGTCTCTACAGCCTCTTTCGCATAGAAGATATACGTGTCTCGTCTTTCTCTACTCTATCGTTATTTCAGTGGAATGTGCTCGAATTTCTGGTGTCTCCTTAAAAGAGCAAGAACTCGTCGCATTACCACAACTACAATGAGCTTTCCTTTTTTTCTCTTTTATATGCCTAACATAAAACGGAATTTCCATGAACAAAGTTTCTTTTCGAAATCTTCCCATATATGGAACTCGTTACTGCGGGGCTGCAGATCCAATGGCAATAAATACTTGTCATTAACTGTTATCATAAGTAATCTAAGTTTGTCCATTCCATTCAACAATTCCAATCCTCTCATAATATTCTTCATCATTCAATTGCCAATCTATCTATCTCAATTACCATTAACCTCGAGTTTGTTTTGGCCTTGATAAGTGGTAACACATTAATAAAAAATAATCATATAAACGCATTCTATTGTATGTCTACATCAATCTGTATCATTTACTGTTAATATATATTTTTTAATAATAAATGCTTATCAGGGCCAATACTATTAAGAAAAAATGACTCTTTCTTCTTCCGTAAAAAATAGGTATTATTTTTAGCTTAATATTATTTAAATAAATAAAATTGTAGTACTTTAATGCTTTTTAAAACAATAAATATTCTGTCTTCAATAATTGTCATCTAAATATTCTTCAAATCAATAAAATAAATGTCACTTTTTGCAATGTATTTATTTAAGATTCCATTGCTTTAGTCGACGAGACAAGATAATTTGATTTTGGAACAGTTCATTCTAAAATGGGTAAAATCAGAATTTTTACCTTGGCGACATCAGATTTATAACCGGTAATAATCGGGCGATCTCATTTTTTATATGTGTGTGAAAGATGATAACGTAGGTACAAACATGAAGTGGCTTAGCGTATTATTATATAAAAGACAACATCTACCTGGTACAGTCCATCCTCACTGACCGGAAGTTTGAAATACGTAGGGTTTTTTTGTTTTTTTTAACTCGTGGTATAATTTCAATGAGACTTGTAGGTTATTTTGCGCATGTTACTGCGTGCCTTTTAAAGCGCTGGACTTTCTCAACTGAACACTAAAATCAAGCGTGTTGTATTATATCTTGCTATCGTGATGTAACATATTAAGACCTTTACCCTTTTTGTGATCGTTTATGTTTTCGAAGCTTATGATGCGTCCAAATATCAAGAATAATGTTCTCTTTAGCGACTGTTGTGCAAAGTAAGTACGTACGAGATTGAGTCCAGAATCGCCGACGCGCGTGTCAAGAGTTCGCAGGTCAACCATCGTGCCGTCCTTTCTCTGTATAACGATGCCTCTCGCTAATATCCTGACAGTTCTAAGTGCACGTTTCTGCATCTCGCACGCGCTGTCACCCGGAGACATTCTTCATACTTCTATAGGGAGGTGCGTGCGTCGACTTGGTTATCGATTTATGCCAAATAAGGAATGGAATAGAAAATCGACGAGTCAGAGAAAGAATAGGATAACATCGTAGAGAGATGGCAAAAGCAAGAGAGAGCAAGAGAGAGAGAGAGGAGAAAGAGATGGTTGAAACAGAATACAGAATAGTTTATTCACGTACCGAATGGATGTTTGCCTTTTCATGTCCTTTGCTGGAAGTCCGTTTCACTGTTTAGTGCAAAGTTACAAACGATCCTGTTTATAAGGAACATGCTTGCAATGTTGCACATTCGTTGTACTTTGGTTGCGAGGTATATGATGCTGTTTGAAAATTACTGTAACTTAAAAACCAACAATTTTACAGGTCTCAACGGGCCATACCTCCTCAACGTTGTCACACGTTCTGGTAACGTTGGCTGAGACAACTGAACTGCTGATAGGAATATCTGATCGTCATTTAACAATGTGTCGAAAATAAACAAAAGTATCTCCATGGGTTTTAATTGAGAATGACTAATCCAGATGATGAGTGTACCTTCTAATATCTTCTGGAATGAGAATTTCTATTTTCTGTGGAACACTTGACACTATTTTTAAATCGTGGGATATTGTCTTAAGATTTTAGCGTTATTTTATTGCGTCTTTTGTTCTTATAGTTTTGTTCGTTATGATAGATTTTCTAATGCGTTATGACGTGTGAATATTGGAAATTAATTATTTAATGTAATAATGTAAGGTATTACAATGAAAGACTGTGAGCTGTCTACAAAAAATGTAAAAGCAACGTTTTTGGCAATATTTAATCAACATCATTTTTTCATTGTTAAAAGATGAGTGATATTTAAAACCATTAAAAACAATAGGTGCGAATTGAAAGAGTTGGCAAACCGCCCGAAAAGTAGGCCATAAACAAAGATAAATGTTATCGGTATATGAGTTGGTTGCGTCTTTTCCTTTATGTCAGTTATATAAAAAAATTGTAAGCTATATAAAAAAATTGTCAGCTATATGAAAAAGATTGTCAGTTATATAAATAAATTGTAAGCTATATAAAAAATAAATGATAAGCTATATAACAAAATTGTAAGCTATATAAAAAAATTGTCAGCTATATAAAAAAATGTCAGTTATATAAACATTTGTAAGCCATATAAAAAATAAATTGTAAGCTATATAAAATAAATTGTAAGCTATATAAAAAATTGTAAGCCATATAAAAAATAAATTGTAAGCTATATAAAATAAATTGTAAGCTATATAAAAAATTGTAAGCTATATAAAAATAAGATAAGTATTTTACATTTCCCAATTGTGCATTTGAGCCCACATGACAAATAATCATTTCCCGTTGACAATTTATTCATGCCTTAGTTATTAGATTGCTACACAACTCTGTTGTGCGTATGATGACAAGTGTGTAGCTGACTACTCTCGATCGGTGTGGACTATTGCGTGTGAACTTGTCTCTACAGTCGTCATTGAACTAATGGCAATTTGTGTGTGGGTGGATGTGTGTGTGTGTGTGTGTGTGTGTGTGTGTGTGTGTGTGTGTGTGTGTGTGTGTGTGTGTGTGTGTGTGTGTGTGTGTGTGTGTGTGTGTGTGTGTGTGTGTGTGTTTGTATATACTTGGCTTTTAAGGTAATTCGTCTTTGCGGCGATCGAAGCAGTTTTTTCGTTCACTCCGATCCGGATTATCTCTTGTTATTTCTAAAATAATTCTTTTTTTTTATTTGCTTTTTTTTTCTTTCATATAATTCTTTTATTATAGTCACATGTAATTGCCTACAAAATGTAGAATCTCATTTTGGGAAAATAGCAGAGCGTGTTAATCTACAATAATACCAAATTATGAACTTATTGTTTGTTGTCATTTGGACAGATCAGTAGAGGGAAACTACGAACTTTTGTTTTCATTTGTCAATGAGAATAGTAAAACCGGGTTTATTGTAAACAAAAACATTAAACAATAATTAATAAACTATTAATATTTTAACCACACTCTAAAAATAGGGCTTTTGATTAGCTAATTAAAATAAGTTATTTATTTATTTTTCAAAGAAAATGTAAAAACGTGAAAAATAAAATGCTTTAAATAAAAAAGTATTTTTTGATCGACGAGTGGTATACGTTGTGTTATAAAAAAATATATTTTCTACTTACTCATAAAATTCCGTGTGAGAAATAATGTAAGACTAAGTTAAAAATGCTGTTTTTCTAGGAAATTCTTCGCTTTAAAATGAGGTATATAAAAATAGTTAGCTAAGTTTTAAAAGTAAGTGTTTCTTTAAAACTTGTTTTCTTGTCGAGTTTTTTGGAGGGGGCGTAGGAGAAAAATAAATAATTTAAAAAAGAAATGGTTCCTCTTTTAGGAGAGGAGAACGGTTATTGTAGGTGTACCTTTGTTATGTCTGTGTATAGCTTTATTTAAAAGGTGGAATATGAGAGAAGGATAGAGAGTAAGAGCGACGCCAAATGTGTTTTATTGTTTTTAAAAGAGCCCCCTCTCCACAGAGGGAGAGAGTAGCTACCTCGTCTACTCTCTATGAACTATTATGCCTCATCGGTATATCTTTCTAGCTAGCTAAGATGTATTAGTTTCATTTGAATTATATTTTGCTAATTATGTACATATTTTAAGAAACATTTTCGTAATTTATCCTTTGTTATTATTAAATCACTTTAATTAGGTATTCTCAATATCGACGAAATTATTGCATATATAAGAAATAGGAGAATATAATTACAAATTAATAACACCAAAAATGTATAGAATAAAATTAACACTAACAGGCTCTTATATCCTATATCCTATAGGCAAATGTCGCTTTGATGAAGCAATATTTATATAGAGAATTATTCACTCTCAGACTGGCAGCCAATCAGAATGCATATAATGGTCTTGCCCAACTTGGCATAGTGGAGCAGTCTAGCTTCCTTATAAACTCGCTTTTCGATTACTTGAGGTATTACTTATCTGGCTGCTATACTGGTCGTACAGTTGAGCCTTAAGTATCAATTCTATATATAAATATTTCTATAACATCAATTTATTATGAAGTGTTTACAAAATAGTTATATAAATTAGGCATTAAAAGATCTCTCCTTGAATTGTCTGTCTGTATTATACAGTCTGCCAAAGTCTTATGTTGTATTACTGATCGGCCTTTGTTCCGATGGATACTACACCCCATTAACTGGTATCGTCTTGGCCTTCGGGGCTTGATTTACACCGGTGTATGGGTCTGTCCTGTGCCGTTCTAGAAGGTCCACCCTCCCAGGCTTTGCCTCCCCTCTTTGGGGAGGAGTAAGTTTATTGCTTATTGCCTGAGGCGCACCTACCGGAGAATGCAGACGGGGCTGCCCAGGCAATTTTTAATGGCCAGAGTGCTCACCTTCTCGGGCGCTGGCTTTTCAAGTCCCACTTTCTCGACCCGACCTTGGGTCACATCTTACTTTGTGGGAGTAAGATAAAACTGGCCTTGTTCCTAACCTCCTGGGGAGGTAAATAAAAAAATGGTATTATTGATTCAAATAACAGTAACCCGTTTTGTTGATAATATAGGAGTGATAAATGAAAAAAGCTTTTGCATTTATCTATTTAGATAATATGTATGTATGCGTTTGTGTGTGTCAAAATTAAAATTCGAAATCTGCCATTGTTTTGCGCTGTTTAATGGAAATATATTTGTGTTTTGGTGCCATCTATTGGTGAGACTGTCCAATCTTCTGAAATAAACGACACTTGAACACTAAATATCCGAAAGGCATGCGTTTCTGCTTTCCTGAGAAAAAATGTATATGATAACAAATCCATTAAATAAATACCATCATGGCTAATGCTAAATATTCTTAAATACTAGATGTAGAGAATATTTATTATTATTATTATTATTATTATTATTATTATTATTATTGTTGTTGTTGTTATTATTTTGTTATTATTATTATTATTATTTTGAAATGTATTAAATGGTTCGAGTAGTTTTATCCAGAATTATCAATTAATTTCCTTTGTTAGAGCAATTAGAAACTTTCGATAGCGTCTCCCTGTATTCCTGTATTCCTGTATTTCTGTATCCCTGATCGCTTCTCATCTTTGTTGTGAACCCATGTTGATTTTCTTTGTTGATAAATTCACTTCGACACTGATTGTTTACTATTTAACAAGATTTATTTCAAAGAATAACAGACACATAGACAGGTTATTTGTATGCGTGAGAAAGAAACTGACAGATAGCGAGTCCGATAGGTCGTATCGCTACATCAATCACACGCGTGCGCTACATTTTTCGGCAGGAGAGCCGCCAGACATATCTTCTCTGCTTGAAATCTCGCCGGCTAAGAGAGTGATAAATACTCTGCCGGAAGTCACGTGATTTCCGCCTGGTGTCACTCTCTGACCGGTGACTTATATACTTTTCCACTAAAACAAAGTCCCTATTATCTAATATATATATATATATATATATATATATATATATATATATATATATATATATATATATATATATATACACTTTAATAAAAGTCCCTTGTGTCTAACATATATATACGCTCTAATAAAAGCCCCTATTATCTAACACGCACACACACACACACACACACACACACATATATATATATATATATATATATATATATATATATATATATATATATATATATATAAAGAGGGTAGTGCAGTATTAGTGCAGTTCCAACGAGAGAAAAGTATATATGTAAAGGAGTAAGGCTACCAACATTTGTAGAATTTACAATAGACATTAAATTTGCGCATTAAATACCGGACTATGAAATCGGCCAAACCAAGTTCAAATCTATTTGGACCGTTTGCATTAACTTATCTTTTGCAAATATGTGTGTATATGTGTGTATTTATGTGTGTATGTATATGTATATATATATGTATATATATATATGTATATATGTATATATATGTATGTGTGTATATATATATATATATACGTATGTGTATGTGTGTGTGTGTATGTATGTATATGTATATAATTCAACCTTTATCCCCCTCTCTGTCACTATAACTACACGCCTGTGTGTGTGCGCGCATGGGTGTGTGTGTGTGCGTATTTATGTGTGTGTGTATGTATCGCTCACCTATTCACAAGACTCAAGATTAGACCACACGCATACGGCCGCACACACGCACGCAGACACGACTTCATTCTTGGAGACGACAAAAAGCAATAAAAAGTATTAAATTTCAAAAGAAATTCTCCGCACCCTAGGAGGCTGGGATGACCAATGGGTCATGGATGGGTAACACGCACTTGACCAAGAGAAGCAGGAAAAATGGCAAATAAAAAATAAAAAATAAAAAATAAAAAATAAAAGATACCCACACACCCGCAAACCCACGCATGCGCAAAAACAATAACAAATTCCTCAAATGAAACAACATTTGCTCAAATCGAAAGACATTTCTTCAAATGGATTTTCATATCTGATGAAAGCGGACCACCGCTTGAAACGCGTTATAAAAAATTATAAAATGGTAAAACAACAAAATAATAAATAAATGTTGAAAAAAACAACAAAATAATAAATAAATGTTGAAAAAAACATTCTACAAATGTTGGTAGCCTTACTCCTTTACATATATATATATATATATAATATATATATATATATATATATATATATATATATACTCCAGTTTTATGATATAAAATATATAACTTTTATCTATTGATCCCTTTATGCCATTTTTCAAGTTTTCTTATATAACCTTTACATACAAAGTTGAACTTTATGACAAAAAAATCTGTTTTTCTAAAACAAACGAGTACTTTCGATTCTGCTAAGCATCCTCTTCAGTGTCTTTAAATATTCGTAACTCATAAGTTGAATACAGTTTCCAATACGCTAAGATAGACTAATAGTTAAAATGTATGTTTTGTCTATTTTATCTGTTGATAATTCTTTCAGAAATCCTAACCATCTTACCTAACCGAGTAAATCAAACTCAATCAAAAACGTTGGATTCTAACCTCGTTAAGAAGACGCTCTTTTAGAGATGGTTGTCAGTTCGTATCCGTCCTTACGCTCTCGATATGAAATTCTGATACAACTAACTTAATTAACACCTAATACCAGAACTGAATTTATATGCAGATATCGATTGTAACGAAGTCTGTTTCAAAATCAATCGTGATTTTATAAACTGTGTCATTGAACTAAGTTGTATCTTTCCCGCGTGTTAAGTGAGAATTTCCGGTTCTTGAAAAGTGAACAATCCTGTTGTTTCCGTAATAAATCACGTTTGTAATTTGGGTTAAAGATTACAGAAACCCGAGTTTCGATACGCATCGTGTTTATAAGATAAATGCACTCTAACTAATTTGGCTAAAAGGTACATATATATATATATATATATATATATACAATAATATGTTTTTATAAATAAATATTAATTATTTAAATACCTATGGAGATCGATTTTTCATGTTAACGCAATCTTCAGTCTAGGAACTAATTCCCGACGGTCGGTAGGCGCGAACCCCGAACACAAATCGTCGGTGATCTTCAATTAGTTAGTAAATATAGAGTAACTTTAACTGTAAATAGCGACAATCGGCTGCTATTTACCAGGCAGATAGAGTGATCTTACGAAACGGTGTTCGGATCTCGCATATAGCTATTTGTACTGCTTGTTATTAAAGCTACTCGAAAGTGCCCAGCCCTTGTGGGGAGGGGGGCTGATAAACAATAATATTTTTTTATAAATAAATATTAATTATTTAAATATCTAGAGACATCGATGTTTCATGCTAACGCAATCGTCAGTCTAGGAACTAATTCCCGACGGTCGGTAGGCGCGAACCCCGAACACAAATCGCCACTGATTCGTAGTGGGTGATCTTATCCAAACGGCCATCGTCAATTAGTTAGTAAATATAGAGTAACTTTAACTGTAAATAGCGACAATCGGCTGCTATTTACCAGGCAGATAGAGTGATCTTACGAAACGGTGTTCGGATCTCGCATATAGCTATTTGTACTGCTTGTTATTAAAGCTACTCGAAAGTGCCCAGCCCTTGTGGGGAGGGGGGCTGATAAACAATAATATTTTTTTATAAATAGATATTAATTATTTAAATACCTAGAGACATCGATGTTTCATGCTAACGCAATCTTCAGTCTAGGAACTAATTCCCGACGGTCGGTAGGCGCGAATATATATATATATATATATATATATATATATATATATATATATACTTAAATCTCCGAAATAGTTGCATGGAAAACAGCTGAGTATATTACCTGTTCTATTTCACGTTTTAAAGTTAAGTCCTCTGCTTGTTTCACAATATAGATGAATTCCCTTTGGTATTTTGTGAATTTTTCAGTGGTAGTGTTAAACTCGGCTTATACAAATTCTAAGCCTGCAATAGATGGATTTAGGACCCTTAGAGGCCATATATTAGTGTTATGATAATATTGCTGTCACTAGGAACATCGAAGATGGGAATAATTCTGTATAGTTAGCAGTCGGGGCTTCATCAGTTGATACTGATTTCAGATATTTGAAGCTGTAACCGGTTTTAATTCGCCATTCATCATGATATTAATACTGTTTGTCTCGTTGGCTAATAGTTTTGGCTTCTAATTCACTGGCTAATTAGCGGTAGATTTATAGACTGACATACATTTCATTTTATAATTGTTCTACCTCGTATATTAAGCATTGAGTTTTCATGAGACAATTAATTTAAAGATAATATTTTATCTTTATAATCTCTCCATATATATATATATATATATATATATATATATATATATATATATATATATATATATTAGAGAGAGGGCTAGGGAATTTTCCGTTTGTTAATAATAATTTGGAGCAGCTTAGTATTAGTCCGATCAGAAGCCATTGCTAGGAATCACAGAGCAATGTGCGCCTTTGTGGTTCTTAATAATAGAAATCCACATTAAATACATAAAGTCACATCAGATCGCCGTGGGGATGCAGATCGATAATATTCGAAAGAGAAAGAGCTGGAGAAGATAAATAATAGAGAGGAGAAGAGAGAAAGATGAGGAAGCGATAGAGAAAGAAGAGTAAGATTTACCAATATATATATATATATATATATATATATATATATATATATATATATATATATATAATATGAAAGTAAAAGTATACTTTTAGAGGATATAACCTATAGTGAAATAGTTTAAACTCAATATACGAGATAGAGCAATAAAACAGATAAAAGTAAGAAGAGAGATAAATATGTACGAATGACAAATTTATGTCAACTTCGACTGTTCAATGCAAGGTGTCCTCGGTAAAAACATGTGTAAAACGAGTACACCTTGCATTGAAGAATCGAAGTTGAAATAAATGTGTCATTCGTACATATTTATCACTCTTCTTTCTTTTATCTGTTTTATTGCTCTATCTCGTATATTGAGTTTAAACTATTTCACTATAGGTTATATCCTCTAAAAGTATACTTTTACTTTCATATTATATATATATATATATATATATATATATATATATATATATATATATATATATATATATATATTGGTAAATCTTACTCTTCTTTCTCTATATATATAACCTTTACATACAAAGTTGAACTTTATGACAAAAAAATCTGTTTTTCTAAAACAAACGAGTACTTTCGATTCTGCTTTTTTTATATATATATATATATATATATATATATATATATAACAAATAATTACTCAACGCGCCACTACTGGTCTGATATTATATAATTCTACGATATACTTTTTTTTATGAAAATCGTTATTATTGTGTTATCCTTTCTACAATGTTTAATATACAAAACCAGTGTTAGCCATACCCATTAAAACAGTTATGAAGGTGTTCTAATTGGTATCATCTTTGTATCTTGCAGACCCAGCACACTCCACACGTGTTAGCTTGTCGAGTCTGGATGTAAATTACGGCGCAAGTGTTAAATCGTATAACACGGGAGAAAGTTTTACATTTCTTGTTATAAGGTAAGAGAACGTCACATATATAGATGCAAGTCTCTTTTTATTCTATCGTTATTTCTATCTGTTTCTATATACACGAATAAATCCAATACCATCAAAAATACTAACACCTTGTAAAATCGTTAAGACACGCTGTAAGCATGCAACATTTTTTTATATTGTATGTTATAATTTTTAAAAGTTTTTATATATGTAAATACTTCAAAATAAGAGAAATTGTTTAAATAATGTCCGTGTATATATATATATATATATATATATATATATATATATATATATGTGGGGGTGTATCTAGGCAGCATCTTTTCTTGAAGAAAAGTATTATTTAATATAACAGACAACTTATGTTTGGATATCCATTCGTAGATCCTTTCTATTGTCCGAATCCGAATCTTATTTTCGGGGGGGGGGGGAATTGGCCGATGAATCTGCCATAGTTTACATAGTTTCCCTACTGACCAAAATAAAAAAGTAAAACTGATCATCTTCTCCAATAAAGTAGAAACCAATAACCTTATATTTACAAATAATTCTTCCCCCTCGATTAGAGTTTTGGATAAGACAAACCTTGTTTATGAGTTCATAATACACCCCTCAAAGATTTCATCGCGAATATTCAAACATGAAATCTTTAAGGGATGTATTCACAAGAGACAAGCACTACTCATAAACTGGTCTGACCGATTCACATAAGCCTAGCTACTCCCCCTCTGCTTCCAACTATTATTAATATAAATAATTTTAAAAATACGAACAAACATCTTTTTAACCCATATCCACATTAATTTTCAAGAGCAAAAACTTCGACTTTCACAAAAATATTTCTCCAGTCATTATGAGGAAAACACCCCCATTTCACAATTTATTTATCGGTCATTAGATTAATCTCCAAAACAAACCAATTAAACGACTTCAAACCATTTAAAATTCCAACAGAGTTACCTCCCTTAGACTGAGCGATCCATTTATTCAAATTCCTTCGGGTTGTCTAAAAGAATTTAAACACGAAATTAAGTAACGGTTTTCCCTTTAACTTTTCTCTTCCTTTTTCTCTCTCCCTTTAGAACCCACATCATAAAACCCCAAAACAGTAACGGCCAAATATACAAATTCATAAAATTGACTTACGGGAATTATTGAGAAACCTTTTTTTATTTTTTTTATTTTTATTTTTTTATTTTTTTATTTTTTATATCATATTATTTTTGTATATTATATTATGTTTTATTTCTTTTCCTTTTTTATTAATATTTTTTTATATTCTTATATCTCTTCAAATTTCTTCCGGTTTTAAATCTCAACCGTTTCCTTACACTAAATTTAAATTCAAACAAACATACACAACACGCTTAGCAAATAACGCGTCCCAACGAGAGTGTCACGTGACTTCACATTTCCGAAAGAGATGACAACAGAAGCTGAAGAGAGCCGGATGGCTAAGTCTTTCCGTGCTTGAAACCGACGGTACGAATGTTGTACTATTTTTTCTGTACCAAAATAAATAAATATTATGCTCTTAACTTTTAACTTTTATTCTTAATTAATCGAGCACTCTGCTGGGATTTTCCTACTATATTACAAAGAAGTTATAAATATACGCTTGCAAAAGTAATTAAGCATTCTTGTTAATTCGATCTATAACAGTGAATTACACACACACACACACAAACACACACACACACACACACATATATATATATATATATATATATATATATATATATATATATATATATATATATATATATATATTACTTTTTTGTTTTATTTTACTTCAGTTGAAGTTATCAGAAATCAAGTGGCCCCTACCTAGGAGTAACACGTATTCTTTATATGAGATACATAGATATTCGAATATATTATTAAAGTGATCCTTTATTTCTCAAACGTTGAATTAGTAAAGAAGTTAAGAACATTAATTCCCCTCTCCCCAATCGACCAGTGTGTGTCAGTGTGTTTACGTAAGGTATTTAAGGACATACGTTCTTTCATATAGTGCCTATCATTCTCTCTTCTATCACTCTCGATCTGTTTGTGTATTAGCCGTCAAAATTAATAACACTAATTATAGAACTGAATATACTAGTCTATTATAAACAATAGGGAATATCATCTAAAGTATTAATAATATTTAACCCCTAGCTGGAAAAAAAGGAGTGATAAAAAAGCGATAGATATAGAGCGACAATAAGAAAGGGAGAGAAAGATATAGTGAACAGAAAGAAATTTAGTTTTGATTTTCTCTTTGCATTTCTTTTTTTTATTATTTAATTGCCTTCGTAGATTCACTTTTTCCTGATTCAAACAATCTTACCCAAGCTCAATGGGTGACCCAACGGTCACATGTTCTTGTCGTGTATATATAAGTGAATGAAAAAAAAAGGATTTTGCATTGGTTTTGCAAGGTGTATTAGCGACATGACTATGGTAACATAAATAAATAAAGTATGAGTTAATTCGATCTATAATTATATAATAGTCGGGACACACGGTCAGCTATGTAACGTGAAATTGAATTATTCACGAATCAAAGATATACTGAATATTATTAATTCTCGTTATATTTAATGAACCTTTTCTTAAATTTTGAATAGACAAGAAATAAGCAACGCATGTGTTTCTCTGCGATCACTATTTCTTGAATAATTTAAACAACCATAAATAACAACTTTTGTTGGATTTGAGGGAAAACACAATCCTACATGACTGGCCTTTTGGCCAAGATCAAAGTGTAGTATCTGTTCCGATGGATACTGCACGCCTGTCCTGTGCAGTTCTAGGAGGTCCACCCTCCCAGGCTTTGCCTCCCCTCTTTGGGGAGGAGTAAGTTTATTGCTTACTGTCTGAGGCGCCCCTACCGGGGAATGTCGACGGGGCTGCCCAGGCAATTTTTAAATGGCCAGAGTGCTCATCTCTCGAGCACTGGCTTATCTAATCCCACTTTCCCGACCTTGTGTCACATATTACCTTGTGGGAGGTAGATAAATAAAACTAATAAGTGTACTTTTAAATTATTTTATGGATTTTTACGATCTGATATGTAAGTAAAATATATGTTTCTTTTGCTAGCTTTGTGAGTATTAAATATATGGTGTCTATAGAGTAAACCGAATATTATGTTCCTGATTTGAACCTGCATATATTAATGCCTTGACAATGTGAGTGTTGTTATATTTGCTGAAACGCTGTGAGCATAAAATCGTCGATGAGAGCAGTAGTCTGAATAATCCAAATAATAGAAAGTAGTTTTAGATATTTGTGTAAAATGTAATTTGGGAACACAAGGCTAAAAGGCAAAGATGAGCTTTCCTGGTGGGTAGTTTGGTAGTTTGGTAGTTTTGTTTTACGGCATATCAACCCTTTTTGGGTTATTTAATGCCGAATCTGGTCATTATAGTAAAAGTTTTATGCTTCAAGTTCTTTATATCTTCAAATGTTTAATCATCGGTTTTAGTTTGGTAGTTTTGTTTTACGGCATATCAACCCTTTTTGGGTTATTTAATGCCGAATCTGGTCATTATAGTAAAAGTTTTTATGCTTCAAGTTCTTTATATCTTCAAATGTTTAATCATCGGTTTTAGTTTGGTAGTTTTGTTTTACGGCATATCAACCCTTTTTGGGTTATTTAATGCCGAATCTGGTCATTATAGTAAAAGTTTTTATGCTTCAAGTTCTTTATATCTTCAAATGTTTAATCATCGTTTTTGGTTTGGTAGTTTTGTTTTACGGCATATCAACCCTTTTCGGGCCATCTAATGCCGAATCCGGTCATTATAGTAAAAGATTTATGCTTCAAGTTCTAAAAATAAAATAAAAAAGGGGAGGGAGAAAGGGAGAGGGGCTGTTGTTTTTGTTTTTGGTTTTGTAGAACATAATTAAGTTTTACAAAAAAAAAAAAAAAAAAACGTCAATGTAGGTGAATTTTCGTCTTAGGGAGCCACAGGGCAGCCTGATCTGGTATCACCAGCTTTCCTGGTGGGTCAACAGTACTTGTTACATGTAAATAACAAATAATGTTAACTTTTTCGGTGGATTTTAAGCGCAGAATACAATACGAAATGTAAGATAGTTGCACAAAAATTACATTTCCGGATATCCATTTCCTAAGCAACGAGTTGTTTCTTAACTATCGTCAGAGGTCACAGGGGTCGCGAAGAGTCTAAGTGCCTCTTCCCACCAGCACGTCTATTAACTAAGAGTTCTGCTTCAACTGAAATCTAACTGTTAATCTTTTCGCAGTCACGTGATCAAACTGAAAAATTAGTTTTGGAATTTTTATGTTTCGGAATTTTTTATATGAGGATTGATAATTTAGCTTAATTTGATTACTCGGACTAGTGTTATGATCTCGGATGTTATTCTAAAAACGTTTTGGCCGATGTAACATCCAACCTTCTTCAGGTGTATGGTGTCGAACTCGTGAATCTGTAGGGAATTTCAAATGGAAACATTTATTTAATCAACCGGGGGGAGGAGATTGATCTCGTTCCGTCAGCCATGACCGGGTAGGAGTCTTAATTAATTCATAATTGTATTCGTAGTGTCGCCCGCACAGAGGATTGAATCTTAAATCTCTAAAAGACTCGCTAGGAATATATTAATACTTAGCATTTATATCCGTTACACGACATGTCCTTGTAATTAGTTATATATAATCATAAATATCATGAAATGTCACAGGTGACCGAAAAGGTCATATCTCGTTAATCACATCTTATAATCTGGTTCACCTGACAAATCATATCTGCACTTTACATAAAAAATGCATTACTGCCAAGTAACATTTAAAAATGTAATATTTACTGAAAATGTGACATTCTTATTTAAATTGCGCTTCAGTTCTTTCAAGGTCAGATAGTTGAGATCCGCTAAACCTTATAAATAGTTTCTTCTATTTCGTATTGGGTCTAAACTAGATTAAGCAAAGCAGAGGTAAATGCACAAAAATAGTATTTAGATTATCAAATGCAATCAAAACAGCTTAATCTTATTGTCATCATCAGATAATATTTCTAATCGCAGTTGCTATTTGCAAGCAGTCGCATATTTAATAACTTATAAGTTTCAAAGTTACTTAAATTCGCTGATTTGATGCGATATAGCTATAATTTTATATATAATTATATTGCTGAATGCTCGCTCTAGGTGTATATTATCCGTATACCTTATCTTCGGTAGTCTGCAGTGAAGATAAAAAGACGAATAAGAAACACACCGTCATATTTCGTGGTCAAGAAAATAAAATAGCGATTCTATTCTGTTGTTTTCTTTTCCTTTTATGTATTCGCTCATTTATCATTACTGGAACTTTTATTTGCACCAGTTTTCTTTGTGCATTCCATGGCCTCATATTCGTACCATGCCTAAAGATAATGTTGTTTTCTGGTTAATTCTACTCAACGTTTGCACTTATCCTAGTTTAATATAATGTGTCTGGCTCTTCGGTACATTCGTTTTCATGACAATGAGACAAGTAGCGTGAATAATATATGTTATATTTATTTCAATTCAATGTCAATGTACAATGACCTAGGCGATATTTGATTGGGATTAGCATATGTTAAACCCACAAACTACGTTTTGCTATTGCCACTGTTTATTTATTCCTGTATTATTTCATGAAAATTTCGTTAATCAAACATTATGTAAAAATGTCCCATTTCAACATTTAAAAACGTTTCACTATATCTGGGGTCTTTTTCATTTACTTTCTTTTTTTCCACATTTTTAACATGTCCGTATAACTACCAGTAAATACAGATTCGGTTAAATATTTCATCTAAAAGTTCCGAATAGTGTTTATGCAATCCATTCGTTTTAGCATAATAACAAAAGCAAGCAATCAAGTTGCCTGTTCTCTTTTTAAATATTCGAAATGACAGTGTCCATATCATTAGATTATTTCGAAAAATATCAAAACTGCTGACGCCATTTAAAATCGTGTCAGTTTCCGCTAATAGCGAAAATAAATGACACTTTTATCACCTAATGTAATTAACTTTATTTTTGTTCTATATTAACACTGTTTGTTTTCCTGTCTTTTGTTGCTCTTAATGATCACCTGGCCTTTTAGATGTGGTCAACTCACCGGAAGTATACTTTGTCGCCGCTGCAGACTTCCGGTGAACAGTTGCTAAGTCTCTAATCAGAAGAATATCAAAACCACTTCCCCTACTGCAACCATGATTATTATTAGTAAATATATGCGTCCATTCAGACGTAAATGTCTAAGTTGTAAGGCGATAATATATCTATTAATATGCAAGATTAAAAATGTATATATGCTTGTCCCAATTTACTGGCCTCCCCACGAGGGAAAATTTAGACACACGGTCGTTTCATATGGATAAAATCATACACCAGCGAAAGTCGGAAATTAAGCCATCTCGAATTTAATGATTCAATTCATACCAATATATGATTGATTCCTTTGAATAATTGGACGGTTTGATCTCTTCCCCACATAAATATAAACATCCGAAATGTGTTTCATTAATATGCGACAAAAATAATATACTAATATATATGAGAGACGAATAAAAGTAAGAATATGTGATTTCCCTTGGCATCATTTAGAATAAAATTAGATTTATGCGTTGTTTTTATAAATAGTTGTTTTGATAGAAATAGAACTAACCATAAATAAATGCTGCCCATGAGAGACGTGTGTCTGCTTGTTTCGTTTTGTTTTTTTGTTGTTGTGTTTTTTGACAACTACTTTTAGACTTTTTTTTAATTTTGAGTTGAGGATTGATCATTTTTTATTTTGAGTTGAGGATTGATCATTTTTTAATTTTGAGTTGAGGATTGATCATTTTTTAATTTTGAGTTGAGGATTGATCATTTTTTAAATTTTGAGTTGAGGATTGATCATTTTTTAATTTTGAGTTGAGGATTGATCATTTTTTTAATTTTGAGTTGAGTATTGATCATTTTTAAAATTTTGAGTTGAGGATTGATCATTTTTTAAATTTTGAGTTGAGGATTGATCATTTTTTAAATTTTGAGTTGAGGATTGATCATTTTTTAATTTTGAGTTGAGTATTGATCATTTTTAAAATTTTGAGTTGATGGTTTTATCATTTTTTAAATTTTGAGTTGAGGATTGATCATTTTTTAAATTTTGAGTTGAGGATTGATCATTTTTTAATTTTGAGTTGAGGATTGATCATTTTTTTATTTTGAGTTGAGGATTGATCATTTTTTATTTTGAGTTGAGGATTGATCATTTTTTAATTTTGAGTTGAGGATTGATCATTTTTTAATTTTGAGTTGAGGATTGATCATTTTTTAAATTTTGAGTTGAGGATTGATCATTTTTTAATTTTGAGTTGAGGATTGATCATTTTTTAATTTTGAGTTGAGGATTGATCATTTTTTAAATTTTGAGTTGAGGATTGATCATTTTTTAAATTTTGAGTTGAGGATTGATCATTTTTTAAATTTTGAGTTGAGGATTGATCATTTTTTAAATTTTGAGTTGAGGATTGATCATTTTTTAAATTTTGAGTTGAGGATTGATCATTTTTTAAATTTTGAGTTGAGGATTGATCATTTTTTAAATTTTGAGTTGAGGATTGATCATTTTTAAAATTTTGAGTTGAGGATTGATCATTTTTTAAATTTTGAGTTGAGGATTGATCATTTTTTAAATTTTGAGTTGAGGATTAATCATTTTTAAAATTTTGAGTTGAGGTTGATCATTTTTAAAATTTTGAGTTGAGGTTGATCATTTTTTAAATTTTGAGTTGAGGATTGATCATTTTTAAAATTTTGAGTTGAGGATTGATCATTTTTAAAATTTTGAGTTGAGGATTGATCATTTTTTAAATTTTGAGTTGAGGATTGATCATTTTTTAAATTTTGAGTTGAGGATTAATCATTTTTTAAATTTTGAGTTGAGGATTGATCATTTTTTAAATTTTGAGTTGAGGATTAATCATTTTTGATATTTTGATCATTTTTGATATTTTGATTATTCGGACTACTGTTCTCATGTTGGGTGTTATTCTCAAAAGGTTTCGGCCGATCTATTTTCATGTAGAACTCGGGAATCATTACATGATTTATGGGAACTCAGCGCAGCGGATAAAGGCGTTCAGTGACAATCCGTTCTAAGTAAGAGTCATATGGAGGTTAACGGTTCAATCATTACTACATACGATACAAATAATGACGTAAATTGTACCCACTTCATCCTCTTACTCGGTCATAGGTGGCGGAACGAGCACAATCTACCCTCCTGTATTTAATCAAGATTTAAGTTCGAAAGTCTGACAGAAAGATTCCCGAGTCTAAAAAATGCACCTGAAGTAGGTCAGAGGTTACATCGACCGAAATATTGTGAGAATAATATCCAAAATGTGAATAGTAGTTCAAACAATCCAAATAATACTTTTAGACGAGAAGGCATATGAATTTAAGATTGTGTATGAATGATCAGTTATTCCTGCATCAGTATTGAATATTGGTGTGATAAAATAGTGTTAAAAACGGAATTTTCCACATTAGGTTAGATGACGTAGAAAATCGGAAAATTCCATTAGAATTTAATGATTAAAATTAGAACTACGTGTCAGGGTGTGACGTGATTGACAGGAAGTCCGAAGTGAGCCGACTAACTACAACGTGTCAACAAGTGCACAGATATCATTTAGTGGGTACGAAAAAATTAGTCACAGAGCATTACGGACGACTTATTGGTGCCATCACATTAAACTTTTGCAGTGAGTCAGAAGGAAGTGTTTATGTTTTATCGCATAAAACAGTCCATAGGAGAAAAATACCACTAATCTATTCTAATATTTAGGTCTGATTTTATTATGATTTAAATCATACTTAAATTACACAACATTTTCATGATTCGCAAAATTAAGAGTAAACTTAGATCCTTTCAAAACCTTCTAATATTGGCTTGACATCACAAAATTAACACATTTCTAAGCCCATATAATCATCGGTCAACTCCTTGACTTTTAAAGTAGTTTACACATGATTATATGTCGAGGAAGATGGTGAGAAGCAACGCTCATACAATGTCTGAAATCAAACAGTGAATTATGTTTGGATGGACAGTCTTTATCAAAGTAGACAACATCCTGAAGAGTAAATAGTTCACTATGAAAATTAAGAAGGAAGTGTTCATCAATGAATACATCATGCCTGTTATAACATGTAGTAGCAAAACATGGTCACTAAGAAAAGCTAAGAGTTGCACAATGCAAAATGGAGGGCATTATTGTCGGCATTAGTTTTCGTGATTAAAAAAAAACACCCGGATCAGACAGCAAACTGGAGTAAATGACATCATCGCCACCATGCGAACGTCAAAATATAAATTGGCAGGCCACCTTTTGAGTTATACAGACAACAGGTGGTCATATAGAGCAACAGAATGGACTAAGATGAAATAGAAAAGACCGAGAGGAAAGCCAAGACCCCAGTAGAGAGACGGCCTAGACAGACAAATTGGTCCAACGTGGTCACGCCTAATCAGAGATAAAACAAGGTGGAGAGAAACCAAGGTGGTCCTCATCTAGGAGTAGTAAAAAAACACATCCTCCTTCTGCTGCTGCTGATGCTGCTGCTGCTGCTGCTGCTGCTGCTGCTGCTGATGATGATGATGATGATGATGATGATGATGATGATGATGATGATGATGATGATGATGATGATTTTCTTGTGGCAAACGGCTGCTGTTGTCAGTATTTACATCTACGAAAATCAAAACAAGTTCTGTTTCAGAATTCTTAAGATGAGGAATGATATGTTGCATTATTTGGAATATTCGGACTACTGTTCTCACCTTGGGTGTTATTCTCACAACGTTTCGGCCGATATAACCTCCGACTTCCTTCAGGTACGTGAACTCGCAACGGATAAAAGTGCTAAGTATAGTCACTTCTAAGTGACTGTCTGCTGAAGGTTGATGGTTCAATCTTCTGTACAGGCGATACTAATAATATTATTACGAATTACTTATGACTTCTACCCGGGCATGGCTGACAGAAAGAGGTCAAGCTACCCACGTGTACTGAATAGAGGGTTCCGTTCGAAATTCTATACAGATTTCCGAATTCGACAAGATGCATCTGAAGATGGTCGAAGATTACATCGGCTTCAACATCTGGGATGAGAACAGTAGTTCGAATAATCGAAATAATTTAAAACAAGCTCATTTTACCTGAATAAAATGGTTGCTTTCGTATTCAGTTATAAACGTCATGTAAGCTGTTTTCACAATATCAATATGTTGTTAATTGATTTAAAGGATCTATTGAATCCTCAATCCTCCCCCACTAAATATGATTCGCATTTTATCTTAATTAGATTTAGACCACTATTTAAAGACGCTAAGTTATTCTGATTGTAAAATGTGAGTGTTCCATTTTAATGCATCTACATTGCGTATTGCCATTATAAAATGTATGTGATAATCATGGGCTTAGAATGGTTGCGATATTGTACTGTTAAACTCTCATTTGAGGTCTTTAATCAGTAAAATATACTCAATATTTGTGATTACCTATTGTTGAAATCAAAGATTCAAAAAGTCGGTTGGGGTCTATGTCTCGTCAAGGTACTCTTTCAAAAGTAAGATTGCTCAGACTCCCAAATGTTGTGATGCAATCATAAACATACTGGAAAGGTGATAGCTATATGAAAATAAACATTACTAACTTAAACGTATGGGCTTATAAAAGATTGCATTTTGTAACATAAAAGATAAAGGATATTTACATTAGAAAAGATTCATTAAAGTATTTAGAATCTATTAAAGCATTTTTAGTGTTTTAGTGGGAGTATTTCATGCTGCCTCTGTGAACTCTTAAAAGTAAAAAAACAAATTTGAAGTTAATAATTGTGAAACAATTAAAATATATTTTTTAAAGTTTATCGATTTGTTATTTGTCAAATCCAGCTTACCATTTCCTTAAAATATAAATTGATCGTCTGTAGTTGAGGAAGACTGGAAGAGCCTTATTTTATTTCTACTACAGCAAGATGTAGGACAAAGTATCACATCTTTCTATAGATTGCTCCACTTACTCATGTCCTTCGCCCTATAAAGTGTTTAGAAAAGAGGAATCAAATACATTTTTAAGACGTTATATGACACAACCGAAGATTGAACACTCTCACCATTGTACGAAATGTTTTTACCTTGCTCTAGTGTTACATCGATAAGCGAAATTTATTCTGTATTCTTTTGCTTTTTGATACTAATCATTTACTAAGGCCAAAGGCCACTTGAGGATTAGGGTTAATGAAATTGTAAGTTAGATGATGACTAATACTATGAGAAGATTAGAAACCATTGATTAAGAGGACGGATCGAGAAGTATTTGTTAACATTTGACTTGAAAACGACCATGCCATAGTCAGCCTGGAGGCAGCAGCCCAGCGGGATTGTGTTTCAATATGCTGTCACATAGACACATGCACGAACAGACTATTTGTGTTTAATTATTATAGGATTTAATTGTGTAACCGCTTTCTTGCATAAAACTTCAAGGAACAAGAATAAGTCAAAGTGTTTTGATTAGTTTATGTAAATAGATACGCATTTGGGCTTTTGGCAAAGATCAAAGTGTAGTATCTGTTCCGATGGATACTGCACCCCATAGACTGGTATTGTCTTAGCCTTCGGGGCTTGATTCCGCCGGTCTATGGGTTTGTCCTGTGCAGTTCTAGGAGGTCTACCCTCCCAGGCTTTGCCTCTCCTCTTTGGGAGGAGTAAGTTTATTGCTTACTGCCTGATGCGCCCCTACCGGGGAATGCTGACGGGGCTGTCCAGGCAATTTTTAATGGCCAGAGTGCTCACCTTCTCGGGCGCTAGCTTTTCAAGTCCCACTTTCCCGACCCGACCTTGGGTCACATCTTACCTTGTGGGAGTAAGATAAAACTGGCCTTGTGCCTAACTTCCTGGAGAGGAGGTAAGTAAATACTCCTATCTGTATGGATGTCAAATATATCTCATCACTCCCATGCATGTTTATATGAGACTACCTCGGTAAGTAGAATGAGAAATCCTTCTAAACTTTGACATTTTTGTATGTTTCTCTCCTTATCCAGAGTGCACCTTTTTGGAGTGCTGTATTTTTCCAAAATTAAAAATCGACCTTTGGAAGGAGGTGTAAGTAAATAGGGACAACCTATACTGATGGGGATCTTCATCAGCTTTTGTTTTTCTCTTCTCTTTCGTATTTAATTGTTAATTTCCCCATAGTCGTATGCATGCCATCGGTTAGCTGTCTTCGCGCACGCGCGTGTGTGTGTGTGTGTGTGTGTGTGTGTGTGTGTGGGTGGGTGTGTGTGTGTGTATGTGTGTATGTGTGTGTGTGTGTGTGTGTGACTTTGGTAATGTGCATACGATGTTCATAAGGATCAGATTAGTGTTGACATTTACAGAAAATCAAAACAAGTTGAATTTCGTGAATAAATGAGTTTTTTGTTTGTATTTTTGTATTTTCCTATTAGCGAACATTTCTTCTAAAATATAAGACATTAATGTCTGCTTAACGACCTACAAGTGCGCTAGCCACGGTGTTAAGGGTATCTACACCGGTGTATATTCGTCTCTGGCCATCTGACCGTCTCCCGTCCTATCCACTGCTTTACTAACTTGATTATATCGAGCATCATCATTTTTGTGTTTATGTGTTTAAAAGCATGTTACGCATCAGATGACTAAAGAGTAAAATACGTCTTAAGATGGAGTAATGTTGCCACATCAAATGGAGAGGCGCTCATTGCACCCTTGCCCGACTTGACAGAGTACAAAACCGACTTCAAAATTTAGTTAGGGATGTCCTCTTCTTTTCCCTACAGTCTCTTTCTCACGGAAGAGCCGACGATAGTCTTTCTCTACTATATCTTTATTTTCATGATATGTGCTCGACTGAGCTCCAATCTGTAGTTACTCCTGTAAAACATTCACAAAAAAACTCGTCTAGCCACAACCACTGCCAATATTTTCTCTTTCTCCCTCTGTGTACCTTAAACTAAACGGAACTTCGATGAGCAAAGTTTCTTTCTAAGAACTACCCGTCTGTGGAACACAATACCACGGGGCTTCTTCCCAGCCGACTAAAACATGGTCGTTTTCAAGTCCAATGTAAACAAATTCTTGTTGAGCCGTCCTCTTAAATAATCAAATTTTGACCAGTTAAAACCATCGTTACTAATCCTCACGATGTTGTCTCGCCTTCCACTTGGCAAACTCATTAACCCTTATCCTCGAGTGTCTATTTGGCCTTGATATGCGGTGACTTGTTAGTAAAAATAAAATTAAAAATAATTTTTACGTGAGCAATTATATATTCAATTTACACAAGAATGTAATGTTGCATATATATATATATATATATATATATATATATATATATATATATATATATATATATATATATATAAACATTGTTTAAAATAACAGAATTCGTCTGTTTAATTATACCCTTTTTTCTGATGGTCTTTTTTGCATTAAAATCAAAAAAAAATTAACAAATGTTCCATAGGTTTCACGAACGTTTTCAATTCTTCGTCGAATCATCCTCGGGTGTCAAAAGCAAATGAACAAAAAAGCTAGAGAAAGAAGAGAAGTTGGAAAATTACAGCGAAGAAACGTGCAAAGAACGTTTTTCGCATTTTCCACGAAGTCGTTGACGATTTAAATTCAGCAACGCTGGATGGAATCACAAAACAAAATCGCATTACGTTAAGCATTTTAAAATGTTAATACTGGCTTCATATGTGATGTTGTTAATTTTAGGTTGTTGTGTTTTTATCTAGATAACTTCCAGTATATATATTTTTTAATTGGCAAATTGAGCCAGAGTTTACAAAATGCCTACTAAGGCGTAGAGTAGTGATTGTAAAACTAATATAGCTATTAACTTTTATTATTATGGGAGTTACATTCTCCCAAAGGGCATTTGAAATGATAAATAACATTGGTTCTTTCAAGTGGTGGTTTAGTTGGGGAGGAGTTGTTTTTTACTACAAGATTTTGGGTTTTAAATTTCTTATAGTAAATAATGAATCTTATTGTATTGTTATTGTCAATTGGGAATATGTATCTGTGTATAATATTTTCCATGGCTTTTTCTTCTAATCTGAAGTGTGGTTTCATTTGATTACAATCGTATATGTTAATACTGTTTAGGCTGTGATGTTGAATATTATTATTATTTGTACTGGTATGTTTTAAGTTTTGAATCATTAATTTTATTTGTTCATCAACGATATAATTAGAGAATTCGTTGTTAATAAGTATGTGTTTTACATTTTTAATTCGATGACTAGTATTTTGTTAGAGGAGGCGATTAATTTGGCACGGTTTAATAGATTTTTAACAATAGCTATTTTGTAGCGAAAGAGACACTCGCTCTTGAAATTTAAAAGACTACAATTTAAGCTGGTTGTTGTTTTATAAGTGGAAGTGGTAAACGGTGTATTAGAGGCGTCAATAAGAACATCTAGGAATGTGATTTTATTATTTACGTGAATTTAAGAACAGAGTTTTTTTTGGAAAATGTCTTGAAGTTTGTGTATTTGTTCATAGTTATCAGCTAGAATAAGAATATTGTCCATATAGTGTACGTAAATATAGGGTGTTTTGATGTTTATTGACGCCTTTAATAAATCGTTTAATACGCACACACACACACACACACACACACACATATATATATATATATATATATATATATATATATATATATATATATATATATATATATATATATATATATATACTAGAAGAACATCTGTCTCAGGACGGGAAAAATAGTTCCATGAACATAACAGTTTTGCACCACTTACGAAGATTAAAATCAAGATGTAATTATACTTATGTCTATTATACTTATTTAAATTGTGATCAAAATCAGAGGTCTTCAAAGTGGGTGTCGCGACCCCCATGGGAGTCGCGTAACCATAGAAAAGGGGTCGCCAAAATTATAACTATGGAATTTTTTAAATAATATTCAACTTATTTTTTATTTATAAAAAATTTTGGTGGGTCACGAAAAAAAATCTTTTCCAAAAAGGGGTCGCGACAAAAAAGTTTGAAGAGCACTGATCAAAATTACATGATTTTTATTCTGGAAAACGTTTTAAATTACACCCATAAGCTTAAGGAATCTTAAGAAAAATTTTGAATTTAGTGAATATTGGTTACTTGGTGTCCAATGACTACAGATAAAATTTAATGCAAATCTAAAATAATTAATTTTCAAATTGGAGATTGTATCCATATTACGCCCCCTTAAGACCTTTTAAAATACTCCAAAGAAACTGAAATTTCAGGAATATTTATTAATTGATATCTAATCGCTATTGTTAAAATCTCAAAAAAATCAGAGGTATCTGCACCTTTACGAAGACTTTCGACCCCTTCTTTGCCCCTTTTGCATAAAACTAAATTAAACTAAATATACCTTATATTAGCAACCCTTATGTATTACAGCTTATATATCAATTCATAATGACCAGTTAATTAGTTTAGGTGTGAATCCTGTCTTTAAAACTATATAAACATATACACATCGTACCTTTATATGAATAACGATTAGTGTTATTACACTTTCTACTCTCTTAACATCTTTACCCTTCGAAGGTGGACCTCATTAAGTGACAAGACATAGTGTCAGATAAATATATCCTCGGCTTCAATTTAGTATACCGATACGCATTCGATCATTTAGTAGGGAAAGGTATCAATTGTCAAATCCGCGTTGAAAGATGCGCATTCACGCCTTCTCTCTCGAGAAATGTCATCCGCATTACCTGTTCCCGTTCGATGATCGAGATTTTGGAGAATCGCTGATATCATAATTAGAAATACCTGTGAACTCGAACGAGTGTTGAGAACTAAGGTCATCCATCATTTCATGTACCTTCGCTGTCACCCCCGAATCTCTTCTACTAATTATTGTATACCTATACGCATCACTTATCCTGGTTCTTCCTCCTAGTCTCTTTATGTGTTTGCTCTTTCGTTTGTTTTGTCTGTACTACGGCAAGTCAACCCTTTCGGTGTTATTTAACGTCGTAAGAAAATACCTTGAAAACAATTTATGCGTTGATTTTGTTCGTCCATTCTACGCCATCACCACGCGGACACAACAGTTCTCATTAGATCACCGAAGTTAAGCGACGTTGAGTCTGGTGGGTACAAGATAGGTGACCATTTAGGAATACCAGACATTGTATTGAAAGGTCTGCGACACCTCCCTTGCAAAAAAAAAACGTCATCAAAATGGTATATGCAAATCGCGGATGAGCCGAACCATTGGTCAAAGATGGCTTCATAATAGCAGGAAGTAAGTCAGTGATTCTGATCATTGTTTCTGTACTGCCTGGGATGGTGTCTCAGAAAAACAATTGATGAGAGAGTGTTTGGGTCCTTGCATTATACCTTCCAAGGAAAAAAAACATGAAACGGACGAAAACCGGTGGTCCCAAACCTGTTTTTAACTGACAGATTCTACGCCAGATTCATTATAGTCCAGGCAATATAGCACATTTTAGGGCCCAACTTGGAACAAATTGCAACAGAATTTTTTTCACCACCAGGCATTCCCATGAGGTGTCTAGAACATCATACTAAAAGTCCTAAGAAATCAACGTTGAGGAAATATGTCTAATTTGCATAAATCCAAGATGGCCGCCAATTTTCGATAATTTGCCATATCTCCGCATTTAGATGTCATAATTGAGTGATTTGAAGTGCTAAAATGGGGTTTTTGAACACAAGGATTTACGTGGAGTAGGTTACATTTTTATTGGATAAAGAATTTATAGCCAAAAATCCAATATGCTGGAAAGAATGTCTATTTTTAGAATGTATTTGCTCAACATTTTATTTTTTTCGGTACATTTTTTAACCTAGGGCCTACTGAAATGTAGGAAAACACAATTGTAGCCATAGATAAGTTTGTTATCATACTCATGAACAACAGTAAGCCTGTGTTTCAACAACAGATCATCAATATTAATTTCAAGAGTGTCAATTCCAGTTGTGCCACTTTGCGGTATCCGGCTTAAGCATCGTCGTCTACATCATCTGACAAATCTGGCACCTGTGAGTTAGAGCAACTTGTACCACGACATTCTCTACACACGGCAGTGCAATGGAGACCATATTTTTGGTATGTGCACCTCCTTGTTTTGCAGTTTTTCTTGCAGCTACAACAGATGACATCCAGTATCTCTGGTGGTGATGCGGGCTTATCTGTCTGTATAGGCATGCACCTTCTGTCCACAAGGTGCCATCCCCAATCTTGTGGCTTCATGTTGACACATGTTCCTTTCCACTCCATTACCTGGTAATAGACACGGAGGCTATGGAATCTTGCAGCTGCTGATGTTGGGGGTACAGCTTGTGGTTCCACGGAAGATGTGTTCTTGGAAATCTTGTCACAGAACCGTTTGTATCTTAAGCTGTCCAGTCCTTCCTCTTTGGTACCACCGTACAGTGATACCAGAGCTTTCTCTCCTGCAGCAGTTATGTCCTCCGGTGTTTGCCCTGATTTGTGGAACATCTCTGATTGCTCACGAAACAGGGAATCAGTCTTCACCTTCTTCACTGCCAAACCTTTTCCCAATCCAAACAGGCGACTAGTGGTATCGCAGCCAAGAATAGCATGGACAAAGAGCAGATGGTCGCAAATCTGAGGACCCAGCAACTCTTTCGACTGCTTTATGCACCACACCCTTCTCGATTTGGTGGCTTGCTTTGACTCTGATACCAGAAACAGTTCGTTTTCGGTCATATCAGCGTGATACAACAGGAGGACCAACAAATCTGTGTCGTCACCAATGAGAACCGTATCCATTGTTCTGGCAGAGGCAAGGGCTGTTTGAACAATGAGGACATCAGCATCATGCTTTGCGTGTTCAGTGCTGCATCCAGCCCTTTCTAGTTTGTCACTGAGAAAATGTATGAAGCGCTGTTTGTTTGCCTTGTTGTTCAGGAAGTCCTCCTTCTTGGATTGGATGATCATATCACCAGCAAAGCTTACGGTCAAACTAGAGCAGGTTCCTGTTCTTCTTTGTTGTGTGGCATCTTTAGTTGTGGGTTCATCTTTGTAGCCATCGAAAACAATGACAGCAGCTCCATATTTCTGTGTCACATATCTGACATAAATCTGACACACACTATTATATGTGGAACCTCTTGGCCAGGGAATCCGATGGAGTAGCGCGCCGCCATCAAGGACATATTGGACTTGGTCTACACTCGGCTCACGTTGTTCTTCATCTATAGACTTCCACAGAACATCAGCAAAGACTGCCTTATTGGCCTGCAAGGGAAGGGATGACGAGTCAAATAAGGCAGGAGGGTGGCTACAAAGTTCGAACTTGAATAACGTTGACAAGTCTTTGCACCGTTTACCTACAATTACCAGTCGCTGGAACACCAATTGTGGATCCACTACTACAGATTCCCCTCTGACTTTGACAGTTGATCTGGATGCAAGTGTCATTGCTTCATCGGCTTTTCGGAAGGTGAACTCTTCCACAGATTTCCCTGCCATGCTCACAAGAATCTTTTCTCCAATTTCTTTTGTTTGGTCAACATTGACTCCGTCCTGAGCGGCCATGCCATTAGCAATGTTGTGAAGTGAGGTATTCTCCTTGAATGGATCTCTTTCCTTCAGATAGCTGATAAGATCGAGGGTGTCCTTGACATCTCTGGCCTGTCTAGCCTTCGAAATATCTTGTGTTGGTCGCTGGTTTCGTAGGAGACCCCGCTGAACTTCTGCATTGCATCGTTGATGTTTGCGCATGCTGGCATGGATAGGACCCACAGTAAGCGCTCAGTCTCTGTCATCCCTTTTCCTCGAGTTAGGCCCCCATGCGTCTTTATACTTCTCATTAAAACTTGTTCGATGATCAGATCTGTGGAGAGCCCTGCCCAGTATCTATCACTGCGCCGCACAACGTGGTATCCCTCTTGGAACTTCTTATACACATCCGGATGTGTATTTGGTAGTTCGGTCATCATTTGCAGGTAAACATATGCAGACTTTGTATACAGTCGGTGTCCAGAAGCGGCAAGGTAGGGAAGCATATCGTGCACACATTGGAGGTGTAAGCTCCAGTTCCCTGTTCTTTCAGCTTTAATAAATTTCCGCAAGATGTCCACCATGTTGAGATACTGCAACCAGAGTTTTGCTGTTGGCATAGTCATCATTTCCTTTTTGTTGTCAAGTTCAGCCTGGATTCTTTGCAGCACTTTTGCAGAGCAAACTTCTTCCACTGAGAGGGAAGAGGACATTGCTCTGTCATACAATTCACTTGCTGTAGTTATGTCAGTCGTCACTGTATCTGAAGGAATATCTTGTGGTTCTACATTATCTGTCTCAGTATCAGCAGTTGCCACTTGTGGTTCCTGAACTGTGTCTTTGGTTGGCACAGGCACATTGTAGGCATCAGCGATCAAAATGGTGTTCAGTGCAGCATCTACCAGCATATGTCCCCACACTGCTCTGGAAACAGCTTTGACTGTCATCATGTGGGGCACTGTGTTTCCAGCATATACCACTTCGAGCAACTCTTGCAGTCCCGAGCCTGCCATTAGGTGACCTATGCTCCCAAGAAAGCTCATCTGCATGTGAAATCCCCCAAGCCTGAGGACTATGCGCTTGAGATCACTGTCATTTGGTTGAGACATTATAATCGTTAAAGCTTTCCAGTACAAGGGTTCGTCGAATGTGAGGATTGGAGTAACGTCGTATAGTTGAGCTTGGGTAGACACAAACTTCATTGTAGAGTAGATACATGAAGCATGACTGGGATCAAGGTAAATCATTGGAAGGAATGTCACAGAAGCTTTTCCTGGGTGTTGACCTCGATGCAGGAACTGCATCATGCCAGACCATGATGGCCTTGGAGAGTGGAGAAGTAATGATGTCTTCCACAGTATATCTAACTCTGATGTTGGATCCTCTTCTGTCGTGCGAACCAGTGGATTGTAGATGATAGGTTCCAATGCTGGAGGAATTTTGAAGTACTGAATGCTGATGCGACCAATGGCAGCAATCTCTTTAGCCGTCACATGGACTGTGGGGACAGCCTTGCTTGTTTTTGTTTCTGGTGTAACAGTAGCTATAATGCCCATTCCATGGAATGTCCCTGTGCCATCAATTGTTGCCACATTATGGTCCACATTATCGGCAATATACTCTATGTGGTGCTCTTCGGAATACCCAGGGATCTCAGTACCTTGTACAACAGCTGCACTCCGTTCATATTTCATGACCTCAGCATAGGAAGATGAAAACCCATGCCCGTGAAGCGTGTCCACCAAAAAACGTGACGCAAAATGGTGGTGCATCTGGATACCGAGGCCAAGCTGAAGAGGGGTTATTATTGCCCTTGGTCGTATGGCTTGCATTATGGCCTGCCCAATCGAAGCAAGTTTTACACCAACATTTTTGCCAGCAAACATAGTCCTAAGCAGTAATTGCAATGAGTTTGGAATGTAGCTAGCAGAATCAGCAATGTCGCCCGTGTCTGGATAGAAATCCTTTGGGGTTTCCATGGACTTTACATCACTGGCAATGAGTTTTGCAGCAGCTTCAATAATATTCAACTTGTCATCTTCAATATTTTCAGCTTTCTGTTGCTTGTGGAATGCATAGAGGATTGAGCTTGCTGTATCTCGCAATGTGACCACACATTCTTTGGTGCTCAGCACAGTCATTAAAACCCTCTCGCCAAAGTGCTCCTTTATTTTAGTTTTCATGTATTTAGCACTGTAAGGTTCATGCTCTGTGTTCTGAAGAAACTCTGACATTTTGAGAACAAGGTCATGTATGGTGGTTTGCTCCTCGTCATTTTCCTCTAAGAACTGAGCCACTTCCAGGAACGCTGACGTTCTCTCGTCTATCTCAGGCCTTCCGAGTTTGAGCCTCTTTGATTTGTCTCCAGTACTACTGGTGTCTAAAGAGTGCTTAGTAGGAATGTTTTTCCCTGTCCTAAAGTTGCTACTGCACTGCTGGTGATACATTGCATCCGCTGCGTGTAGGTCATTCACCGATGCTATTCTGCCTAATACTGTTGCAGACCATTCGTCATTTCTAGAATGACAAACCTGAAGGATACTCTTCTGAAAGTCTTCTGTCCTAACTGGGAAAACACCCAGTTCTCTTTGCTTCCTACCAGTTTTAGCTGACTGTCCACACAACAAGCAGTGTTCTTGAAAATTGAAGTGTAGTTCAGAACGGGGCTCACAGCGGGGTTTTGGTGGTTGTTGCTGCCTTGCTAGGTCACGTGCAATGTTTTCTGCTTTGCAATAGTTGCGGCGACATTCTACGTGTAGTGTCTCTCCTGGATTCACTACCAAATCGCTACCACGTTGACTACTTGCACGATTCACGCCATCGCTGCCTTTTGTTCGAAGAACAACTGTCGCCTTTCCGTCAGAGATTGATTCATTACAGATGCGACACTTCTCCATTGTCAATATTTGCTGAATCTCAGATTAATTACCCTGGAATAGAAACAAAAATAATATATAAAGTTATAAAATAAATAGTTAAATATAAAAAGTTATAATATAAAGTTAGTCAAGAGTTAGTAAGTTATAATAAAGTTATAATATAAACTTAGTCAAGAGTTAGTCACATGAGGCAGCAAAACAGTCACATTTCAGTTTGCCTATGTTTCGGATATCACGCATATGAACATTTTTCAATATTTTTTGGCCATATTGGATTTTTGGCTATAAATTCTTTATCCAATAAAAATGTAACCTATTCCACGTAAATCCTTGTGTTCAAAAACACCATTTTAGCACTTCAAATCACTCAATTATGACATCTAAATGCGGAGATGTGGCAAATTATCGAAAATTGGCGGCCATCTTGGATTTATGCAAATTAGACATATTTCCCCAACGTTGATTTCTTAGGACTTTTAGTATGATGTTCTAGACACCTCATGGGAATGCCTGGTGGTGAAAAAAATTCAGTTGCAATTTGTTCCAAGTCGAACCTTATTTTGCCTGGACTATTATGTCTATGTTATTTAATACCGAAAATCAATATCTACACTAAACAGTTAATTATATATAATTAATAGAACAGAAGTTGCCATGTTTTATTTCTTTTCCAGCAGTATTAGTGCATAAACAGACACAATTATATTCACCTTGCAAATAATTGCCTAATGCTCTTCTCTTTTAAGACCTTTCATGGATCTTCGAATTCTCTCTCTCTCTCTCTCTCTCTCTCTCTCTCTCTCTCTCTCTCTCTCTCTCTCTCTCTCTCTCTCTAGTTCTAAGATTCTAAAGAACTTTACGTTTGTATACATATGTATGAGTAAAATCTACTTTTCTCTCGTTCTCCTTGTGTTTTACCATTTAGATTATATATTGTCTGATTCCACTCTTTCTTTTGTATTTTCCAAACCCTCCTAGTCCCGTTTAACTAAGACTATCTATTATTTCAAGCTATCTCTTCTAAATTTGTCTTTAACCCCATTAATTATAGACAACTTATTATTTAAACTCATCTTTTCTTAATCGCTCCAAAGCCTTCTAATTAAGACTATTTTTTTAGCTGTCTTTACTAAATTTCTCCTCAACTCCGTTAAACAAAGACAATCTATTATTTTAAGATATCTCTTCGTAATCTCTCCAAACCCGTTTTAACTAAGATTATCTATTATTTTAAGCAATCTCTTCTGAAATTTCCCCTACCACTTAAAATTATAGAAATTCGTTGTTTAAATAAAAATGACTATCAATTTTTTCAAATTTCTCTTGACCTCTTTCTACTACGACTATTTATTATTTTTATCCATCTCTTCTAAATCTCTCCTAACTCTTTTTAACTAAGACTATTTGTTATTTTTAACCATCTCTTCTAATTCTTTCCCAACGCATTTTAGCTAAGACTATCTATTATTTTAAGCTATATGTTCTAAATATTTCCATAACTCGTTTTAAATAAGACTGTTATTTTAAGCCATCTCTTCTTAATTTTTCCCTACCGCATTTTAGCTAAGACTATCTATTATTTTAAACTAGTTGTTCTAAATTTCCCCCTCAACTCTTAAACTAAAAACTATCTATTATTTACAGCCATATCTTTTAAATATCTCCTTACTCATTTTAAATAACACTATCTGTTATTTTAAGCAATCTCTTCTAAATCTTTTCCTACCGCATTTTAGCTAAGACTATCTATTATTTTAAGCTATCTGTTCTATATTTCTTCCTAAACTCTATAAATAAAGACTATCTATTATTTTAAGCTATCTGTTCTATATTTCTTCCTAAACTCTATAAATAAAGACTATCTATTATTTTAAGCTAACTGTTCTATATTTCTTCCTAAACTCTATAAATTAAAACTATCTATTATTTTAAGCCATATTTTCTAAATATCTCATTTAGCGTGTTAAATTAAGGGTGTATGTCATTTTAACCCTGCGTCGTTCTCTAGTGCGTTCTATTTTTATTCAAATACGATTATAATCCATTCATTCCTCTACTTTTCTTTGTTTTCTTTTTACCCATTCTTCCCTCGAATCTCTTCAAAAGTCTTATAAGTACGGTATTTATTCCCCTGTCTTATTTTAGAAGCAATTTAGTTTTCTATGTTCGTTTAAGGTAAATAACCTCTCAGCTAGAAATTTCAAAAGGGCTTTTGTAAATCAGCTTATTTTGGCTGAAGATCTATCCAAAATCATGTAAGAGTCCATTTTAAACGTGTATAGAAAACTGAACACTCTGCTAAGAATTTAACAAATCATTTGTTCAATTAGTTTATAATCTTATATGTGGTGCTTATTCGATAATAATCAGACTTTTTTAATAGAATACCAAATATTGCAGAGTGTACACGTGTCGTATACGTCGGATTACAAACTTGACACCTCGTATCAGTTGTTCTACTATTAAATGTATTCCGTTAATAATTACGGTATTTTCTAATTAGAAGACGTAAAGGAATCAATTTATTTTCAAGGCAACACTCTTCTTCGTCACCAAAAATGTGGATAGCATGGAATTTAGAATATGTGATGTTTTCTATTCTCTTGTAAAATAAACTGAGATTTTTTCGTTTTCTTCTCTTGACGGAGTACAAAGTCGACTTGGCAATCGAGTGGGGATGATCTCTTCTGTTTGCTACATCTCTTTTTCTCGATGGATACTGCACGCCTGTCCTGTGCAGTTCTAGGAGGTCCACCCTCCCAGGCTCCGCCTCCCCTCTTTGGGGAGGAGTAAGTTTATTGTTTACTGTCTGAGGCGCCCCTACCGGGGAATGCCGACGGGGCTGCCCAGGCAATTTTTAAATGGCCAGAGTGCTCACCACTCGAGCGCTGGCTTTTAACCCCACTTTCTCGACCCGATCTTGGGTCACATCTTACTTGTGGGAGTAAGATAAAACTGGCCTTGTGCCTAACTCCGGAAGGAGTAAATAAATACATCTCTTTTTCTCACAGAAGTGACGTTGCTAGTCTTTCTCTGCTTCATCATTATTTGCATTGAAGATGCTCGACTGAGCTCTAATCTCTGGTTCCTCCTTGCACAAAATTCACAGTAATAACACGTCATTTTACCACGATTACAACGAGCTTCCCTTCCTTCTTCTGCGTACATTAAACCTACCGGAATTTCCATGAACAATGTTTCTTTTCAATGAACTTTCCATGTGTGTAACACATTTCCACAGAGCAGCTTTGCTGGAGATTACAGCATGGTCGTCTTCAAGTCCGATGTAAACAAATGCTCCTAAGTAATACAAATTGTTCCACTCCATTCACCATTTTCAATCTGACATAGTATTGTTCATCATTCAACTGACAATCTCATTAAACCTGATCCTCGAGTAGCTACTGCCCTTGATAAATAGTGACTCACTATTATAAGAAAAATCAATAACTGTTTTCATAGAACAAGCTACAACAATTGCGATTTTAGATCTTTATAATCATAATAAAAAGTATAATAATAAATTATATAAAGATAAGCCAAATTTATTATTTTATTAGCGTTATATATATATATATATATATATATATATATAAATATATATATATATATATAAATATATATATATATTATATATTTATATTATATATATATATATATATATATATATATATATATACATATATATATTATATATATTTATATTATATATATATATATATAAATTATATGCACATATATTTGTCTATGTGAGTGGTGGATGTGCTATAATTACCGATCTAGAGTGTAGACAGTGCATGTCGTCTTCGAGATCTGTCGTCGTTATTGCATTAACTTCACCCAGCGTTTAAAGTATCCTCAATCATAGTTTATCTGGCATAAAACGGTAAGAAGGAACTATTTAAACAAGCTGCAAGATAACGGTCAGATTATATCTAAATGGATTTTGGAACTTCCGGCCTCTGACTCCACCCTACATCGTGGTAGTATCTAGAGATAAACGGAAGACCATTTTGGGTTTGGAATAATAGTGTTTGGCACCGAATCCATGCCAGTAACTCTAAGACCTCTATAAGATTAAATTGTTGGAGACACTGGTGCTGATGTGATGCCAAATCTTGCATAGTCGAAACTCAGTTAACGAGGTCTCTTCTGTACAGAAAAATCGTTTCATGGACGCATTTTTTCACTCGAAATTCACAAGTTTACGTAGGGATCATACTAAACGGCAATGGCGCGTCAGTCAATTGCGAGATTAACTAAGTTACATCGTCTTCGCCGTCCAAGTTCTGCCGCTGTGCAATGGTTCACTTCTGGAAGATCGTACAACATAGACTAAAATGAATTGCGCTTGATATATGTTTAGTGGGGAAATTTTCTAGTATGTCCAAAGTCAATTTACAACAGCTTTTTTTAAAAAAACAGAAATGTTATATTATGTTAAGAACACTCTCCTTTCAAACAGTAGAAGTCCATCACTGCTCCAATCTACTCAAGCTTCTACTATGTAGTGACGATGTAAGCTCGTAATCCATCATCGCGAGTTGTTGTGGCCCTGTAAAGGGTCTGAAAGAAAACACGAACCGTGGGTTTAGAGAATCAAGTGCATTGAAAAAATATAATACAACAGATAACAAGAATGGTTGTACGTCTGTGTTGACTGCCAGTATTGGACCGTGATCGTTACAGGTATTTAATTCCCTTCCACCGCAGGAATATGTGACACAAGGTCGAAAAGTGGGAGAAGAGTCAAGCCAGCGCCCCTAAAGAAGGAGCACTCTGGCCTAGCAAAAATAGCCTGGACAACCCCAACGGCATTCCCCGGTCAGGGCGCCTCAGGCAGCAAGCAATAAACTCATTCCTCCCCAAAGAGGAGTGGCAAGGGCTGGTAGAGTGCACCTTCTAGGACAACCCAGGACAGTATTCCTCAGCCCGGCAGATAAAAGGCAACCGAAATGGCCCAGTTCCTGCCGGACTGATTGTCGAGAACGAATCCTCGACTAGTATTACCTTACTCCATCCCGACGTCCTCAATCAACCGAAGTTTATGAGAGACTGATCGGGCTGGGGTTGTTACAGGTATTTAATCGCTTCCCACAAAGCAATATGTGACACAAGGTCGGAAAGTGGGGAGATCAAGCCAGCCAGCGCCCCTAAAGAAGGAGCACTCTGGCCTATCAAAAATAGCCTGGGCAACCCCGTCGGCATTCCCCGGTAAGGGCGCCTCAGGCAGCAAGCAATAAACTTACCCCTCCCCAAAGAGGGAAGGCAAGGCCTGGTAGGGTGCACCTCCTAGGAAAACCCAGGACAATATACCTCAGCCCGGCAGATAAAAGGCCACCGAAATGGCCCAGTTCCTGCCGGACTGATTGTCGAGAACGAATCCTCGACTGGTATTACCCCATCCCGACGTCTTCAATCAACCGAAGTTAATGAAAGACTGATCGGGTTGGGGTTGTTACAACACTGAGAAGCATGTGCTCCCAGTATTTATATTGAACGGAAGAGTTTATGTCGCCCGTAAGGTAATGTACCATAACATATTCGAACCATCACGACTCTTTTGCATCGGTACGATAAAATTAAATTATCAAATATACAGAGACATGAAAGAAGTAAAAAGACACCTCACAAAAATTATCCACATATGTTTAAATTTCCTTCCTCCTTCGTCAACGGCTAGAACTTGGAGCCTTACAAAACAGCAGTATGAATTTGAAACATCGATATTTTACACAAATAGCTATTTTTTGTGTTTAAGATATAAATATATTTATACTATGTTACCATTTATGTATAACAGGCAGTTACGTAAAAAGGCATTTGAATTCGCAGTTTTAAAGAAGCCATATTATATGTTAATCTGAAAGTGGGTTTAGTCAGCGTCAAATCGCCGCAAACCTTGGGATTCTACTTTCCACTGTTAACCGAGTGATTTTTCCATTCATCAGTAAAGGAAAATAATCAATATTATCTCTCCTACGTCAATCAGGACATTCTCACAATAGTCTTCAGTATTAATGATACTAAGCGTGTCTATTTACTTCTTTCGTGTCTGTGTAGATTCATAATTTTGTTTATTCGTTTTACGTGAGATGTGATGCATATGTCTGTGTTGTAGGACATTTTATGCGAGAATTATTGCTAAACAATTAAATATTAAACTTCTATTTAAGCTGCAAGAACGCATTAATCAATGTTACTTCCATTTCTTATGGAAAGAATTAATTTTAATTCACGAACAAATCGGTTTATGAATGATATTGAGGAACAAATTCATCAACCGAGGTTTAGCTGCATTAATTGTATTTATATGTACGAATATATCATACGTGTATCTTATCATAATAGATATATGGTGTCTGTAAAATTTAAGTTTGAAATAGTCTTCACGTTGACACACATTGAATGGGAGCATCTCACGTCTTAATTTTATTAAATGTAAGCAATAATTTAATTGGACAAAATCAAACGGATTATTTTATTAAATTTGTATTCACCCCAAACAAGGCACATTGTCACTGAGACCTAGGGGGCTACTGGGAATTAGTTGCCAGATATCTAGAGTAATCCTAAGTGGGAAGTTTTGCAAAGAGGTGTTTATTCATATTATATTTGAATTTCTGCATATGTGTACAGCTGGGGAAAAAGAAAGTATGAAGTGTATTCTAAAGGCAAGCGATTCGAGGAAATATGCTGATAGAGTAGAAAGATTTTAGGCATCTGGGAACTTCTACGGTGAAGGTGTGGGATTTAGCTGCTTATTGGGATAGTCAGGGGTATTTAAATTAAGGCTTGTGAGGGTTCTTATAATTTTATTAATTTTAGCTTACTATTAGAACTTATTTCTGTCACTTTATACGTACATAGAGTTTGGTAAACTCCACCAAAAACCCTAACTTTAGTTATGTAAACATTAATTCGACACAGTATTTTTATATAACATTGTGTTCTTGATCGGTTTTAAATATTTCAAGTCATAATTACTTTCATTCAAAATAACCTCCAATAATTATTTGCCCTGTAAGATATGTACATAGGTCCGGAAGCGCTTGGTTATATGCCATTAAAAACAAATACTAGTCAACATTCCTTAATATAAACATCTAACGCGTACAAAGTGTGTAATAGTGCACTTTTTCCTACATTTGGGATAAATAAACATTATCTCTGTGACAGGATCACAGGTAAAATAAGCCTGGACCGGGTGTTGCCACATACACCAACAAAGCCATGAAAAATCACACCAAACAAGTGAAATATCGAATGACTCATTACCCTGTCGGCATCCTGCGAATATTGGTCCTTCTTATTTCATGTGACAGTATACAAAAGAGTATATATAGGTAAATAAATATCATCAGCAAAATCCAAAGAGCACACAACCGGAGAAACTAACAACAAAAGGAGTTAAACTAGTAATTGAGTGCTATTATAAAAACAGCCTTAACACAGGGGGGGGAGGGGCTTGTTTACACATATACCAAAGACTAAGCATAGGACGGAATTGAACACTAAGTAAATAAGACTAGTAATTTAGTGCTATTACAAAAGCTACCTAACAAAAGGGTTTCTTTACATGTATACCAATTGCAACGCAGAGAAAGAAATGAACAATAAACTATTTAGATTAGTAATAAAATGCTATTAGAAAAGCCATCCACACAAAACGTCTCCTTTAACGTTATAGAACATAATCCCGAAGAAATGCCATCGATTTCCCAAACACCCGGTAAAAATTCTAAGGACTAAACAAATTCTGATAATGTTATAAGCTTTGATGACAGCTTAAATCTATACAATTATTACTTTTCAAAATAGAAGACTTTAGGTATGTAACCCCTATTTTAAAATAATTTTAATGTCGCAATAATTTTTAAATTCTATTACTTATGTTTTGTTATCACTTGCACTTACTATATTTTATATAAATATTTTACTAATTTATCATTATTGTAAATAAGTCCAACGATAGGCATTCTTCTAGTTATATATATATATATATATATATATATATATAGAACAGTTTTTTATTATATTCCAATAACCAGGGTTTGTTTTATGACTTTTATTTTTATTTTTTCACATTTCCAAAAAATTTTAATTTCTGTGAGATATATTTAACGGTCCGTTTCATTTGTTTTGTGCCAAACAACATTTGTATGTCAAAAAATGGCGGATTAGTTTGATCTCACACGTGTGAGTGTTTGCTGTAAAAAAATTGTTTTTTTTTTTTGTTTATTTTCACCCTAAAATGAAACTGATGTATGGTGTGGGTGTTTTTCAAGACACTCTAATCTAAGAACTCTTTTATTATTTGTGAACTTTTTCTGATGATTTTGTAGTGTTGCAGAGACGATATTGACATACAAATGTTGTTTGGCACAAAACAAATGAAGCGGACCGTTAAATATATCTCACAGAAATTTAAATTTTTTGGAAATGTGAAAAAATAAAAATAAAAGTAATAAAACAAACCATGGTTATTGGAATATAATAAAAACTGTTCTATATTCGCTCTGTTATCAATAATTGACAAACATTGAGCTGAATCTTCAAAGGAGACTACAAAGTAAAAGGATCTGATGATATATGATAGTACATATATTGTCTTTAATAATTAATTATATATATATATATATATATATATATATATATATATATATATATATATATATATATATATATATATATTAGACGTTTTAATGTTTTATTTTCAGGTATAGGCAGCTTAATATATTTTAAGCAGGATAAAATTTCGAGAAAATATCCGTGTATATGAGGTCATAAATCTTTGCTTCCGGATGGTGCATGTATTTTATTAATTTCTATTAATTATGAAAAATATTCTGAACATCTCACATGTATATTAGAGCCTTATTCTATTTATCTATTTTATAAGAGAATCAAATATATGAAATCTCTTTTTGCAGTTATCATACAGTCATAAATAAATTGCGGCGTAACAGGAATGCCGTAGCCTTCAGTGGAGAGACGTGATGAATGTACTGAACGCGTAAAGTACTTAGGATGATAAATGGGCGTTTAATTAAGATTCAGATCCGGATCAGTGGGACGTTTGGTTGTCTTAACTATCGTTTCGTCAAGATTAATTACGAACAATACAATTTGCAAATCCTTCTTTTCTACACAACCATTCTCTATTTATTTATATATCTTTCTACCAATCGAACTACCTATATATATATATATATATATATATATATATATATATATATATATATATATATATATATATATATATATATATATATATATATATACGCGCTGATTTTTTTTTATTATGTTTACTGGCGATATTCGACCGGTGTTTACCGACGCGTTTTTTATTGTTTGTCGCTACCCTCACACTAATTTTTAGAATATGAAGATGACTGCATTTTTAATTCGCCCTTAATCGGACGTGTCATCAATTTTTGTCTACATAGATTTTTTAAAATTAATTAATTCATAAATTATTTTTTTGTATTTACAGATTGTTTTAATTAACTTATGAAATAATTTAAAAAGAATCTATATATACAAAAATTAATTTATAAACTAATTAATTTTAAAATCTCTCTCTATATATATATATATATATGTATATATATATTAATAATCGAGATTATGTATCTATCTGTCTGTCTGTCTGTCTGAAGCCGAAACTCCATCAGAGTAATATTACTATTTACTTAGTCCGCCAGTTTCTGTATATACTACTACAAAAACCGCCGTAAACACTATGCGCATTTCTCAATTTACATAATTAATTCCTTTTAAACTTCTAATAAAATAAGTATTCGCAAATATACACTCATGATTGTTTTCTTCAGATTTCCACATGTATTACGCTGATTTGTTTTACTAAAACGTTCTGAGTTTGTTTGTTTTTTCTTAATCTTATTAGCCATTATGTTTTAAAACACAAATTCACTGAATCAAATTGTTTAATTAAAATAATAATTGCTTTAAAATTACTATTTAAAAACACGCACACGCACACACAATGTAATGAATTTTGGTTAGGTGAACGTTTTCTTTTCGAGAGCATTTAAAAAACTATTCGTGTTTACTGTATTTGATTTTTTAATACTTTCATTATGGGTACATCTTTTTCACACTCACACACACACACACATACATACACACACATACCCTCCATTTTTCTAGTACTTTTTTTTCTTTTTGTGTAATTTATTGTGTATTCATATCCAGGTTTTTTCCCTCTTATGCGTCTCTGTGTATGTACATGTTCGCCTGTGTGTAGCTGTGCTTGCGTCTGAAACCAGATTCGACTCGACATCTCTGTATTAGTAACACGTGTGTCTGAAGTCAGGCTCGCATCTACTTCCAACATATCGTTTTAAACGTTGGAATGTAAATTTGTAGTTCATGATTTCTTATCTCTTTTAATAAGATCGTAAAATATACTTTTTACGCAGATATCATTAATTAAGTTATTACAATTGTGGGTGATAAAATTGGCGTGATCTTAACTGCACACGTGTGATGGTTTTAATGACTGTATGAAGCACTTTACGATGATACATGGTAGGTCAGTTCAGATTCAGAGATTCGGATCAGTAAAACATTCGGTAGACTTAACTATCGTTTAATTGTAAGCAATTTATTTTCAAAATGTTTCTCTTACATACAGTATTTCTCTATCTTTTCATCAATCTATATGTTTTTCATATATATCTTTCTCTAATATTAAGGGTGTTCAATATAAACTTGATAAGTTTATATATTTTTTAATTTCAGAACCATGTGAAGTATTTAATAGGAATAAAATGCAAAAGAATAGCATTAATTGAGAGATGGATATCATGGAAGACTGGAAAGAACAAGGATAAATACCTTGAAAGCCATAGGATATATGCTACAGAATTTTGATGGAGATATGGAAGCAGGGGTTAGGAAAAAGGATTATAGCAAGATACAAACCTTGGCGAGAGAGATGGGTGTCGGAGTGGCGACCATAAATGTATGGAGTACTGTTGTCATATTTGGGCTGGTAAATCTCTGTCCCATTTAAGGGTTCTTAATAAGGTGCAGAAACGTATCTTCAATTTGATTGGCTCTCCTTTTTCTTCTCTGCACTCTCTCTCTCTCACACACGTACGTGATGTTGCTAGTCTCAGTCTTTTCTATAAATACTATTATGTCATGTGTTCTTCAGAGTTATGTAATCTGTTCCCTATATCCTTTGTTCCAGCTTGTTAGACTCGTTTGTCTATTGGTCTTCATCACTTCGCTGTTTTGATACGACTTTGTAATACAGCTTCATATTCCAGTAGCTTCTTTCCAAAACTGCAGGCTTGTGGAACTCTCTTCTTTATGACTGTTGTCCTTCTACCTATAGCCTTGATCCTTTCCATCAATTTATATGTTTTTTATATATATATGTATCTTATATTAAGGGTGTTCAAGATAAATTTGATAAGTTTTAATATTCTTTCATGTTAGAACCATGTGAAGTATTTAATAGGAATAAAGTGCAAAGTATAGCGGTGAGTGAGAGCTGGATAACAATGAGACTGGAAAGTAAAAGAATGTATACCTTGAAAGCCATAGGATATAATCTACAGAATCTCGATGGAGATAGGGAAGCAGGGGTTTGGAAAAAGAATTATAGCACGGTGCGGACCTTGGCGAGATGAGATGGGTGTCGAAGTGGCTTGTGGAACTCTCTTCTTTATGACTATTTTCCTTCTACCTATAGCCTTGATCTTTTTAAGACTAAGGCCAATATGCATCTCCTGTCTTTGCGATAATCATATTTCGTCCTTGTTAGCTGATTTCCATAAAAAGCGCTGAACTAGTATTTTCGCTATTTCTCATACAAGTCAGAAGGCCAACTACTCACCTCTAAGGCTTAACAGAATCGCTTTAAAAAAGCCAAGAAACGCATCAACAAATTCAAACACCTAGTTGAGTCGAGGATGCTATGGTTTTCTTCGGTACCAATTGCACAACGCCCAGAAGACGGCTTATTTAACGTCCGTACGAAATTCTGCACGTCATGAAGACCAAGTTCTTTATTTGAGTGTGTTTCAAGCGAAGGCCACGTTATGCTGACCCACATCTTCGAAAAAGTAATCAATTCAGATTACTATATTTAGCCGCTGGCCACTATTTTAAAGATGGATTATTAAATGCGGACACAATTGAAAAGTACACCAACCGTACCGCCTGCAACACCGAAGACGAGATGATTGCAGGATCATATTGGTGTTTATGGGCTTCTCATAGGACACAGTGAAAGTCGCGTGCTGCAGATTCAGGTACCGCCTTGACGCTCATAGCGGCACTTTTTAGTGAGCTGTGACCGGCAAAAGACCATCTAAGAGATGATTTTGAATTTTGAAATACATCAGTTATTGGTAAAGATATGACGTATTTTCATTCCTTGAAAAAAGTGGCAAATTTGCCCCAAACATCTTACTATAGCCGAGTGTATCATCATGTGCTTCCCTAAGGCTTTCTTCTTATATACTTTAATGCCATAAAATGCATGCGAAAATAGTTATTTATCTGTGTGATTAGTTATATTTGAAGAAATATTATTTTTCTTATTCTAATTATTATTATTATTATTATTTTTATTATTATTATTATTATTATTATTTGTTTGTTATGCCTCCTTGGGCATCTCCCCTTTAACTATCTTCTCAACTGTTGAAAAGAATTAGTCGTAAATTTGAATTAACTGAACAAGTTACCCATCTCCCGCTAAGCTACCTCTGTATTTCTCCCGTTCGCTCTCACTGTGAGTAAAATTAACCACTCTCCTATAGTTTTTGATGTCATTGTTATCTTTTAGAGAAAGAGTGACTCTCTCCTTGTAGCTAATTTACATAGTGTGTCCGTACTCGCCGTAAACACATATGTAAATTAGATAGCAAAATAATAGGACTCTTACTTCTGTATTACAGCTTACTCTTCAGTCACCAATGGCAACAAAATAGGGAATATTATTTTAATTGGCAATTGATGTGTACTGGCGGGAAACAAGAACTGGAGTACGGGGTGATAAGAGCCGTAAATAGGAGTATAATGCAAGAATAATGGTTGAAATAAAAAGACATGCATACGATATTGATAAATGATAATAATTAAGGATGAAATAAAGAATCAAGGAAAATCGAAAGTTTAGTAAACTTTTAAAATATTAAGAAAATTCAACGTTAAAAAATGTTAGAATATAAGTAAAATATAAAAAGTAAAATAAATTAAATGTTGTGTGTAAACAAATGGTAAGCGTCAGTATGTAGGGAATGTCACAGTATGATGGAATGTAGGTGAATAAGAAGGAATTACAGTGGAGGGAATAAAGTTGGACTTCTAAGGAGATGGGAAGCGTATAACCAGACATAGTTTTACTATAGTAAAGATAATGATGGAATGATCAGGGTGTGCCTGGATTTGTACCAATGTGGAGTGGAGTGGAAAGAGAAGGGTTAGCGTCAGTTACATTTCGTCCTGTTTATATTCATTTTGTTGTTATTGTTTTTTGCGATAATTGTACTATTGGTGCATTTGCTCACCCTGCGCATTGCGGAGTTTCCTTTCTTTACATACGCATGAGTTATATTCCTTTGCATACGCAATGGCGACTTACTTTTAGAGATGATATATATATATATATATATATATATATATATATATATATATATATATATATATATATATATATGGAATTTTTGACACCGGATATTTTTGCAATCAGACATTTGCTTGCATTCTGGCAGCGTTTTGCCTTGTTTTTTCCCCCACAATCTTTGTTTTACTTTTTCAAATTTTAAATCTTGGCCTTTGCCAACTTATCTATCCCAGCAATTTCCTCTGATGATAAGATTTTCATCTTTGAAATGCCTGGCTTAAGGGAAAATTAATTAAATAAATTGTTTTTTTTTGCGGAATATACCTTGCATTGAGCAACTGAATTGAAAAAAGATCTACCTTTCGCTTGTCTAAGTCCTTTTATTTCTTCTACCTATATATATATATATATATATATATATATATATATATATATATAAAGAGAGAGAGAGAAAGAGAAAGAGAGCTTTACGACTTTGGATAATCACGGTTTTTACTATCCTTGGTTCACCAACATGCCTAAGAAGATAAGTGCAGATTTACACAAATCGACAGACATCAAATACTTTTACCATTTTTTTCACTATAACTATTCTCATTTTTTTCACTATAACTTTTCTCATTTTTTTCACTATAACTAAGTCTCAGACTTCGATATCAGATACAGATATAAGTGAAGCAGATAGAGATACTATAACAGACAACAAAAGAAAACGATTCTATTTTACTTCGGTAATAAAAATATCAAACCCAGAAGGTTTGTTTTATACCGCAATCGGACGTATAATAGTGCTGATATCTGTTATCTAGTCGGATTATTTTCCTAAACTCACTAAAATATTCTTGGATAACATCTTCGACCTATACCATGACGATGGCTGATACCTTTCACAAAATTGCAGAGGATATACATTAGATTAGATAAAATTCGCATCAGTGTACCGGACACCTACGCCAATTAGGGGATGAAATCACAATAGGTACTAACCTATCTCACGTTAACTTTTTTACGTAAATCTAGACTTAATCCGCCGCACACATAGATCTTAACATATAAACACACCGAAAGGTTAAAGTATACGATATAAAATCGTGCCACCTAATTTTAGTATTAAGGAGTAGAATACCTGTCCCAGGACGGGTAATAGCAATAATTATAACATTAGATTTAAATTTTAATATTTTCTCTTTCTTTTGGGGGTATGGTACGGTTTCGGTGGCAACCCCCTAAATGGTCACGTTTAAAAATAAATAATGTATCCACGTTACTCACCCTGTTGCCTAGAATACATAGTCCATAATTCGTAATGGTATGCTCAATAGTTCAGGCTTTTACCAAGCACATCAATATTATTGACGCTCACACACGCGCACTGACTTTTTTGTAAATGTATTACTTCATATCATTTAAAATTTTCTCTATTAAGTTTTGTATCTAATTTATTTTAATTTTTTGGGGGGCAGGCACAAGTTCGTTTAGGCGCACCCCTAAATTGTAAAGTTTAGAAAAAAGTAGTGTGTCCATGTTAATCGACGGGTTGCCGAGAATATAATTTTCAAAGTTCACAATAATCTGTTCATGAAACAAAATTTAATGAATTAAATTTTGTTATATATATGCACTCCCTAAAGGTTTACATATTTTAAAATAATGTGGCAATGTCACTCACCGTGTTGACTAGAATATATATTCCAAAATTCATAATGATCCAGTCATTAATTTATATTACCCAATACATATAAATATATAAATATATACACATGCCCAACGGTGCTGTTATAGATGACGCGCCTGATTTTCATGACTATGCGTCGGCAACGATCGGCAAGTCGCGGAAGCGCCCGAGGGTTGCCGAGATGAAAACGCCAAGCGTTAATTGAAGATTTGCAGGTGATAATATAAGACAAATAAATTCAAAGAAAAAATACATAGATGAAAAGATAAAAACCGAACAAACTCTAGGGTTGGGGCTCAAATGAACCATTTTCAATCAAATGTGTAGAATATTATTTTTTTTGGGGGGGGGGGGGTGTCAATGTTTTCTTTTCATTTGTTTCGCTGTTTTTCTTTTTTTTCTTCTTCTTGCTAACATAAAACAGACAAAAAAATGCTAGTTCGAATTCAAGCCCGACAGACGAAAGAAAATCGCATTTTTTAAATAACTTCATGGCACGTTATTCCACCTAACCCAAATGTGTAGACTATTATCACAATCGACCAACTGATTCTCATAAAGCTTGTAGATTCTTAAATATTGATATTTATTGAACAAAAGTTATACGTGACAGACAAAGGTAAAAACCTCTTATACATATGAGAAGGCGCGTCTAAAATCGTGTAAAGTGTTTACCCAGAAAGGATGTCTTCTGCTTTTATGCTACCTGCAAGCCTGGGTAATCTGTAAATAAGAAATGTGTCGACAGGTGACGAAAGCCAAGAACAACTCTGCAATGGATCGCAGTCGCTCGACACTACAAGAATTCCTCGATCTGATTTATCATTTTAAGTGAACAGGAAGTGTTTCGACGTACCATCTTCACTCAACTACTGACAAATTGGAAGACATCTCGACCTGAAGAAATTATACTTAGCCATGGCAAACATAATGAGGCACCACACAACGTTCGGTGAAAAATCTCAAGTCGAGAACATCGCAGTTCTTTCTGCCAATTCGACAATTTCTTAAATTGGCATCACCTTCCTTGGTAGATCAGATAGATCTAATAGCATGTATTTTGGAAATTCTTATATTATATCAAGTTAATACATCTAATTCGACTTGCGACAGTAAAAACCTACTTGAGTATTTTCCAAAGATTTTTCTGGGATTTGGAAGAAACTAAGGAACTGGTGACTCTACTGGAGAGACTGCTAGGCTGAAGACCCAAAACGCAAATGACAAATGATCTATCCTTTCCATAAAACTGTTTTTATTAAACCAAAACATTATATTCTAAACACAACTCATTTTCAAATATTCGCAATGTGATAAAAATGAATTACCGGTAAATAATCTATATGTGATGATGCTATTATCTTGATTGCTTGTTTGTGACCGTGCACACTTCATTTTAACCGGTGGTGGGAGGCAAGTCGAATCACGGAAGTAAAGAAAAACTGATGAGAGTTGTGGTGAGAGAAATTGAAGCATGTGAATAATTGAAAGAGGGTTAAAAAGAGAAAAGAAAGGAGAGAAGAAAAGTGAGAGGGGGAGAGGAGAAGGGAGAGATAGGATATATTATGACATCACAATGTAAACCTTTATACCAACATGTGTCAATCATATGTTGCGTTAAGCAGAGACAAACGGGAAGAGATTTCTACGTTTTTTTGTGAACCGAGATAAATAGTGTCAATAAAAATGTGTGAATTAATAAGTTTTTTATCCTCATAAAAACATTTGTTATATATATATATATATATATATATATATATATATATATATATATACAGGGTGGGCAAAAATAAGGGTCCTATTTTTAAAAATTAATAACTTTTTTATTTATTGATTTTTTTTTTTTTTTAGAATAAGTAAAGGACCCCTTCCGAAGCAAGCATGAGCCGTATTAGCCCTAAGGAACGCACCCTCATTTAGAAAACATTATTTTTGCTTAAAAAACTCAAAACAGTGTAAAAAACAATAGTTTAGTTTTTGTAAGTTTTAAGAAGTGTTTTTCGGCTAAAATTTGTTTTGTTTATTTCAAAAAATCTCGGAAGGGTCAGTCTACACACACATAAAGTTTGGTGAGTTTAACTTTTATTTTGTGGAAGTTATTCAAATTCAAGTTATTCAAATTTAAAGATAGGACCCTTATTTTGGCCCACCCTGTATATATATATATATTACAGAATATCAGAACAACATCGGTACCGTCGGTTTCCAATCGTAACAAAACGCAAACCTTTAATAGGCTTCCTTTACAGGACTATCTTCAACCTCTGTTTATGACTGTATCCTCTAAAGGAGTTCTATTATAGGTCTCCTTTGTTAATATTTGAAACCGATGGTACCGATGTGATTCTGATCTTCTGTAATACATGTATAAATAAATATTATGCTCTTATTTTTTTTATTTTTTTAATAATCGAGCACTCTGCTGGTTTTCTACCACTAACCTTACATATATATATATATATATATATATATATATATATATATATATATAAATCACGACAATATGATTTTATGATAATTTATGCTCAAATCAAGTCATTCGGTTTTAAATTGTATTAAAAAAATAGCATAGCAACCAGAAAGTGCAAGCCGTTTACTATAAATAAAACGCTTACTTTCAGAATCGAGATAAAAACAAAAAAGTGCGCCACACGAAGAAATAATTAGAACCAAAAACTCATTCCCCATAAATCACCTAAAATGGATTCAAAAAAGCTTACAAAAAAATTAAACTCGTCAAAAACAAGCAAGATGCAAATGAATACCAATTTGATGCGACAAGTCAAAGATGTAGAGATCCGTTAACAACGTCATCCATTACCGAAAATTATCATAAAATGATGTAATAATTATTTTTTTAAATAAATATATATTGATAAACTTTATGCAATGGGAAGTAGTGGACTTGTTTTTGTAATTTAAAGTCGATCCTTTTGGGAATCGTTTTAATCTATATAAATGTTATTTATATTGATATAATCTCTTATACATACATAAATATATGTGTGAAAAAAGACAAACGGAAAACAGGTTAAAATGCAGAAGAAAAACAAAATCAAGAGATTTGACTAGTTTCGTTCGTTTTGTTTTTCTCCTGCATTTTAACCTGTTTTCCGTTTGTCTTTTTTCACACATTTTGTCCACCACGGTATTTCTTTTTGATGACTTATCGTGCACCTTACCTCCTGTTTTTGTTTCACTGTTAGATACTTAATCCCCCTTTTTATTTTATTTACTTACTATTATATATTTTATTTATTTATGAATTTTCCAACGAATGTTAAGTCTGCACTATTTGCGATTTAGTTAGTTTCTGTGGGAATTTAAACTGCATTTTCCTTTTTTTTTGTCTTTTTGTTTAAAATAACTCAAAGCGGTTTTAGACTATATATATATATATATATATATATATATATATATATATATATATATATATATATACATTTATATTATTATCATTTTATGTAATATATTATGTAGATATGTTTACAATATTTACTTCAGCAATGCTCAATTCGTGCAACTAAATACTAATTTGATGTAAAAAGTCAAACATGTAAAATATCGGTCCAATATTGCGTAAAAAATGAAAGATTAAGTAATTGCTTAGCAATGATGCAAAAGAAGTAACTCTTTTAAGTCTATTAATAGATATATTTTATCCAAATTAATTGATTTCGGAAGTGTGTTTGCTAATTTATTTAAAGTTATGAGTGTGCTAAACAGTACAGGCCGATTTTAATAAAATATATATAATTGTAACATAAAAATGCACACACACACACACACACACACACATATATATATATATATATATATATATATATATATATATATAATTCATGATGATATGATATGATATGATAATTCTAGTTTATCTCAATATATCCAATTTCATTCAGAATATATCATTTTTGACAAAGAACGGGGGACAGCTCGAAATATTAACATTATAATTACTCTTATATTTTTACAAGCGTTTACGTTTTCGATAAGGCTATATTTTATTTTTTAAATGTGAAGAAATTTATTATTTTATCATGGATTTTATGTATATATACACACGGCCTCTTTTAGTCTTGAGAGACAATGGATACACCCTGTAAGGGTAGCTGCACGTTTAATTGCAAGGTGAAGTACAGGACGACTCGAAATAATGCCGAAACAAACGACGAGCACACACACACACACACACACAGACACACATTCCTATATATATATATATATATATATATATATATATATATATATATATATATATATATATATATATGTGTGTGTGTGTGTATTTATATACATGCATTAATGTAAATGTGTCCACACACAATCACACACTAATATATGTATATATATATATATACATATATATATACATATATATATATATATATATATATACCCACAGATGCACATGTACAAAAGACGTACATACATACACACATATGTATATATATTAATATATATATATATATATACATGCATTAATGTAAATGTGTTCACACACAGTCACACAATAATATATATATACACATATATATACACATATATATACATATCATACACAGATGCACATGTACAAAAGACTACATACATACACACATATGTATATATATTTATATATATATATATATATCTTCTTCTATATAAAATTGAATGTATGTATGTTTGTGTGTGTGTGTGTGTGTGTGTGTGTGTGGGGGGGGGGGTGCCCTATAGAAAAAATGTTAGAGAATATAGATACAATATAAAAGTGTATTCTTATGGAAAATTCACAGAGTAAGTTGATGGGCGTATTCCCGAATCTATAAACCCACGCCTTAGGGGTCCATGGGGCAGATTTTATCAGGGGAGGGGGGTCCGTTTCAGTTATTTTTCAATGTTAATTAGTACTAATTTGGAAATTATCTAATGTATTTATGTAATAACATTATAAAAGTGCTGACTCACTCAACATGTCCCATAATCCCTTGCCGGATGTACCCGGTCTTGCCCTAAATTCTGCCCGGTTGTATCAGGTCATCCCATAACTTCTGTCCGGATGCATCAATAACATCATAGGAAGGTTACGTTAAGAGTGTTTAGTGAAACAAGGGTTGCTCAATCACGTCCACACCTGACAACCGGTAAGAGTGATTTCAATAGTGCTCAGCAAGCCTTTTTGATTTTCTAAATAATCAGCGTTGTCCAGGAGAACAGTGCTCAATGTCCTAGATAGAACTACTGCAGTGATATGTTTGGATAATATTTCAACAGCAGTTTTTTTGGTTTTTTTAACTTAAAATATTTCTCAGGGTTGGGGGAGAGTGAAAAACAAGTTAAGGGGGCTAGAAAGATTGAGGGGTCGGGGAAAATTTTAGGGGTCGGGCCGAACTTTTTAGGGGTCGGGCCAAATTTTATCCATTTTTTTTTTTTTTTTAACTTAAAATATTTCTCAGGGTTAGGGGATAGTGAAAAACAAGTTAAGGGGGGCCTGGAAAGATTGAGGGGTCGGGCCGAACTTTTAAGGGATCATGCCAAATTTTTTTGTTTTTTTTTGTTTTTAACATAAAATATTTCTCAGGGTTGTGGAGAGTGAAAAACAAGTTGGGGGCTGGACAGATTGAGGGGTCGTGGAAAATTTTAGGGGTAAGGCCAAAATTTTAGGAGCTCAGGCCAAATTTTTTTTATTTTATTTTAACTTAAAATATTTCTCGGGGTTGGGGAAGAGTGAAAAACAAGTTGGGGGGCTAGAGAGATTGAGGGGTCGGGGTAAATTTTAGGGGTCGTGCCTAACTTTTAAGGGATCGGGCCAAATATTTTCTTTTTTTTTTAACTTAAAATATTTCTTAAGTTTGGGGGAGAGTAAAAAAAGTTGGGGCGGGGCTGGAGAGATTGAGGGGTCGGGGAAGTTTTTAGGGGTAAGACCAAACTTTTTTGGGGGTCGGGCCAAATTTTTTTTCTTTTTTTTTAACTTAAAATATTTCTCAGGGTTGGGGGAGAGTAAAAAAAGTTGGAGGAGGAGCTGGAGAGATTGGGGGCGGGAAAGTTGTTAGGGGTCAGGCTTAACTTTTTAGGGGGTCGGGCCAAATTTTTTTTCTTTTTTTTTGACTTAAAATATTTCTTAGGGTTGGGGAGAGTAAAAAAAGTTGGGGTGAGCTGGAGAGATTGATGGGCGGGGAAGTTGTTAGGGGTCAGGCCAAACTTTTTAGGGGGTCAGGCCAAATCTTTTTTGTTTTTGTTAACTTAAAATATTTCTCAGGGTTGGAGGAGAGTAAAAAAGCAAATTCGGATGGTGGGGTTAGAAAGATGGGGGAGAGGGTCGAGGAAAATTTTAGGGGTCGGGCCAATGAATTTTACATAACATATAAAAGTGTATTCTTATGTAAAATTCACAGATTAAGATGATGAGAGTATTCCTGAATCTATATAACCACCCTTTAGGGGTCCATTGGGGCATATTTCATCCAGGGGGGGGGGGGGCTTTTCAGTTATTTTTCATTATATTTTATAGTAATGTGAAATTGCTGGCTCATATTGTAATTTACTTACGTAATACATCAAGTTCATATAACAATTGATGGTTTTTAATGAAATTTATTGTTAGAAGATAGCTAAGGAAGAACGATAACTCATGTTTAAAAACACAATTTAGTTTTTTTAAAACAAGGTTAGAGAATATAGATAACATATAAAAGTGCATTTATATGTAAAATTCACAGAGTAAGGTGATGGGACTATTCCCGAATCTATAACCTAACCCCTTAGGGGTTCATGGAGCAGATTTCATCGGGGAGGGAGGCTGTTTTCAGTTATTTTTCATTATATTTTATAGTAATTTGAAAATGCTGAGTCATATTGTAATTTAATGACGTAATACCTCAAGTTCATAAAAATGTATTTGTTAGAGGATACCTAAGGAAGAACGATAACTCACATTTAAAACAAAATTTATATTTTTAAAACAAGGTGAGAGAATATACATAACATATAAAAATGTATTCTTATGTAGAATTCACATAGTAAGATGATGAAAGTATTGCTGAATCTATAAACCTACCCGTTAGGGGTCCATGGGGCATATTTCTTCAGAGGTGTGGGGAGGGGCTTTTCAGTTATTTTCCATTATATTTTATAGTAATTTGAAATTGCTGAGTCATATTGTAATTTAATGACGTGATACCTCAAGTTCATAAAACAATTTATGGTTTTTAATTAAATTTATTTGTTAGAGGATAGCTAAGGAAGAACGATAACTCACGTTTAAAACACAATTTAGGTTTTTAAAACATGGTTAGAGAATATACATAACATATAAAAGTGTATTCTTATGTAGAATTCACAGAGTAAGATGATGAGAGTATTCCTGAATCTATAACCTAACCCCTTAGGGGTCCATGGGGCAGATTTCATCGAGGGGGGGGGACTGTTTTCAGTTATTTTTCATCATATTTTATAGTAATTTGAAATTGCTGAGTCATATTGTAATTTAATTACGTAATACTTGGAGATAACTTTTAATTTCATTTTACGTTTCTTAGCGTCAATTCTATTTACATGAAGGGGGTTAAGAAACTATTGAAGATGCGCCACTAGCCGCCACTCTGTACGTACAATGTACATGTACATTTCATAATATCTTATATAAGAACACTATTCGGCGTTGTCCGGCAAATTATACCTCAAGTACATAAAACAATCTATGGTTTTTAGTGAAATTTATTTGTTAGAGGATGGGTAAGGAAGGACGATAACTCACGTTTAAGAACACAATTTAGGTTTGCTTAAAAAAGGTTAGAGAATATAGATAACATATAAAAGTGCATTTATATGTAAAATTCACAGAGTAAGGTGATGGGAGTATTCCCGAATCTATAACCTAACCCCTTAGGGGTCCATGGGACAGATTTCATCGGGGGGGGGGGACTGTTTTCAGTTATTTTTCATCATATTTTATAGTAATTTGAAAATCCTGAATCATATTTTAATTTAATTACCTAATAATTTGAAATAACTTTTAATTTTATTTAACATTTCTTAGCGCCAGGGACGCGCCTCTAAATTTTTAGTTCTTTGGTATAGTTTTTTAAATAAGCGACAAACGCTAATCAAACTATTGCTACTATTTTACGGAAGAAAATTATAGGAAATTACAACATGGCCGCCAGCGATTAAGTAATTGCATTCAAATTTGATTTTAAAGTCTTGAAAAAATAAAATATAATTTTATTTCGGGATCAAAAATACAATGTAAGAATAATTAATAACTTTCATCCTAAATGTTTGTTTGTTTACATAGCATATTTCTTTAAGAAAATCCACAGTTACATAAAATACATATTTAGTAAAAAGAATTTACGTGAATTACATTATTATAAGTTTTTAACACATTTAAACAAGATAAGAATCATATGGGGAAAAAGGGAAATAGAGGGTTGGAGGAGGGAGGGAAATAATGAGGACCAGGGAAAGAAAGGCGGCTAAAGAAAGAAGAGAGATTGAAGTTTTTATATAAAGTTATTACACACACTCTTTAATTTCTGCTACTTTGTTTTTTTATCGCCCCGGGCAACGCCGGGTAGCCCTGCTAGTATATATATATATATATATAAGTAAAGAATTTTAAAAGAAGAATATTAAGAGATTATATTAATATAATAAAATACATTTCTTTATACATTTATCACTGAACCACGCCCTTTCGGATTTTAATAGATCCATCAATATAAATGATAATGACATCTTCTTGGATGGTTTCGAAACGATATTCTATTTTCTTTAAACTTTTAAAAAAAATAGAGTATAATGTCCTTTATTATATTGGCTGACTTATTTAGTTGGTTACGTTTATACTGAGATACTCTGTATTACTCTAGGATATGATTCATATATCCCTCAAATGTAACTTCTCAAATGGCAAGGCTAAACAACATATTCAATTTAGCTTATGCAGTGCATATCTCTCTACATTATTAACCGCCATTTTCCAAAGTGTAGACGTTAATGATTCACTGGATTTAATTTATTTCACGAACAAAAATTTAATTTGGAAAAACAATGGGGCGAATTCAAAAGTGGATTCTCTTTCCCTGTTTTGTCTTCTCTTTAAAACATCCGTATTATTTGAAGAGCTAAACCTTCTGGATGATTACGTGTTGTTTATAGCATTGTGCGTCATAAGAATATTGATCAAATGCGTAATTCGAACATCGTTGTGAAGTAGATACCAACAGCGTCAGCACGTAATTATCTGCGATTTTGCTGCGGACGTTTTTATTGCGAGCTTATCCTAGCGGGAATACGAAGCTCATCCTTAATTGTTGTTCTAATGTATTCTTATATTTGTGAGATAGTTAATCAAATTTATAGATAATAACGGCTCTGATTGGCAGAGAAAGATCAGGTGCGATTCAACTTTATAGTAACAAAGGGAAATCGCACTGTGATGTGTCTAGTTATCCAAACTCGATTCTATAATTATTTCGCTCTGTTGACGTTTCTAATACGAGTAGTTCTAAAAGAACTGGCTAACACAGGTATAAAAAATGTGACTACATTCATAGAATGCAATAAAAATAATAATAATAATAATAATGATGATGATGATGATGATGATGATGATGATGATGATGATGATGATGATGATGATGATGATGATGATGATGATGATGATGATGATGATGATGGTGGTGTGGAGGAGGAGAAGGATGATGATGATGATGATGATGATGATGATGATGATGATGATGATGATGATGATGATAGTAATAGTAATAGTAATAATAATAATAATAACAATAATGATGATGATAATAATAATCATCATCATCATTATCATCATAATAATAATAATAATAATAATAATAATAATAATAATAATAATAATAATAATAATAATAATAAAACACACCATTTATTAACCACAATACTAATCCTAAAAACCGGAATAGCGGTCGCAAACTTCAAGATCAAGGATAAGGGGTCACTAATCATCAATCTGGGGTGGCTGTCACTAATCCTAAGTTAGAAGTGGTTGTCACTAACCCTAAGTAGAGAGAGTCAATCGAAAAGGAACATGCCGTTTATTAACGCCAACACTGGCTCTGGCCAGATAAAAAATATATCAATGGAAAGTCCCTGAAATTTATGATGCAACTAACCCAACAGTAAATAATGATTTTCAGAATTGAATTATTCGTGTTCAGCCATAGATCCCAAGCTAACTTACAACTATGGGATTAGTGTAGTACAAATACCAGATGAAATAACTTCCAATCACGAGAAGAATATGCATCTATAGTTCAGTAGAATACTTCTTAATTGGCGAGTTGCCAAAAGTTGTGTCTGAATATATATCTCAGAGACGACCCAACTTGCGTAAGAAGCGAAAAACTAGGACTGCGAACTAGTCATATATTCAATGACCATTACTCTTCAGTTTACATTATTTTAATTATAAAGTTAATTAACTGAAGATGATTATAACTTTGGATTTATGGATTATTTTAAGACCAAATGTTCTATTTGTACAGCGGATTTTTACAAATATTTAATGAGAACACTTGTTCAAATCCAGCATGGATGGATTTACAAAAAACACTTTAAGTAGACTTTCGACTCATGTATGTCATCAAACCATATTACTAAAGAATCAGTCATTTATTTGTTTCTATACAAGTTTCTAGTAATTTATTTCAATCATAGTCCAAGAGTTTTACTATGTAGATACGTGAATAACACAACTGCGTTTCTATACATTTATTAGATGAACAAACTGAGGTTTTCCAGCAATGAATGAAGGTCAATCAAGGCGATCCATAATACAGGCCTGGCAAACCTGCGACTGGGGGCGGACATGTGAAGACAAAAAGTATTACTAAATAATAATATTTGATTTTGTAAAATGTTGAAATTGCTTTCTGATTGTATTATGTCATTATGTTTTCTGTAATCAAGTAGTCAATATAAACAAAGTGACTCATGATTTTTAAATATCAAAAATGTGTCTAAATTATGGTGAATAAAGTGATTTTTGTAAATTATGTTCTTTTATATTTTTGTACATTTTACATTTGATTTGATGAAAATAAATCAATTATTGTAAGCTGTTTTTTTAAAAAAACAATTTAAGTAAAGTTCCCCCAAACAAGGCAAGTTGTCACTGTAAACTTAAGTGGCTACTGAGAGTATTGGAGTCATCCTAAATTGGGAGCTGTTCAACAAGATGCTTGTTCACATTAGTCGGTACAGTCGAAGAAAAATAGAGGAGGGAGGGAGGGAGTTCCAAGGGCCGGCAGCATCAGGAAAGAAGCTATTGGAGTAGACGGCTTTCCGGTATCTGGGGCCTTTACAGTGAATGGCTGGGATGTATATGATTTTCGGGATGGTCGAGTGTATTTAGATCGAGGGGGAACCAGAGCGGGAAGTTCATCGGAGCACATGCAATTGAAGCACTTGTAAAACAGGCACAAGGTTGCAACATTGCGGCGATGGGACAAGGCTTAAGCTTGGTGGACGGTGAGGGACCTATTAGATTAGCGACTCTTTTTTTTACTTTCTCTAGAGGGAGAGACTAGTGGATGGTGCACTAGCCCAGATGTGACAACAATACTCCATGCGTAGGTTGATGGTAACTTTGTTGATACTGCCAGGTGTGAGAAGTTTACTAGCACTTTAGAGGGATCCGCCTTCTTTGCAGCAGATTTGGCAATGTCTTCTATGTATTTGTTTCAATTCATGTTACCTGTGAATGTTAGGCCGATGAGTTTGAAGGTTGGACTCTTAGGTAAGGTGTTATTTTCCATGGCAATCGGTGGTTTAAGAGTCTTAGTGTAGTTGTTGAAGGAAGGGAGATTTGTCTTAGCCGCATTAAATGTCACCATCCATGTATAACCCCATTCCACTATAGACTGAAGGTCACTTTCTAAAGATTAAGCCATTGCCTTGGATGTGTGCGCGTCCGTTTTACCCATATGACGAGAGTCATCGGAGAGGTCGATTATAAAAATCAGGAACCATAGAGGTCTAACGATCGATCTCTGGGGTACACTTGCATTTATGTCATGTTGTTTGGATGAGCGGCAATCGGGGAGAACCTGGATCTTTCTTTTGGTTAGGAAGGATCTAATTATATTAAATATTCGTCCAGTAATACCATATGAATTGATTTTTATGAGAAGCCCTTTTATGCTAGACTTTGTTAAAGGCTTTGGATATGCCAGACTTTGTCAAAGGCTTCCTAATAATATGTATAGTTGCTAATTACTGGACATTACTTAAAAATTTCTTATTAAAACTTTTCTCGATAATTATTATTTAGTAGTAATGTTGGTCTTCACATGTCTGCCCACAGTCCTGGATCCCAGTCGCATGTTTGCAAGGCCTGTATCATTTATCGCCTTGGGACCAATATAGACAATACTAAGAATTAAAAAAAAACATTAATTATGCGGTTATGGCTGACAGAACGAGAACAATTTATCTCCCCTAGATTTAATAAAGGGTTCAGTTCAAAATTCGTTATAGAGTTCGGGGGTTACATCGGCCGAAACTTTGTCTTTGTGAGAATAAGATCACAGTCGAGAATCGTCGTTCAAATAATCAAAATAATACAAATAATATTATCTTTAAATCATTGCAAAATGAACAGAATTATTATTACAATTCCACAATGAGACACGTGACGCGTTTTTTTTAATTTTATTTATTGTTTGCTCAGCCAATACTGAAACTACTAGTTTTGAAGTATGTTTCTGCAGATATTTGGAAAGATACCAGAGTAGATGCGCAATCTGTCTGGTAGAAAAAACTAGTTTTATAATCAATTTAAATTAAGGTTAAAGAAAATTGAAATAAATATATTAAATTTAAGATTCTGCTTTTTTATTTCGAAGACAAACACTATTGGACCTGTCTTTCATAAATATGAACCTGCTGTGAAGCTGAGGTTTAATAAAATTGAAAATAATTCTTTTTTTTAGAAAATGTTTATGCTTTGGAAATTGTACTGTCTGGTATTTAAATAGAGTGTTGAAAAGGATGGAGTTGTATGAATGGCAAAAGGGTATATAGGTAATAGAGGTAGAGAGGAATAGAGAGAGAGGTGGCTAAAATAAAGATGACGAATGAAGTATTCAACAAACGAACAGAATTTCTAAATGGGCTGCAAAAATGGCGAAAGATAAAGTTAGTATGACTCAGCTCGTGTCTTTCAATCGTAGACGTGTCCCTTTTCGTCATGAGATTATCATGCTCTTGAGGAAAAATCGACTCTGAAACTTCTTGGTCTTTCTTTTTCATCAAATCTTCGTTTGAGTTCATATATTAGATCCATTACTCTTTCTGCTTCTCGTAAAGTCGGTTCTCTCTATCACTTCAAACACTTTCTCACACTTGCGGATATTCTCTATCTCTACAAATCTACTATCAGGAAATGTATGGGGTATCGTTGTTATATTTGGACTATTGAATCTGTCTCATTTTAGGATTTTTGATAAGGTGTAGAAATGTATCTATAATTTGATTTGCCCCACCCTTTCTTCTCTGCATTCTCTCTCTCTCACATACGTGATGTTGCTAGTCTCAGTCTCTTCTATAAATTCTATTATGGCATGTGTGCCTCAGAATTATGTGATCTATTCTCTGCTTCTTTTGTTCCAGCTCGTTTGACTTGTTGGTCTAGTGGTCTTCATCAATTTACTGTTTTGATACGTCATTGTAATACAGCTTCATATCCCAGTAGCTTCTTTCCAAGAACTGCAGGCTTGTGGAACTATATTCCTGTTGACTGATTTCCTCCTACCTATAACCTTGGTCTTCTCAAGACAAAGGCCAATAGGCATCTCTTGTCTTTGCGATAATCATCTCTTGTTTTTTGTTAGCTCCTTACATCAAGTGGCCTCATGCCTTGCGTTGGGAGCTTTCCATTAAGGAAAATGGCATAAATATAGCGAAACGGGTGTTGTCAAATGAAAGTTATGGAGGAATGAGAGTTAACAGAAGTGGGTAATTGCAAAAGAAAGACTTTGTAAAAGATAAAGATGGTTAATGAAGGGGTTGAAGAAAGAGCAAATAGCGAAAGATGGGACAAGAAAAGGATGAAGATTACGGAACATAGATTTGAAGGAAAGGAAAGAAGCTGTCAGTAAAAGACAACGATGACGAAATTGTGAGTCGAAAAAGAGAGAGATAGCGAATGAGAATTGAAGAATAAAGAAGATGGCGGAAAAGGCAGTTGGCAAAATATATAGATTGCGAAAAAAGTGCTTTGAAGAAAAAGAGGTACAGCGAAACAAGTATTTGCAAGAAAAAAGAAGATTGTAAAAGAGAGAGGGGCATTTTAACTTCCTCTTTTCCTCATTTTCTCTCTGTCACTCTCTCTCTCTCTCTCTCTCTTTATCTATCTCTCTCTTTATATCATAACTCTCGATTTGATGAACTCTTTAGGTCATAAATTCTAATCTTTTACACATCTTTCTCGACTGCCTTTAATGTGTTATATAATGAAGTGATCAAGATATATATTCTCCATAAAACATCCGTTTTATTTGAAAGGGTTATATCTTTTAGGTAATTAATTGTTTTTTATAGCATTCTGCTTAATAAAAGAATAATGATCAAATGCTTAACGGAAACATTGTTTTCATGTACGTACCAACAGTTCCCACACATAATTATCCGAGAGTCTGCCGGAGACACCATTATAGTGAGCTTTTCCTAGCATGAAAACGAGGATCATCCTTAAATATTTTAATGTATTCTTATATTCTGTGAGATAGTTAACGATGCTGAGAGATAATAATGGCTATGATTGTCTGGGAAAAAATCACAGGTGCGATTTAACTTTATAATGGACAAGTGAAATCGCACTATGAGAGAATTGAAGAAAAAGGAAGTTGAAAAAAAGAGAGTTATTGAAAGAGAAAATGTGAGAAAGAGGTTTGGGAGAAAGAGAGAGTGAAATGGAGAAATAATGAAAGACAGTGTTTGTGTAGAAGAGAGATTCTGTAAAAGAGAGAGAGAGACTTAGTATAAAAGAGAGAAAAAGAGTTATATATAAAAATTCATAGAAAAAACAGTGAATGAGAGCATTAGAAAAAAGATGCGAATGGCAGAGAGAAAGATGATAATAGAAGAAAAAAAGTGACTATAAAATCTCTACAAATACATCCTAAATCGACTAGTATCCTTCTCAACGGGTCATTTCGAATATCTTGTCAATCTCTGTCCGGGTTTAGTGTTCAAGTCATGAAAGCTGTATTACAACTATCCCCTCCTCCACTTGAAATATTGCCTTCTTTTTCTTCGTCGCATACTTCTTCCTCATTACGCTCTAAACAAAGGATATCGACTTTATGCTCTGCAATATTTTGAGTTCTTCGTTGCGCGTATGTTTACACTAGACGCCAAGGTTATTAACCGAAACAGACATTGACTTCCTCTGTCAAGGCATCCAGTCGTAAGTTATATTGCCTCCCTCTTCAGTCCTAACGATTGTGTCGGATTCGAAGCCATAACTTTGAAATTAGGACTATTTTTAAATATTTCCTCGGCATAAACATGAAGTCAATGACATGTAAGTCGCTCTCCGACGAACTGGTTTATATGTCTTAAGACTTAAGATCGCTCCACCATATTCCTCGATATGCGGCTTATCTACCAAAATGGATCTGCCAGGAAATGACAAACGAAAGTTAAATATAGGAATAAATCCACAGCATAAGTATATACGACAGAGAAGGATTTGAAAATGAATTTGCGAAAGAAAGATTTTGGCGATCTAGAAATTCACACTATCCGATAATTTCCAATACTTCTTCTCATCCGCTTCAAACTAAAAGGTCGTTTCTAAATTCTAGACTTCTGGTACATATTACTTAACTATTGTGATATTAAATATATATCATTATATATATTTTTAACCAACTGTGCTATTGTGGTATTTGGTATTTCTGTACAATGTTAGCCTATTTAACTATTACAGTATTGAGTATTTCCTTTTGGCCAAGATCAAAGTGTAGTATCTGTTCCGATGGATACTGCACCCAATAGACCGATATCGTCTTGGCCTTCGGGGCTTGATTTCTGCCTGTATATGGGTTTTTCCTGTGCAGTTTTAAGAGGTTCACCCTCCCAGGCTTTACCTCCCCTCGTTGGGGAGGAGTAAGTTTATTGCTTACTGCATGAGGCGCCCCTACCGGGGAATGCCGACGGGGCTGCCCAGGCATTTTTTGTAGGCCTAAGTGCTCACCTTCTCGGGCGCTGGCTTTTCAAATCCCACTTTCTCGACCTTGTGTCGCCTCTTACCTTGTGGGAGGAAGATAAATAAAAAAAATTAAGTATTTCTTTATATACAGTTTTAACTGATTCAACTATTGAGTATTTCTTTATCGCGGCCTCTGTTAAGTCTTAAGAGACAATGGATACCCTCTGTAAAGGTCACTGCGCGTGTAAATGCGAACAAACAGTTGCGCAATCAACTATTACATCTCTCCTAAGTTAGCACTGCTTGATTCCAGTGGGAAGGAGAAATCCAGGACGACTAGAAACAATGCCGTCATAAGAGGGGAAAACATACAGCATCTCGTATTCCTAAATAGTCACCCATTTAGTAGTAACCAGATTAAACGTCGCTTAACTTCGATGATCTAACGGCAACCAGTGTGTCAACGTGATTATCCGGTATTTCTTTATGTACAGCTTTTACCAAGTTAACTATTCTGGCCTTGGGTATTTATTTGTGTACAGTTTTAATCTATTGAACTATTCTGCCTTCAAGTATTGTTATATGCAGTTTTAACCGCGTTAACTATTCTGGCCTTGAGTCTTTCTTTTTTATACATTCTGACCTTGAGTCTATCTCTTATATACAGTTTAAACCTAGTTAATTATTCTGCTTTTGAGTTTTTTTATATACAGTTTTAATCTAGTTAACTATTGAGACATTGAGTATTTCTTTATATACAGTTGTAACCTTGTCAACTATTCTGGCCTTGAGTATTTATTTGTATAGTTTTAACATTGTCAACTATTGTGGTATTGAGTATATACAGTTGTAACCTAGTTAACAATTATGCCTTTGAGTATTTATTTATATACAGTTTTAACCTTGTTAACTATTCTGGCCTTGAGTATTTCTCTATATACAGTTCGAACCGAGTTTCCAATTCTGGCTTTCAGAATTCTTTTTTATACAGTTTTAACCTAGTTAACTATACTGGCTTTGAGTATTTCTTTATATACAGTTTAAATTTAGTCAACTATTCTGACCTTGAGTATTCATTTATATACGTTTTAACCTAGTTAAGTATTCTGGCCTTGGGTATTTTTTTTGTACAGAGTTTTAACTTAGTTAACTATTCTGGCATTTAGTGTTCTATTATTTACAGTTGATGCATACTTAATTATTATAGTATCGAGTATTTGTTTCTATATAATTCTAGTTGACTGAACTCTTATAATATTGAGTATCTATTTATATAAAGTTATAACCAGCTTAACTATTGTGGCATTGAGGATTTCTTTCTATACAGATTTAGCCATCTCAAATATTATGGTATTGATTTTTTTATATATAGTTTCAGCCAACGTATTTCTTTATATAGAGTTATAGCTAATCTGACTGCTTTTATATTGCGTGTTTTTACGGCAGTTTAAGCTAACTTAACGCTTATGATATTGAGAATGTTCATACATAGTTTCATCAACTTAAATGTTACAGTTTTGAGTATTTTTCTAAATACAGTTTTAGCCGAGATAACTATTCTAGCATTAAGTATTTTGGTTTGTACAGTTGAAGCTAACTTATTTATTATGGTACTGGGAGCTTGTAATATACAATTTTAGCCAACATACCTATCATGGTAAGGAGTATTTCTTTATATACAGTTTTAACCAAGTAAATTATTATAGTATGGAGTATTTAGTTATATACAGTTTTAATGAAATAATTTAACTTTTTCTTGCATTAACGTAGACACGGTAATTATACACGAAACTATACTTTCTATGTAGATGTATGTATAGACTGATTTCTCTTGGCCCCGTCTATCTCTATATACGAGGGTAGATATCTCATTAGTTTACTTTTAGTCAATGAAAAAATAACGGTTAAATAATTCAATTCAAACATAATATATTCCTGTGTAATGGTTAAATTATCCGAGTTATCTTTCTTGGATAATATCCAAGTTATTTCCCCTGAATTTTTTTCTACCAACATTAGAGTTTAAAAACATCTCATTCCGCCCAAGTTAGAACTATCTGGCTGGGCCTTAAAACCTATCGGGCATGTCCGTCCGGCACTTTCTGGTCGCAATCGGCAAGACTCCTAAAGCAGACTTACGGAAATGTAAGTAACAGTAATGTGTGTATATGTAAATCCAACAAACGGTGTCTTCGTTATTCTCCTTTTTATGTTTCTCCGTTATCACGATAAGAGAGCACACAAAAAGGCGACCATCTGTGCCAGAAATATATCCGAACACGTGGTCGACAAAAAACATTAAAGCTATGATATAAAAAGAATTCGTTGGCTTTACACCTTGTTTATAAGCAAGACAGCACATTGTACACCGTTGTCATACCAGTGCACCCCCTTTCCGTAACAACATATACGATGTTGATGCTACAATCACAATATGTTTTATTATGGTCACACGCCTCACCGACCACGTTAGAATGATCGCTCGACAACACCGAAAAGAGTACAAGCAGACAACAAACAACAAAACAATATTTAAAAGATCAAATCGATGTGTCATCGCCGGCCAGTGTCTGGTAGAAACAAATCATAGCAAATGGCTCACGGATGTTCGTTGTATTTCAGATATACAGGGTGGGCCAAAATAAGGGTCCTATCTTTAAATTTGAATAACTTGAATTTGAATAACTTCCGCAAAATAAAAGTTAAACTCACCAAACTTTATGTGTGTGTAGACTGACCCTTCCGAGATGTTTTGAAATAAACAAAACAAATTTTAGCCGAAAAACACTTCTTAAAACTTACAAAAACTAAAGTATTGTTTTTTACACTGTTTTGAGTTTTTTAAGCAAAAATAATGTTTTCTAAATGAGGGTACGTTCCTTAGGGCTAATACGGCTCATGCTTGCTTCGGAAGGGGTCCTTTACTTATTCTAAAAAAAAAAAATTTTTAAATCAATAAATAAAAAAGTTATGAATTTTTAAAAATAGGACCCTTATTTTTGCCCACCCTGTATAACCGGACGCCGGTTCGTAAGACTACGAGGATCGGGTTTTACATACAGCTATTTATATGGTTAAATGGTCACAAAATTATTGACCAGTCTTAACGTTGGGTAATTTAAGAAACATTACGGGAACCGCGTTGTCAACGTGATTATATCGTTATTTAAAGATAATTAAACCAGAATGAAAATTAAAAATAGATTTTAAAATAGTGTCATGGGATTTTTAAAAAAAGAAAATTTTGAATAAAGAAGTGTCATTATTGAGATATTTGTTTTCTTATTCCAATCACGAACGATTTATTGATTTTTAATAAACAGCTATCATACAAAATTTAATTTCTTGTGTAAAATTAATGTCTTCCTCGTAAACGTAATTACATTTTTGATTAATAACTCAAACAAACGATTAAAATATTTACAAACAGAACGATGACATTCCCAATAATCTTAAACACATTAAATTCAGTTTTTGTAGAAAAAAATAAGAAACGTCATTATGAAGATCTTACTTTTTTTTAATGCAAATGTAGTCTCGAGTATTTTTACGATTGTTGATAAAACTTTTCATTGGGTTGTTATCAGTTTAAATAATTATTAGTTTAATTTCCGCAACTTTGAATTTTTGTATTATTTGAATTATTCGGGATATTATTCTTATCTTTCATATTATTCTCACAAACGTTTCGGTCGATGTAACCTCTGGTCTTCTTCAGTTGCGTCCTGTTCAATACGGGAATCTTTGTGTCGAACTTGTAACTTTGTACGTAATTTCGAGTCTAAATTTTATGAAAACCACATGGGGTAACTTGCTTTCGATCCGTTAGCCATGATTGTGTAGAAGTGTTAAGTTTAGCGTAATCCCCGTAGATTAAATAAAGGGTTGCGTTCAAAGATCCGTACAGATTCCCGAGTTCCACAGAAAAATTTCCCGCGTTCGGTATGATGCATCCGAAGAAAGTCGATAGTTACGAAACGTTGTGAGAATAGTAGCCAAGATGAGAATAGTATTGATTTACTCCTCTCCAGGAGTTAGGCACAAGGCCAGTTTTTATCTTACTCCCACAAGTAATGTGACCCAATGTAGGGTCGGGAAAGTGGGGTTTCAAAATTGCCTCGGCAGCCCCGTCGGTATTCCCCGATAGAGGCGCCTCAGGCATTAAGCAATGAACTTACTCCTCCCCAAAGAGGGGAGGCAAAGCCTGGGAGGGTGGACCTCCTAGAACTGCACAGGACAGACCCATAGACCGGCGTAAATCAATCCCCGAAGGCCAAGACGATGCCAGTTCATGGAGTGTAGTATCCATCGGAACAGATACTACACTTTGATCTTAGCCAAAAGGCAGAATAATCCAAATAATACAAATTAGCAATCCTCATCTCAAAAACATAGCATTTTTGACTTCCTGGATATCTATTTTTAGACGCACACAAAGACGCATGTAGGTGTGCATAGACACGATCACGTAGGAATATCAAAACGAACGCGTAGCACACATACACGCACATAAGGATATGCGGACACGACTAGCACAAACACACACACTCATCGACCTGCAAAAGCCAACATGCATACACACGCCCAAGTACATCGTATAAATACAGAACTGTAGCAATACACTAGAGAATGAACACACACGCGAAAGATAACAAAAACAGAATCACCCTAAATTCTGACTGAACACCTAACAGCCCCTTATCTCTGTGACTTAAGTTACCATCCCACAATTACGCTCAACAGATTTCGACAGGAATAATGGCCATTACTTATCTCAGCATGTACTAATAGGCTGTATTTTCCTGAAAACATCTTTCACCGCAGACGAATGGTAAACGTACCGTCTATTTTAAGATTCCCTGGTGAGTAAATAAATAATTCTAAACCACATTATACAATAATAGATGCCGGGGTGAAAACGTTATGGAGTTCCTGAAATAATACACCCACACACACTGATATATATATATATATATATATATATATATATATATATATATATATATATATATTAGTATTTCATGTATCCACATAAAATTTTATAAGGAGATATAAATTTTTATGTATCAATTTTCAGTATTTAGTTCAACAGTGCTCGATACGTAAGTAGAGCTAGGTAGTAAGCTATGAAAATATATTTATGGCAATTAAGCTACACAAAGGCTCCCGCGTTTCATCCCCGGGAGGACTTTTCAGGCTATATATATATATATATATATATATATATATATATATATGGGAGGGACGTGTATTACAGAAGATCATAAAAACATCGATACCGTCGGTTTCAAATTCTAATAAAAGAGAAATTATAATTTATCTCATTTACCGGGCTCTTTTCAGTCTCTGTTTATGTCTGCCTCCCCGGTAAAATGGCGGCACGTGCGTTGTGTGACTTTCTGACGATATTTCGACCCTCTGATTAATTTTCTATTTTTATCATTTTTACAAACGTGTCATTTACACCTGCGAATTCTGCCGATATTTAGGCCGTGGGCAAGTAAAAATATCTTTTTTCTTTGATCTGTGAATTTAAGTCGTAGTCATGTTGACCTCCGATCTCTGTCTCTTCATCTAAGGCGTCGGAGAATTAAAATTCAACTTTTTTTAATTAAACATTCCGAAAAGTTAAAAAAAAAAAACTCCACCGCCGAAAAGAGAAAAAAGAAAAGAAAGGAAAGAAGGGAAACAATCAGAATTGGGAATTAATAATGGGAGGCATTAACCGTGTTGTTGGAGAAACTGTTTGTTAAAATGTGCAGATAGGTGCAGTGAGTACGCTGCCACGCGTGCACCAATATTGACTAATAGTATTGCATTTGCAATATCGGCTAATGAAAAATATGAAAATCAGTTAGAAACCAGATAACACGATGCTAGAGTGTTTTTGTTTTTTTTTTGTTTTTCAAATAAATAAAAACATTTATTTGAAAAAAAAAATTTCGGTTAGAAGCCTTCTTTAGTTGTATACAGAAAGTTTTGTTTTCATTGTCGAGATCCCACGACTTCGCCGCCGAAGATACCCGATCTTTCCCGGTGTTGTTGCAGAAACTGTTTTTTTTTTAATGTCTCGGTAGGTGTCAAAAAAAGTTCTCGCATCGTGTTATCTAGTTTCTAACTGATTTTCATAGTTTTCATTAGCAGATTCTTCAAATGTAGTCCTATTATAGTCAATATATATATAAGTATTTTATTGTAAAAACTATACATTACAGAGTAGTGCTTTCCAAAGATTATTACGTATCTACATACGAAGATGAGGAAATGATTTGATATGGCATATCTGGTTAACGGCATATCAACCATTTAGCTATTTATTTCATGCTAAAAAACATTACTGCAAATACTAGCTCCCGTCTTTCTCACTCGCTCTCTCTCTCTCTCTCTCTCTCTCTCTCTCTATATATATATATATATATATATATATATATATATATATATATATATATATATAATGTAAGTAAATTTCCCGTACAACAAAATCGTACGATAAATTTCAGAGGAAACATTTTTAATCAATGAAACGGGCGGGTGGAAAAAAAGAAAACTTCTCAGATTTTCTTTAAGGCCTTATCGTCTGACCCTCTAAGAGGAAACGTCAGAATGATAAATGAAAAACTAAGAAAATTGAATGAGATATGAGGGGGGAAATTGTTTAAGTTAGAGAAAACGATTGAGATAAAATAAATAAATAAAAAAACGTAAATCTCTCAACGTTATGGTGGATTTGAATCATTAATGATCTCCAACTGATGCTTCAAAATCTTTTGCCTACACAGGCTAGGTCGAGAATTGTTAATAACTAACGCCTCAATAATATTGAGATGGTAGTTCGATCTGGCACTGTGTAAAACAGAAAACTACGCATCGGAATACTGGTATTTTGAATGGCTGGCAAAACATCCTTACGAAAAGAAGATAAAAAGGTTCGAGTCGTGTAAACTACGTTCAGAATGGTTGCTGAAAAACAACGTTGAGTAGAAGAAGACATCCTTTTGACAATGTCAAGGCCGTCAGAACCTAACCATGGAAGTTTCAAATAAATAGGGCATTGTGACGGGCCAATAAATTTACCACCATTAAATATAGCAAGTTTGCGTGCAATGGTGGTTTTATGATATCGATGGGATATCCATTAGCAAGAAAAATATTAGTAATTTAAGTTCCGCATCGAGTCGTGTTGGTGAATAAATCATAAATGTTCGAGTAGTGAGAGTAACAATAAGATTTATTTTTCTTCATCTTGGACCTAAGGAAAACCAATTTAGACAAAGGCCTGTAAACGTTGGTTTTCTATACACAGGGGTTTCAAACGATAAACCAGTAAAACATCGAGGAATGGCAGGGAACTATAATTTTCGACCTTCATGGTGAATTGCAACGATGGATGCAAGTCACAAAGAAGACGAAAGAAACTGTTCAGCATCACTCCGTATTTTGCAAGCTATTCATAAGAATTCTATTGTTTATAAATTCTTGTCAGTGTGAAGCTGACTACGTTGGCAAGACACCCCAAAGATTAGAAATTAGAATATCCCAACACATAGCACGTGATATTCGTTTACACAATGGTTTCGAGATCATCCGGAAAAATTCAGGCACAGGAATACGCCATCGTTAATCACCTGGTTAGTACAAGTAGTTATCCTGACAAGTATTTCGATGGGTGGTTTTCTGTTTTAATATATATATATATATATATATATATATTAATTATTATTATTATTAAAACTGTGTTCTTCGGCTACGGTAGTCAAATGGCATCCCGTAACTGCAATCAGTCCTCCATGCTAGTCCTAGGCCATCTGGCCTTGTCATGCGCAAGTTGTCGTAGGCAATGAAGTTGTTTCGCTGTACGTAGTGGTCCTAGTCCCGCCTGCTTGAGGTCAGCACGTAGTGTGCCCAGCAGATTTGTGCAGTGCCGTCCTAGTCGCGGTTGGTAGGCTTGCGAGCCAGTAACGGCAAAGTCTAGTGCCCTCTATGCGGAAGTGTCAGGTTCTATTTGCAGGACATGGCCTAACATAGACCATCTTTGTTCAGCGACCTTTGTGGAGAGAGGTTTAATATATATATATATATATATATATATATATTATATTCTAATAAGCTCCACACAGGCGCTTAACACATCGGACTTAACTTTCAAAAAACGTCTACAAGATCGGAGTAGAATTTGCTTTATCCACGAGGTAACAACCTCTTGTGGTTAATACCCGCAAAATTATAAAAAGAAAATAAAGTACTCTTCATATTTTTCAGAAAAATGTATTTTTAAAAAAAGATTGTATTCATTATTAAATATATAAAAAATGAAATAACATTTCCTGATCTCTAAAATCTTTAAATAATATATATATATATATATATATATATATATATATATATATATAAATATATATATATACATATATATATATATATATATATATATATTTATGTGTATGTATATATATATACATATGTATATTTATATATATATATGTTTAACTTTTTTTATATATATATTTATATATGTAAATTCATATATTTATATTTATATATATATATATATATATATATATAAATATATATTTATATATATATATATATATATAGGTATATATGTAAATTGATATATTTATATATATATATGTATATTTATATATATATGTATTTATGCATATATTTATATATATATATTTATATGTATATATATTTATATATGTATATATATATTTATATATGTATTTATATGTATATGTATTTATATATATATATTTGTATATGTATTAATATATGTGTATGTATTTATATATATATATATATATGTATTTATATGTATGTATTTATATATATGTATGTATTTATATGTATGTATGTATATATATATATATATATATATATATATATATATATATATATATATATATATGTTGCATAACCCCTTAAAAAAGAGGGGAGCCTTATTATTATTACGTTAGACTTAATCCTGCCCCGACTGAGGCAGTTCTCTAAAACCACTCAAACAATTCGAAACAATTATTTGTACATATATGTATTTATAAATATATGAATTTATACATATATGTATTTATATATATATGTATTTATATGTATGTATTTATATATATATATATATTTATATATGTATTTATATACATATATATATATTTACATATGAATTTTTATATATATGCATTTACATATACAAATATATATATATATATATAAATACATACATATAAATGTATGTATTTATATATATATATATATTTATATATGTATTTATATACATATATATATATATATATTTATTTTTATATATATGCATTTATATATATATAAATATTTATATATATGTATTTATATATATATATTTATATATGTATTTATATATATGTATTTGTATATATATTTATAAGTATTAATGTATATGTATTTATATATATATGTATTTATAAGTATATATATGTATATATATATATGTATTTATAAGTATATATATGTATTTATATATATATATATATATATGTATTTGTTCGCATATATATGTATTTAAATATATATATATATATAGTTATATATATGTATTTATATATATATGTATTTATAAGTATATATATATATATATATATATATATATATGTATTTATAAGTATATATATGTATTTATAAGTATATATATGTATAATAATATATATATGTGTGTATTTATATATATATGATGAAACACGGGAGCCTTTGTGTAGCTTGTTTGCCATATATATTTTCATTGTTTACTACCTAGCTCTACTTACGTATCGAGCACTGTTGAAGTAAATACTGAAAACTGACACAGAAAAAATTATATCTTCTTATAATATTTTATGTGGATACATGAAGTACTAATATACATATATATATATATACATGTACTAATTATTCCCTAGTTATATGAAAAGTTGCTATCCTGAACACTTACATTTAAGATACAATTCCTTGACCGTCTTCATATGAAGAAACATACAGGCACACGGGAAGACAAACTGTCTGCTTTATTATATAGATATAGGTATAGAGAGAGATTGAGAGGGAAAAGAGGGAGACGGACACAAAGGCCGGCAGACTGACAGAGAAGTGTTAAGTACTAAATATACCAAAATCGAAGATTTGATTCACTTACATTTTATTAGACATTTAAAAAGGTAATACAATATTTTTGTTTTCATTTAAAATCAAAAGCAACCTGAAAGCATAATCGAAACAGAACACACGACTGTTGTCAGTCAGAGTCTCTCCCAACTGAGCAATTGGTATATATGTAATCTCTTTAAATAACACTCATAATTAAATTTCTCTTTCATGTACGAAATCTTATAAAAGGGTCTATAACTTTATTAAAAGGGGACGTATAGTCTCAAGACTACGTCCATCATGTTTTTACGAATTTTTTACACATTTATAAACTTTTATATTTTAGGTACACGATCTAGTCTATAACACAGACACTAACACAGGCGTTCTCTTTCACTACACACACACACACACACACATATATATATATATATATATATATATATATATATATATATATATATATATATATATATAGGATTATGATATCCATACACATATGTAGAAAGCATTATACATTCATGTATATATAACGCCCTTTTAGCTATAAAACGCTACCATACAAAGTTTAATTTCTCCCGTAGAATTAGTTTCCTCTCCGTAAACAATATTCTACGTGATTACATTTTAATAAACAACTCAAGCGGACTATTAAAATATTTATTAACAGAACGCTGACATCCGCAATAACTTTGAACGTATAAAACTAATATACCGTAACCAGATTTATACTAACAACAAACCTGATGAAGAGAGTGCTACAAATATGATATACATAAAATATATATCGACCCATCTCAATGAAATATTCAACTTTATAATATACTACTAGACGTATCCGTGACCCGTTGGGTCACAACCACTATCACTATTTATTCTACTTTGATTTCATTCGAAAATTCATAATCTGTGAAATATCTTTTAAGATATTCTTCTCGCATAACTAAAATAATAACTTTCTTTATTCCTATGTGATTTTAGATGAGGAGTTATATTTTGTATCATTTAAATAATCTTTACGTCTATATTATTATTACTTATTACGAAGAGTTTCCATACAAGTCATTATCAATCATTTCTCACTGACAATAACCGGTGGTATTCCCTGGTCGTCGTATTTCAGTACGCGCCACTTCTTTCGATAACTGCTGCAAATCCCTTTGCGTTATCGCAACAGCTGTTCACGATTGAGTTCTCGCTAGAAACCACCGTTGCTCTTCTCTGGAATTCGAGTGGCGATAACCCTCTCCAACTTTACAATAGATGATAAGTGTTTCAAGTAGGAAGATGAAAACTCATTTAATCTGTACGCATACAAAACATCACGTATTATTACAAAGAAAAATATCTAAACATTTATTAATTCTATCATTATGGAAATCTGCGTTGTTTTTCAGCCTCGTTCGAAAGAAGAAACAATTCCTGCTTTTTTTATTGTATTTTGTCATCGAATAAATAAACCTTTTGTTTTGACAGGTCGACATGAAAACGATGAAAAACAAGATGGCGCCCACCGAAATTACCATTTGTTTCTTCGCGCTCGTCTCTCTCGTGGAAGGAGTAAGTACTCTTATATCAATCAATTAATCTTTGAAGAAAGAAAAACGACAGTGATTTTTTCAGTTTCTTGACTTTTAGACAAATACAGGAAATAACATTTAAAACCGATTTCTTGTCATGTGTTTACTGTTACTCTTTAAATCAAGCTTATTTTTTTATAGAACAAGGAAGTCTATTTCTAAAATTATTAAAATGTGACTAAAAACCAACACCACCAACAACAACAATAATAATAATAATAATAATAATAATAATAATAATAATAATAATAATAATAATAATAATAATAATAATAATAATAATAATAATAGAGAAAAGAAAAAAATATTTGATTTGGAAGGAAACTACACGGTGTATTCTTTAAAAAAAAATACTGAATTTAGAGATAAAGACAGCTGGAATCGGTTGGTCAGGGATTATCTCAAAAGATCTACTGAGAGCACTTTAATGACAGCCTAGGAAACAGACATTCATACTAGGTCCATCAAGCACTACATTGACAAAACTGCAGAATCAGCGATGTGCAGATTGTCTAATGAAAGGGAAGAAAGCTTAGAGCATATTCTATCAGAATTCCCTATGATAGCACAACATCAATACAAAAAATGAAGACACGACAAAGTCGCTCAGGTACTACATTGGAATATATGCAAACTCTATGAATTGGATTACAATGAGAAGATGTATCAGCATACGCCAGGAGTGGTAAAGGAGAACGACAATGTCAAAAATCTTTGGGGCATGCGCATACAAACTACTAAGGTTCTTGAACATTCTAAACCCGACCTAATTTTTTTAAACAAAAACAAGATAACTTACTTAATCATTGACACAGCCTGCCCTTTAGATACTAGAGTGCATGGGTAAGAACATTAATAAATAAATAAATATCAAGATCTAAAATGGGAAATAAGTTAGACTATTGAAATGTAAAGAAGTAAACGTGGTTCCCGTTGTAATTGGAACGGTCAGAACCATAACGAAAAACCACCATGAATAGCTTAAACAGATTGACGAGACAATTTCTTTTACAAATCTGCAAAAGGCTTGCCTGTTATGGATGACGAAAGTGTTAAAGTACAGCTTGAATTTCTAAAGTCAATGGGATTATAATCTGTTACGTAACATTAAATTACAGCATTTGTAAGTTTTCCATTCATAAAGCAATACTATCGACCATTAATTTTCAAAATATTCAAATAAAAGTAATTTGACCTTTATTAGCTCAAAATGTTAGAAGTTTGGCAGTAATAATTATTCACTGCTTTTTCCCCTTGCCCGAAATCTTGCTTTTCCGGTCGCCATCTTGAATTTAAAATGTTTTTGAATGCTTAATACTGTTTGCTTATTAAAATGGAAAATAAGTGCTAGCGTATTTTTCTATAAATGAAATGCAAAGTTAATCGCTTGCTTTGTTTATGAGACAGTTATTAAACCAGTACTCACTCGGCGTTGTCCTGGTGGAGATAAATCAATTATATATATTTATTTAACTTACTATTTTATCTGTTAACAATTTGATTTGATCTCTATCCGGGCAACAACGGCTAAACACCGCTAGGATTCTGTATAATTATTATACGTTTTCGAATGTTTATGAGTTTCTTTATTCGTCGGTTGACCGCATATTTTCTATCACTATACGCACAATTCAAATGATGCATCTTAATTTAGATGCGTTTAAATAATCTTAATAACTTCTGTTATAAAATAGGTCACGCTTGTTCCTTTTCCATTATCTTTTTATTTTTCTGGGAATGGGGCATCCTGATGGATGTTAGAGATTTACAAGCTATTTCAGAGATTCCAACAGAGATATTTTTAAGAGCTTAGCCGTCCTTTTAAGCGAAATTACTTGAATCTCCCCATAACTTGGTTCACCGGGTATATTCGCCAGTTAGCTGTGGAATTATTTCCCATGAGCCCGGTTGTTCCTACGATTACTGAAATAATTGAGATCTTCCTAAGATTCAAGTATCTTGTTATGTCGTACATGAGACCTTGGTATTTAGTTATCTTCTCCCTTTCAGCTCTGTTTAAGTCAGCATCATTAGGGACCCTGACTTCAACTAGGGTTACGTATGAAATAGTATTTTCGTTGGTCTGGCACGTTTTAGTTTTAAATAACAGATTGACTGGACCCATCTTATCTTAGATTATCAAATCGTATTTCTAAGAGTATTTGTTTGCCTGTCTGTCACGCTTAAATTTAAAATAGCATTTTCATTGCTGAGCGCGCATATTGTATCGGCGCATATTATTCGAAATACGTCGATTCAGTGCTTTAATAGAATCCTGCGTCTCTCAATCTGTCACGCTTAAGTTATAAAATAGTTTTTCCTCACTAAATGCACAAAATGAGAGGACGCATCTTAGGAATATCCGTTCTTGCTTTAATTTGGAAAGCAGTCATTTGTGCCAGTCGTGATATTCTGACGGAAAGAATTCCCTTAGGAATATCAGGACTGGCACAATTGAATTCTTCGAGATTTTTGCTTCGTCGAAACGCAGAAAGCGGAATGTTGAAAAATGCTATTTAATTGGCGTGCGTGCTTAAGTGCGCCTCCTGCTACGTTAACCTATCGATCGTTTCTGAACTTGCACCCGTGCATTCTAACGAAAGGATTGTTTGGGCAATGATCAATAGATTCACTTGACACCACTTTCATCAATAGTCTGGAGCTATCATTAAGAAAAACGCATCGAAAAATGTCCTTTCCGGTGTCGGATAGAGAATAACAGCGCGCACGATTTCATTTCATACTGATCATTTGCAAATTAATAGGAACACCGGAAAAGTTCAGTGAACGCCCCTTTTGAACAAACGTTATGCTAAACTAGCTCAAATCTCCGCCCGGTGATGCGAACTTTAAGCTAATAATGTTGAAATTATAAAGGACAAAGTAACATAGCCTGATAGGTTGATGGTTATACTTTGGACAGAAAATCGCAATGAAAGTAAACATGAGACGCAACGTCTTCTACAAACGAGAAAGTATTGCAGCATATTTCTTGAATGTTATCTCAGACGCTAATTGGTTTTATTAGCCAGAACAGAAAGTGTCTACGTAGATGAAGAGAAAACGAATCAATATTCGGTAACAAATTCTGCCATCTATGATAGTTATACATTGTATATTATATATATATATATATATATATATATATATATATATATATATATATATATATATATATATATATATAATTACACATACATATACATATATATACAAAGAGAGAGAGAGAGAGAGAACATCGATGCTTGCTTAAATGAAATAATGCTGCCTAAATGCATACACACAATATATATATATATATATATATATATTGTGTGTATGCATTTAAGCAGCATTATTTCATTTAAGCAAGCATTGATGTTCTCTCTCTCTCTCTCTTTGTATATATATGTATATGTATGTGTAATTATATATATATACATATACATATATATACAAAGAGAGAGAGAGAGAACATCAATGCTTGCTTAAATGAAATAATGCTGCCTAAATGCATACACACAATATATATATATGTGTGTGTGTCTGTGTGTCTGTGTGTGTCTGTGTGTGTATGTATACAGTGTGTGTGTAATTCAGTGTAATAGGAGAAATAATAAGAGTACGTAATTGTGACAGGACCAATAGAACCGACAGAGATCGTGCACTTTTAGGGCGCACTAGTATGCATCTTGGTGATGGTGGGGCCCTACGTATAAATAAGTAGAGATATGAGACTAGTACATATCTTCGACTGTCCAAACATCGGCCAGCGTGAGCGCTAAAAAGTCTGAGAAGGTTTCTTAGGTTGTCATTGCAATTATCACCACTCAATGGGAAGACATTTACCATATGGGGGGGGGGGGGGAATATTGATAACAGCTTAATCGTCAAATTTTTTAAAAACGACATCAACAAAATAGATGGCCAGAGATAGCCATCTAGAAGCTGTCACCATTAAATAGGACAGAGGCCTGAGAGAGGATAATGGTTTTCTTTAGTGTAGATAATATCCAAAAGCCTAAGCTAAGAATTTCAATTGGCGTACCACTCGACCCCTACTAACCCCGAAAGAGGAGGAAAGACACAGAGAAAGGAATGGGGGAGAGAGAGAGTAGGTCAGGATATCCAATACCACCCCCTCCCGAGAGAGGAGGAGGGACCCAGGGAGGAAGAAGGGGTGTTACAATATGCCCTTTTGGGAAGAGAAAGGGTTTTTTTATTTTGAGTAGACAAACAGTTAGATTTGGGTTCGCAGCCTGGACGGTCGTGTTAGCCGGAGCTCAGACTCGACCGGCCACCAAGCGGGAATGTCGCGCGAAAGGCTTTCCGTTTGGATGACGTTGCCCATATGATCCCCCCCACCGTTCAGTAGACAAGTTACAACTTACTTAAGGACTTGCAATCGTAAATGGGCTCTCGCGCAGAGAGAGAGAGACGACGACGACGAACTAGTTTAGTAAACAAAGACATTATCGAAGGGTAGACTTAATTCGACGTTTTAAAAACAGTTGTTTATCTTGTTAATAATTAATTGATACAAAAAGAAACCGCTGAGTTTGTTTAAATTATTCCTATTGTCGAATTGTTCTGCTGTGTAACTTTGCCTTCACAGAATCACGAAATCATCATCATCCGACCCGGAGGAGATTCGACACATCTTTGTTTTTTACAGCCACTATTGACGATCATCGACTCAAAGAGGGTGTTCACAGTCGGGCAAGATTTCTGCGCAGAGAACCAGACGTGGGAGCACAGAGATAGAGACACAAGTGGACCACCTATGTTATAAGTGGTTCAGTGACACCGGATAAGAGTGAGGTATCTGTTCTACTAGGCACCGCGACCGGGATATCAAACACCTGTGCGTGAGTGGCCGACAACGATACCGACGGGTGAAAGAAGCGTGTGGGGTCCTGTGTTACATTTGGTTTCGTGACGCAGGATCGAGTGGGGTCCATTATGTTACATAATTACTTGTGCAATAGAATATATATGTTATTCAATAGAAACTATACATTATTTCGATCATAAATCGGTACCTAGGGTTGCATGAAAAAACTGGAAACTCAACCCGGACGGTTAAAGATGCCAAATGTAACCGCTATAGTACCTATTGAATATATATATATATATATATATATATATATATATATATATATATATATATATTATTATTATTATTATTATTTCATTTATTAGTTTTAACCCAAGTCCTTATCAGTTATTACTCACTGACATTAACCAGTGATGTTCCTGCGGACTCCGAGTGACAGCAAGCCTCCTCAAATTTCCTGCACTCTGTACCTCTTTAGATAACCTTTGTAAATTATGTTGTGTTACAGCAACAGATGTTTATCCTAGATTTCCTGCTCGCAACGACAGTAGATCTTATCTGCAATTCGAGTAACAATAAGCCTCCCTAAGTTTTCAGTACTCTCGCTCTCTTTAAGCGGAGGTCTGTTTGGTACTCTAAATTAACGGGCTTTCCAATCTCCTTGACCTTTCACGAAAATTGCATGTAGTATTAGCCGAGGCTGGTGCCACCGTGTGTGTGTGTGTGTGTGTGTGTGTGTGTGTGTGTGTGTGTGTGTGTGTGTGTGTGTGTGTGTGTGTGTGTGGTTTCAAAATTCAAGAATTTCCTTAATATTTCGGCAATTCATCATTGCCGTCCGTTGTATGATCACAATCTTCCCTTTGATTCCGATTTCTCCTAGTCATTTTGTCAGGGTTTTCGGGACTATTCCTAGTGCTGCTACAGTTGGTAGTATTACACTGATTTTCTTCATCCTTCATATTTATATCAGTTCTCTAACAGGTCCAATGTGTTTGCTTTTTATTATTATTTTCTTTATGTGTATTCCCTCGGAGTTCTCACACAGGTCATCATTAGTGATTGCTCACTAATAATAACCGGTGGTGTTCCCTGGAGACTGACTGACAACCAGTTTCTCCAGATGTTCAGTACTCTTCACCTCTTTCGATAACGTTATTATTATTATTATTATTATTATTATTATTATTATTATTATTATTATTATTATTATTATTATTATTTAACTTAATAAATCAAAGTTTGTTTTCTTAGGGCTTTTTTCTTATTTATTTTAATCACGCAGAATACATGTTTACATATTAATTAGTCTTAAGATTGAGTTATATTTTTTAAAGTAATTCCATTTTCCTTTGTCTAATGGGCCATAATTTGAAAATAACTCACCACGTGACTTATCTTTTGATAATATTCTGTCTATCACTCTCTTCCTATCTTTTATGTGTTAATTCAACTACTGATTAACAGTTTTGAATGTCTGTCCGAACATTTAGAGAAAGATTAAGTCTCTCGTTTTAGCTTATTTAAACAGTGTGTTCGTACACACCGTAAACACGTATGAAAATTAGATAGTAAAAATAAAGGGATTTTCACTTTGATATTACCCTCAAATATGGATAAAGAATGAATAAGGAAATCTATTGAGGCCGCTTTTTAATCTCTAGAGACAATTAATAAGGTTACTTGCAAAAGTAATATTTGCACAATGCCCTAACTGCACATCTCCTGAAAAGTGCTTGAGTGCAGTTGTAAGAAGTCCATTACAAATGGAAAATACCGAGATAAGCAGAGAAAAACCGGTGTCATTTTGGAGATTTTCTTTCTGGTACAATAGTTGCACAACAATAGTCTACCCTACTATTTAACCTATAGCAGGAGAAGGAATATATGGACTCATACATTTCCCAAGGGTTATCATTCTTCTTTTTTGCGTGTCTTTGAAGCATGTCGTCATACGACAGTTTCCCACTTTTTTATGCAGTCTTTTGCATTATTCTTGTACTCTGCAAGATCTTTCAAGCTGCACCGCTTTGGCAGTAGGAGACAGACCAGGCAGTGTTTCATCGTATGATCCTCGTCTCCGCATTCACAGATAGTTGGATCAATTTTGCAGCCCCATCTATTCATAACAACTTTTGATCGCTCCTATTCCTGTTCTCGGGCGGTTGAGTGTTTTCCACTGGAGTCATGGCGCCTCTGAACTGGGAGAGAGTGTCTCAGTAGATTATAATTAAAGTGATGCATTAGACCCGACAGAACTCGAACCTAATATTTCTTTCTTCGTGGAAGTGTAGTGGTTACAGATGTGAACTATTAGGTTCGCGTGCCGCCAACCCAATAGTTCGCGCCTGTAACCACTACACTTTCACAAAAGAAAAAAATATTGTAGTAAATAGATAAGGAAATGAAAGATAATCAAGTTAAATATCCATAAATATCCAAGTTGAAATACGAAGGTTTCTAATGCAGCAGTTATATTACTTAATACTTTTTATATATTTCTTATTTATTTGTACAGTAACAATAGGATACGAGAGTTCTACTGAATAGAGTTACAGGATAAAAACTTCCCTGCACATAATATGAAGTTTGCCAGAAGTTTCAGACCCGCCAAATAGTGTGATATACGAAATAGACAAAAACTGTAAAGATGTGGCTTACAATTTGGTTTCGTTCCGTCTGGCCTGTAATTTTGAACCAAAGAATCAATAGATGTTGGCTTCATATGCCTTTCATTTTCATACTTTTTTTACTTAGATTCTTTTATATATGTCATATCTCACCACTAATTGGCTGAAGATAAAAATAAAAATTGCCTCTATATATTTATCGATATATATATATATATATATATATATATATATATATATATATATATATATATATATATATATATATATATATATATATAATATAATATGGTATGAACATATACTTATGGCAATATATATATATAATATAACATGAGATTTGAGCGGTATAGCTTCATAAAAAGGCTACATACCGAAAACTGTTTCAACAATCATTTTCGACCTAACTTGATCGTTGTTAGCAAAAAATACATTTAGTTTTGGTTCGATTTTATCGATGTTTATATTTAGTCTTTCCCTCCGTTTCTGAGTTGAGTAATTGTGTCAAAGAGGGAGTTTGAGGAGTCAACTCTCTCTCTCTCTCTCTCTCTATATATATATATATATATATATATATATATATATATATATATATATAGTCTCGGAAGTTTCTCAACTATTAAAACTATATAAAAAATAAAAAATAAAAAAAATAAAAAAAACTTATAGTCTCAAGTCTTCCAGTGGAAAATCACTCATGTAAGTCAATTTATTTTTTACAGTTATTATATTAGTTAGTTTCTAACACTATTTTAAGGGATCATCAGTTGTTTACCATGAAAAACTGTTTCGGGAATTTAAAAACAAGACAGTATTTAATTTCATGGCTTCCCAGCAGAGTTGATCAGACCCCCACTTCCCTTAAAAGACAAAAACATAAACGTATATAAATGTTTTGCTAACTTATATTAGTTATTTAAGACACAAAAGAAAAAAAAAATTTCTTTACCTGCGCTGTTCGTCTGTCTAATAAAATTTATCCGTTACTCACAAAAATGTTGCTGCATTTTAAAGTGTTTGGACGAATCCATGACACTATTATTTAAGTGATTAATGTATTATTTTTAGTTTTATATTATAAATATAAAAAACATCAACACATCAAAAAATAAAAGATAAATAAATAAATATGTATATACATATATATATATATATATATATAAAGTATAAAGGAATACTCAATAAAGATATACTCAATAAAGAATAAAAGGGAAATACCAGTAGAGTGCTCAATTAAATTAAATTAAGAGCGTAATATTTTTATTTTTAAATACAGATTTTAATCAGACATGGACCAGTGGTTTCTGACAAGAAACGGGTTGAATTCCCGATTCACGTCGTCTTCAGCATAGTCTGAAATAGTAAATGATGGAATTTCTTCAAAAAACATCCAACTGTTATGAAACGCTGTGTACACCGAATTTTGAAATGGAGAGCCGACGAGGAACGCTTAGGACAGAAAAGCCGTTAAAAGATTCTATATTTAGAAGTAAAGCAAGAAAGAAAGAAAGAAAGAAAGAAAGGAGTGGAAAAGTAAAAAAATTAAATTTATAATAATAAAATATTACTTTTATATTTATATATATTATTTTCATATATATATATATATGTAGAAAAATAATTAATTAAGGTACGCAACTCTAATTAATTAAATAATCTAAAAAAAGGGGAGGTAACTATTTATCATTATATAAAATGTATATATATGTTTTCATGAATTACGATCATTTCAATTAATAATTCTCAATTCAAAGTAAAAACATAAATATAGATAAATATATAAATAAAAAATATAAATATAGATAAATATATAAATACATAAATAAAAAATCAATATATACATAAAAAATCAATCAATATATAATTAAAATATCAATATATAAATGAAAAATCAATATATAAATAAATCAATATATAGATAACAAATATAAATAAAAATTCTATATAAATAATAAAATATATATAAATAATAAGATATATATAAATAAAAAATCAATATATAAATAAAAAATCTCTATATAGAAAAAATATAAAAAATATGAAAAATAAAAAAATCAATATATAAATGAAAAATTCAATATATAAATATAATCATAATATGTAAATAAAGAATCAAAAGTCAAAATGTAAATAAAAATATAAATAAAAATATAAATATATAAAAATATAAAGATATAAAAATATAAATAAAAAGATATATAAATATAAATATATAATATATATGAAAATAATAAATAAAAAATAAATAAAAAAAATAAATGTAAATATAAAAATCGAAATATAAATAAATCAATATATAAATAAATAAAAATCATATAAAAAATCATATAAAAATTCAAAAATCAAAATATAAATAAAAAATCAATATATAAAAAATCAATATATAAAAAAATTCATATGTAAATGAGAATTCAAAATTCATATATAGATAAAAAAATGTATATATATAGATAAAAAAATATATACATATACATAATTAAAAAATCAATATATAAATATATATAAAAAGTAAATATATAACCATAAATAATCAATCAATATATATATAAATAAATAAATATATAAATAAAAAATCAAAAATAAATAAATATACACATACACATGTACACTTACACACATGCATACGCACACACTCACATACTTATATGCATGTGCATACATATACATATACATATATATATATATATATATATACATTATATACACACTCACACACACACAAACACATGCATGTGTAAATAAAAAATTATCAATATATAAATATAAATAAAAAATTAAAAGATCAATATATAAATAAAAATCAATATATAAATTTCTATATAAATAATAAATAAATAAATAAAGATTTGAGAAATAAAATTTAAAAATTAAAAATTTAAAAATATTAAAAAATATATAAAAAAATAATATATAAAAAAATATAATATATAAAAAATATTATATAAAAAAATAATAATAAATAAAAATAATATATAAAAAAATATATAAAAAAATAATATATGAAAAAATAATAATATATAAAAAAATATAAAGATATAAAAAAATTATTATATTAAAAAAATGTAAAAATATAAAAAATATATAAAAAAATTAAAAATTTAAATAAGAAAGAGGGAAAAAATGGAGAAAGGAAAAAGGGTTGTGATCAGGTTCGTAGAACGAGAAGTCTGCAGTGGAAGTGTGTAAGTGTCTGAAAAATGTATGTAGGGTTCTAAGAAGGCTTAAGTCACTCGATCCATCCAATAGATAAGGAGTGCTTGTTTACGATGTATACAGCCCTTAAAAACCTCATCGCGTACATTTAAACATCTGGTGTTTGGGTTCATGATGGCCTTAAAAATATGGAACTTCTCAGCATTACACAAATGGCAAACATTAGATATAGGTGAATAAATGGGTTTTCTCTCTATGATTTTCCAATTTATAGAAAAGGGAGTTCCTTCTTCTTTTAGTTCCCAAATTCGTTTAGCCAAAGATGTGTTTGCGCGATCTTTGTATCTAAAGGAATATAGGTGTGAATAATACCTTTGTTTAAAAATAAAAAATTTTTTATATCTTTATATTTTTTTATATATTATTATTTTTTCATATATTATTTTTTTATATATTTTTTTATATATTATTTTTATTTATTATTATTTTTTTATATAATATTTTTTATATATTATATTTTTTTATATATTATTTTTTTATTATTTTTTTATATATTTTTTAATATTTTTAAATTTTTAATTTTTAAATTTTATTTCTCAAATCTTTATTTATTTATTTATTATTTATATAGAAATTTATATATTGATTTTTATTTATATATTGATCTTTTAATTTTTTATTTATATTTATATATTGATAATTTTTTATTTACACATGCATGTGTTTGTGTGTGTGTGAGTGTGTATATAATGTATATATATATATATATATATATGTATATGTATATGTATGCACATGCATATAAGTATGTGAGTGTGTGCGTATGCATGTGTGTAAGTGTACATGTGTATGTGTATATTTATTTATTTTTGATTTTTTATTTATATATTTATTTATTTATATATATATTGATTGATTATTTATGGTTATATATTTACTTTTTATATATATTTATATATTGATTTTTTAATTATGTATATGTATATATCTTTTTATCTATATATATACATTTTTTTATCTATATATGAATTTTGAATTCTCATTTACATATGAATTTTTTTATATATTGATTTTTTATATATTGATTTTTTATTTATATTTTGATTTTTGAATTTTTATATGATTTTTATATGATTTTTATTTATTTATATATTTATTTATTTATTTATTTATATATTGATTTATTTATATTTCGATTTTTATATTTACATTTATTTTTTTTACTTATTTTTTATTTATTATTTTCATATATATTATATATTTATATTTATATATCTTTTTATTTATATTTTTATATCTTTATATTTTTATATATTTATATTTTTATTTATATTTTTATTTACATTTTGACTTTTGATTCTTTATTTACATATTATGATTATATTTATATATTGAATTTTTCATTTATATATTGATTTTTTTATTTTTTATATTTTTTATATTTTTTCTATATAGAGATTTTTTATTTATATATTGATTTTTTATTTATATATATCTTATTATTTATATATATTTTATTATTTATATAGAATTTTTATTTATATTTGTTATCTATATATTGATTTATTTATATATTGATTTTTCATTTATATATTGATATTTTAATTATATATTGATTGATTTTTTATGTATATATTGATTTTTTATTTATGTATTTATATATTTATCTATATTTATATTTTTTATTTATATATTTATCTATATTTATGTTTTTACTTTGAATTGAGAATTATTAATTGAAATGATCGTAATTCATGAAAACATATATATACATTTTATATAATGATAAATAGTTACCTCCCCTTTTTTTAGATTATTTAATTAATTAGAGTTGCGTACCTTAATTAATTATTTTTCTACATATATATATATATGAAAATAATATATATAAATATAAAAGTAATATTTTATTATTATAAATTTAATTTTTTTACTTTTCCACTCCTTTCTTTCTTTCTTTCTTTCTTTCTTGCTTTACTTCTAAATATAGAATCTTTTAACGGCTTTTCTGTCCTAAGCGTTCCTCGTCGGCTCTCCATTTCAAAATTCGGTGTACACAGCGTTTCATAACAGTTGGATGTTTTTTGAAGAAATTCCATCATTTACTATTTCAGACTATGCTGAAGACGACGTGAATCGGGAATTCAACCCGTTTCTTGTCAGAAACCACTGGTCCATGTCTGATTAAAATCTGTATTTAAAAATAAATATATATATATATATATATATATATATATATATATATATATATATATATATATATATATATATATATATATATATATATATATATATATATACATACACACATACATATATATACCTTTAGTTCCTCCTTTTCTCCCTCGTCCTACTTTGTTGTCCATCTCCCCGTTGTTGTCAACCGCAAATAAATATTAATCTTCCTTGTTCACTATAGTTTTTCTAATCTGCGTTCACAACTGTCGACTTTTTTCTTTTCTCATTGTTTCAAATCTGCGTCTATAAGTTAACCGTTAATTTGTTCTCTTTTTCTTCTTCTTCTTTGCCAACTCCCGGTGTTTAAAATGGGCGTTCATAACTGTCGGTTTTCTTCTTCTTCTTCTTCTTTTTTAACATTTCTTTCTTTCTTTCTACTGTATTTTTATTGTTTTTCTTATTATAATTAGCAGATGTGTTATATATACGTTTATTCATATTATATTATTTCTATTTATATATACTATGATTTGTTCTATCAGTTTATTTTGATTAATTTGATAAGATTTAAAAGCATCAGGATGGCGAGTAATTGCCTTATTTAATTGTCCAAATATTTTATTTTGATCGCCACCTTGGTTAATCATTCTTATTATTAGATCAGAAATTGGGGGCATGAAATCTACTAATTTTAAGGTAACACGAGCAATTCTCAGAAATTCAGACATAATACTCCCGTAAAATATATACACAGGGCTAGTACTATTTTTATATGGCATTCGCACGATACGAAAAGGGAATGAATTTCTTTTATCAAACAGTTTATAGATAAATATTTTATCTTCAATTTTTATATCCAAATCAAGAAAAGTAGCTTGTGTTCCCTTATGTTCACAGTTTAATTTTAACTCTTTAGGATATATTAAATGTTTAGTATTTGCAAACTCTTCGCTATCATTAATGCAAACAAGGTCGTCAATATATCGCCTACATCCATGATAACTATACGCTCTAGATATATCATTTTTTATTAGTGATGACATATATATATATTCCAGTCTATGTAAATATAGATCTGCCCAAAATGGAGACGGATCAAAACCCATTGGAATACCTATTGTTTGGAGCAATAATTTATTCCCTATTTGAAAGTAACTCTCTTTTATAAGGTGACTTATAAGCATTATCAAACCAGTTTTGGATACACTCGTCTTACCATTTTTATTTTTACACCAAAAGGCTTTAGATTTTGCAAAGTCTATGTATTTACCTTTTCCTCCTGCAAAAGCTAAATCTACAGTATTACCTAATTCTTTAATAAGTTCTTTATGGGGTATTTTTGTATATAATGTACTAAAATCGTATGTCGAGATTGATTTAGCCTGTTTACGAGAATTAATACGATCTAATTTTTCTTTTACTAGATCGGAATTATTTACCACCCAAAATAGGTTTATATTACTATAGAATTTACTTTTTTTATGGAAATTATTTATTTGATTTATAATTAATTTAAAGATTTTAGACACAGCCTTACTTAAAGGTTTAGTGATGCACATTTTTGAGGCAACAATGAAACGGGCGCCAACTGGTGTTTTATGCATTTTAGGTATCCAATACATAGATGGAAGTTTTTTGTATTTTTCTTCTAATTTTAATCCTAATTTTTCACAAATAACAGTATTGTTTATAATAATGTTATCGCTTTTATTATTACTTAATTTATAAGTATCTGAAACTTCACCTATTATTCCTACTTCTAGCAATAAGCGTTGTATATAATATATCACTCACTCTGTATCTCACTTTTTCTTTTAATTTTATCAGTTACAACTAATCTCATTACAACCACTTACACTGTGAGGAAATACGGAATAAATTTAATTACAGTCATTTTTTAGTATTACTAGTATTACATCATACGTTTGCTAACTTCACATGTATCGCATCGACGACCTAACAATAACAAGCTAATAAACAAAGACAAAAAAAACAAAAGTAGTTATTAATCATAAAAACAGGCAAATATCTTCATTCCTAAGCAAAGAACTCAGTAACAATACTCACTGTTCGATTGCACTATTAAATACATCACGTTCTCATGTTTCTTTACGTATCCTTTACAATTATATCATAGTTGAGGTACTTTTGGTATGGTTTTGGGCAATATAAAATGTATAATTAATTCGTTCATTTTTTATACATTTAATAAACAAAGCCATTAGCAAATAACGTCTACCGTCAATTGCA